>CM052811.1:84922910-84960014 GCA_028533885.1 Nasua narica | reverse complement strand
CAATCGCCAAACTGTGGAAAGAGCCAAGATGCCCTTCAACAGACAAATGGATAAAGAAGATACGGTTCATATATACAATGGAATATTATGCCTCCATCAGAAAGGATGAATACCCAACTTTTGTATCAACATGGATGGGACTGGAAGAGATTATGAGGAGTGAAATAAGTCAAGCAGAGAGAGTCAATTATCATATGGTTTCACTTACATGTGGAACATAAGGAAAAACATGGAGGACATTGTGAGAAGGAAAGGAAGGGTGAATTGGGGGAAATCGGAGTGGGAGATGAACCATGAGAGACTGTGGACTCTGAGCAACAAACTGAGGGTTTTGGAGGGGAGAGGGGTAGGGGGTAGGGCGAGCATGGTGATGGGTATTGAGGTGGGCACGTACTGCATGGAGCACTGGGTGTGGTGCATCAACAATCAATCTTGGAACACTGAAAAAATAAAATAAAATTAATTTAAAAAATAAATAAAATCTACAACAACAAAACTAGACATGTATTTTTGGCATGTAAAAAAACATCTATTGAAATGCCCAACTTAAAAAAAAAAAGAAAGAATGGCCATTAAGCATGGAAACCAAAACCTTATTGAAATACCACTTACCCATTGTAGTGGCTAAAAATTTTTTTTAAAGATTTTATTTATTTATTTGACAGAGAGAGAGATCACAAGTAGGCAGAGAGGCAGGCAGAGAGGGGGGAAGCAGGCTCCCCGATGAGCAGAACTCGATGCGGGGCTCGATCCCAGGAGCCTGAGATCATGACCTGAGCTGAAGGCAGAGGATTTAACCCACTGAGCCACTCAGGCACCCCTGTAGTAGCTAAAATTTTTAAATTTTTAAGAAGACTATTAATACCTAGTCTTGGCAAGGATATGGAACTCTTGGTCAATTCTATAGTGAGATTATAAAATGCTATAGCCATCTTGGAAAAGTAGTTGATGATTCCTTATAAGTTAAACATACAGTTAACATATGAAATGGAAATTACATTCCTAAGTATGTAACAAGAGAAATAAAGTACATGTACACGGACACACATGCTACAAAACTATTCATAGCCACTGTATTGGTAGTAGCCCCAAATTGGAACAGTCCTATTGTTCATCAATAGGTGATTATGTAAACAAACTGACGTGTATCTATACTTGGCAAACCACACAGTGATAAAATAAATGTGCCACTGATACAAGCAACATGGATGAATCTCCAAAATATGTTGAATGAAAGCAGTCACTCCTAAGAGTAATGGAGTGTATAATTCCAATGATGTGAATGAAAGTCACAAACAGACAAAACTAATTTATAATGATACAGATCAGAACAGTGGTTGACTCTGTGGGTCACTGATGAACGAACGGTCATGAGGAAACTTCCAGAGGTGATGCAACGTGCTATATTCTGATTTGGGTAATGGTTCCAGAAGTGTTTATACTTTTCAAAGCACAGCAAACTATACCTAAAATATGTACATTTCAGTGGACATAAACTATACGCCAATTAAACAGAAACTCTGCTTCCCTCTTCCCACTTCCTGAAAGTAATGTTCACGAAGCCTGGTTGGTAAAATGGGGAAAAGTCAGAGATAGGAAACTTACGCCTTTCTGTTGTTTTTAATCACACCTTTGTGTGTTTAAATTGTCTGGGCTGCTTCATTTGGTGGTTGTAAAGATTAATAACATAAATACTACCAATAAAAAAATTATACCGTGTGTGTGAAATGTACCTTTCTCTATGATAAAAGAAGTGTTTTTCCTTTTTTTTTTTTTTCTGAGCAGCACAGAATTGGATGTGAACCCAGAGATAGGGGTGAGATTGCTTTGGTTGATGCAGAAGCAGGAAAATGAGAGGGGTAGGGACTTTCCTCTTTCCTTCTCTCCCAGACATTGGACCCTCAGGCACCTCTGCTCAGCAGGAAATAGTTTGAAAGCCATGAAAGGGATTCTTTTGTGCCCCACTCATCGCATTGTCCTCCACTAGAAAATCTTGGTAAATACTGTTACAGGACCTCGCAGCCTTGCTGAAAACACAATTTCTCATCTTGCGAGAAGCTCCAATAATAGAGCCTGGCTGGCACCTGTCCTCACCTACTCATTGAGCACAGCTCCTGTTTACTATGAGGGATCCAAACCGTGATGTTTGGATTTGTGTCCCCCACTGGAACCCGTTCCTGGCCCTTGCATACCAGGGTCCAATACACATAGGGATGAATAAGCACTGCTGAGTCTTGCCCAGTCTTCTTTTTCATCATTAGCTTTGTACCTTTGTTTTTGTTTTTCTTTTCTTTCTTCTCGCTCTTTTTCTTTTCTTGTTTCATTTTTTTCTTCCTGATCTCTACCTGCTTGCCTGGAGTTTTGTCCCCGCTCTCTCTGGACCTCAGAAAAGAAAGGGATATATTCATGACTACAAATCTCCCTTTCTGGGAATTCATTGCTCTGCAATTCTCCACTCAATACCTGATAATGGGCAGGTAGTTAAAGGGGAAAGGGCACAGGTAAGCACAGACAGGATTGCATACATGTACAGAAAATGCCTGATTGGTTTGAAAGAAGTGCAGGTTGAGGGTGTTACCCTGAGGGGAATATGCCTCAAATTGCATTAAGATGACTCATAGGACACTGTGGTTGCTCCATCTCGAAAAGAGTTTGAAGCATTAATTAATGAGTGATTAGTTCAGCCTCATGAGTTATCGCTCTAATAAAATGGGTGTTGAAGCACGAATCGCAGCCAGTTTCAGTGCGTTATTGCTATTCTAACAGACCTCTCTAATTCAACAATTAGGAAGCATGAAATGTGGTTTAATAGACATAATTTGATGATAGAAAATTGTTCATCTAGTGTGAGCCATTCATCTTCATTAATACAGTTGAGGTCACGTGTAAAATGACTCTTTTGAGGAGGACCTACAGCGGTGTTTGTTTTTCCTCCCTGTCCTCTCTACAATCTGTTCTGAGAAACCAGGAGGGAGGTTTTTCCGATGCAATCTCTGTTATCAACTCTGTGATCTCAGGCAAGCCACGCCATCTTGTCGGGTGGGATGATGGGGCTGACATGAATGTCTTAACTGCACAATAATACCAAGTTCTGGGGCAGATATCCAGTCTTCTGTCTCTCATGTGTATCCCCTAATGCTTAGACATTATGATTAGCAAGCATTTTGAACTACATTAAAATTGAATTTCAATCATTTAACTGAATTAAAAATAAAATGAGAAGATCTTCACGTGGAAGTCAGGGGATTCACATAAAATGGCAATTTATTAAGTTATATTTGTTTCTCTACAGTGGTTTTTATTTCATTTATTCTAAGAGCATTAAGAGTGTTATAGTTTCCTCCAATTTGCTTCCCAACACCATCACTATCCATCCCTGACCTTCTCCTGCTTCACTTGGCCACATTTGAGCTTAGACCATCACCTTTGTCAAACATCAAGTCTCTGGTCAAATTTCTCTTTATGTGGGCCTCTCTTTCAATCTCGGGTTTTATTGTTCATGATCCTTTTGAAGTTGCTTCTCAGAGAAACTGGATAATATAATAGAAGGGCTTATATTTTCTTATTTCAGCTTACATTAATTTGATGATAATTGTATTGCTTATTCTTCGAGGGTTTAATGTTATTCATTCTTTTTAGTGGTTTTTTTTTTTTTTTTGGCCAATTCAGCAAAAATGTACATTATTCTGAATGTGAACATGAAAGGGAAGAGAATGGCAATGACTGACATTGAAATTGATAAGGAAGGGAATGTTCTGGGTTCCTCTTCTTGCTCTGCTGATAACTTAACTCTTCATGTAACCACAGGCAAGTTTCTAAGCGTCTCAAAACCCCCACTTTATTCATCTATAAAGATAATTATACCTCCCAGGGTGGTTGTTAAAATCAGTTGAGATAATTGACATGGAAAGGGTTTCAGAAAGAAGAGTTCTGTACTAAGACAAAATTAACAAGGTAGTCATGCATGACAAAGCCTAACATGTTGGCCTTTCTTCTATAGGACTGACTTGGATAAAACTTACCTGCATCTTTACTTAGGTGAATGTCCTTTAGTGCCTCAGTCTCCAATGTCCAAAACCAGACTCAGCATCTTCCTGCAGAAGCTGTGATTTTACTTTGCTCCATAACTTGGCTAATCATGTCACCATCTCGGTCACTCAGACCTAAAACATTGAAGCCATCTTTGACTTGGGCAGCCATGCCCCATTTTGGATAGCATCATTCTGATTAATGCCTGTTGACCCCATAGATTAGTTTTTGAATACCGCAAACTTTTAACTTCTGAGGTGGCTCAAAACAATAGATATTTATTTTCTTACAGTTCTGGAAGTTAGAAGTCCAGAATCTGGTATCAGTGAGGTTGGTTCCTTGTGGAAGTTCTGAGGGAAAATACATCCCATGTCTCTCTCCTAGCTTCCGGTGGTCTCCAACAATCCTTGGCACTTTTAGACATATCTCTCCAATCTCTGCTTCCATGTTCACATGGGATTTTCCCTTTCCCCTTCTCTCTGTCTCCCCCCCATTCTTAGAAGGACATCAGTCATTGGGGTGATGGCCCACTCTAATTCAGTTTGACCCCATCTTAACGTGATTACAACCCTATTTCCAAATAAGGTCATATTTACAGGCACTGGGGATTAAGACTTGAACATATCTTTTGGGAGATATAATTCTGAAACATTATCAAAGATCCCTTTTACTCTTCAGAGTGCCTGGTTTTGAATAGCCACCACTCTGACTCTCCACTCTCTCCCCATCATCTCATCTCCATCATGTTATCTCCCCATCACCTCATCATCTCATCTCCACTCTCTCCCCATCATTTTATCCCAGCAGAACCAGGAAAGAATAGTTTCTTGGCTTTGACCTTTATAAATCTATACCCACACCAGGAACCTTCATTCCTGACATCTCTTGCTGTTTTATCTCTTAACCTTTGACCTGTGAGACCCCTGCTGACCCCCGCTTGCTGTTGTCCTAGCTCTCCTGGTTAGGCTTTCGAGACACGCATATACAGCAACTCATTCCCAGATTCAACTACAGGCTCTCTGCATGCAGATCGACCTCTTAAATGCTACATTTGTCTAGGGTGAAAATCATCCATGCTTTTTGAGTAATACATAATTGAGAATTCGTGTATTCTCATCACTTTCTCCTCTTATGGGAATGATGGCTGGGATTCTAAAATATTTTGCTGCCTTTTTTCAAGACTAAGTTTAGTGTACATCGTGTTTGTTGGTATTCATTCTTATGTCCTTAGGGCTTCTTTTTCAATCATTTAATCAAGAGTAGGATGAGGAAAAGAATTGGAAGAAGAGGGACAATCATCCAAAACCCAGACATTTGCAAATTGTTTTGTAAATACAGCATCATGGGCTTCTTTGGGAAAATATTAGAATTTTGAGTAAAGGGCACTCATGGTGCTCCTGACTCTCTCTTAGTATTGTAATCACTTGGTGTAGCTGGCTTTGCATTCGTACAAATCTGTGAGATCATGTGGGAGATTATTTCAGAACCTGAGTGGGTTTTGAGCCAGAGACTGTAGGAGGTGCACATGATGTCTGTCTGCTTTTTTCTCCTCGTGACTAAAACTGTAGTATTTCTGACAGACTTAAATTCCCAGGGAAGGAAGAAAATCTGAGTAGTTTCTAAACAGCCAAGTCTTCCCTGAATTCTGCTACACAAATGCGTAACAGATTACCATCAGGCAGGATTGTGAAGGTTGACTATTTCAAAAATCTCTGAGAGGTGGTTGGTGTCTTTTTCTCCTGTTTAGCACTCAGAATGAATGCTTGTCGGGGACAGGCAACCTGCATAAAACCTATTCTGTTTGAGTGTGTTAAAAATGGAAGTCAAAAGAAAAGAAACATCTCCTAGGAATAGGTTTAGGGTAGACTGAAGGATTCTGACATGGTTAATGGTTAATCTTGGGCATTTGGAGCTAAGTAATTGAAACCCTCTAAGCTTCAAAGGACAGGAAGGAAACTGACTGCAGTCTCTTCCAGGGTGATTTTCTTTTTAGCCAAATCGCTTGGAGCAAAGAGATTTTCTTATTTAAAAAAAAAGTAAAAAAGAAAGAACTCTGGCGTCCCCAGAAAAAATGCTAATGGGGTGTGTTGAGGAATGATACTTCTCAAATGAAGAAAGTAAACAGATTAGGGGAAGTCAGAGCTACATCTGCAGCCAGAGGGTGGCTAAACCATCTTCTGGGTCCTCATTTTTCCAGTACATTTTAACAATAGTAGAAAAATTGTTATCACAGTGAGCCCTAGTGTGCTCAGAAGGTGAGGTTTGGTCCAGGAAACAACAGATTGCAGCATTGGTCCCGACTGTATTTTGATCTATTTGTGTGTTTATACATGGCAATTAGACACAGTGAAAACACGATACTGATTACGCTACTGAATAATGGCGGGCCCTCTTTCTTCCCGCTGTCTCTCTTCTTGTGTGCCTAAGAAATACAGCTGACCCTTGAACAGCACAGGTTTGAACTGCGTGGGCCCACTTCTACATGGATATTTGGTTAAGTACAGCAAAGTACCGTAAATTATTTTCTTGTCCTTACGATTTTCTTTTCCCCAGCTTACTTTCGTAAGAATGCTGTGTATGATAAATGTAACATGAAAAATATGTATTAACTGGCTGTTTGTGGAAGGTTTCCAGTCAACAGTAGGCTTAAAAAATTGAGGGAGTCAAAAGTTATACACAGATTTTTGGCTGTACCAGAGTAGGTGTCTCTAAATCCCATGTGGCTCAAGGGACAGCTGGTCCCGTCCTAGTGGGGTTAGGCCATGCCACGGGAGTCAGCGCCTCACTTATCTATGTGGGAGGGCCCACCCCACAGTCTATGAGGAAGCAGTGTCTATGAGGATGGTATTGTAAACTTGGATATCAATGTGTCTGATTGCACATCTCAGGCTGCCAGATTCCATCACTGGACTCCTTAGATCAATGCAGAGAACAAAGAGATACCTTTTTTTTTTTCCTTTAGAAAAAGAACTTTCTACTTCTCAGATATTTATAAACAAGGGCCTTTGCAGAAGCAGCACAAAAAAGGAGTCAAGAAAAAGCAGCATCAGTGGCAAACACTTTCCTGGAAAACAGATTTTTTACAAAAATTTGTATTTTCCATTATTTTTGTCTTTTGTCACTGGAGGGAGGATTTGAGAAAATGTCTTTGCCTTCTGGAGAGCTGTGAAAGAAGCAGAAGCTCTGATTAAAAAGTGCCGCTTCCCATATGGAAGATAGTGTATGTTCAGCTCAGCCCAGCCTAGGATCCTCTCAATTGGCTGGTGATGATATTCCAGGGAAATTGATAGCTGAGGAGCCGAGCTAGCTGGAGCAGAAAGAATTCCCTTCTCCTTCTCTTTCTTTTTTTCTTTTTCTTTTTTTTTAAAGATCTTATTTATTGGGGCGCTTGGGTGGCTCAGTGGGGTAAAGCCTCTGCCTTCAGCTCAGGTCATGATCTCAGGCTCCTGGGATGGAGACCCACATCGGGCTCTCTGCTCAACAGGGAATCGGCTTCCACCCCTCTCTCTGCCTGCCTCTGCCTACTTGTGACCTCTCTCCCTCAGCCATGTGCGCCTAGAACCCCCTGGCCAGGCCAGGCCTGCCACAGTGAATGCCAATCTTTCCCAGTTCTTTGCCACCCGAGGCCAAGTGGAACCCCCACCACACTCCTCTCCAGAGACTCGGGCTCTGCCCCCCCGGATCCGACCCCAGAAAAAGAGGAAGCGGCGTGTGTATAAGGTGCCAACCTCTGGGACCTTGGACCCTGAATCACCGCTGCCCAGGCTGCCGGGGCCCGGGCCCAAGGCCACAGCTCCAGCTAGCTGTTGGGATTCTGCGGGCGCCAGCCCAGTGGTTGGGCCTGCAGGCGCCAACCACTCGGCGTTAGCCGAGTTCATGGACGAGATTCCAGTGGCACAGACCCACCTGGGCAGCACGGCACTGGCCGCCCCAGGGGGCAGGGGCCGAAAGCCTGGCCGAGAGCCTTGCGCCCGTGGCCGTGCGCCCACGGTTTTTGTGAGCCCGAGCAGCGGCAAGCCTGGGGCGCCCGGGAGGCCCGGAGGCCTGCCTGGCTTAGTCGGGAGGAGAGGCAGGAGGGCCAACGAGTAGCGGCCAGCCCGATTCTCTATGCAAACACCCCTACCCTCGCCGCCACCGCCACCCAGTGCACTTTAGGAGCCCCTGCGGTAGGCCGGATCGGACCCCTTCCCCCATGACTCAGCAATACCCGCCCCACCCGCCATGATGCTCCAATAGAATTTTTTTTTATGCTTTTGCGGAAAAAAAAAATCTTTTTTTTTAAAGATAAATTTTTTAAAAAAATCTTTTTTAAAAGATCTTATTTATGACAGAGACAGATAGGGAGAGAGGGAACACAAGCAGGGGGAGTGGGAGAGGGAGAAGCAGGCTCCCCGCTGAGCAGGGAGCCTCCCCTATGTGGGGCTTGATCCCAGGACTCTCGGGTCAGGACCTGAGCCAAAGGCAGATGCTTAAGGACTGAGCCACCCAGGCGCCCCACCTCCTTCTCTTTCTATGATCTTCATTCCCACACCCACATATGAAGCCCTGGGAGCAAAGGACACTCAGATGCAGGATGACCCAAGTCTCAGAGAAGGGACAGAGGGGACAAAAGGCAGGGATTATGTTAATCTTTAGATAAGAAAATGAATAATTCTAGTTTTACTTGTGGATATTGATAAGACACTGATAAAGAATCTTTGTTTGACCCAACTTGAGTCAGGGTCCCTTGAACCCTTCCCCACACCGAAGCCCATCACGTGTTAGTGAGAATCCTACTACATCATTTATGGAGAATTCCCCACCTTAAATGTCTGATCAAACTCCTAATCCCCACCATCCCGCACCCCAGGTGATATCTGATCACCCTGGCCTGCCTTCAGCAAGAATCCTATTAGATCAAATCCCAGAATCCCCCCAGACCTGATGTCTTCTCTGAGTAATTTTTCGCCATCTCGAGGCTGTCGATCCCCACTTGTTCTGGGTGTATTTGGAATCAAGCCCGGTTCTCTCTTGGACTTCCTCTTCCTCTATTGCAATAGTTTATTGAAGAAAATCTATCTTTACCCCTTTAACTTCTGTCTGGCTCTGGTTCTTCTTTGACAACATGAAGCCTTCATAGGTAGGATTGTCATCTGGGTGGACCCTGGTGGCCATTCTGAAGACACCTGAGTTTGCTCTGTGACAGTTCAGGAAGAGAGCGTCCTTCTCAGACAAATTCCTGCTCTTCCATTTTGGTCAGAATGGGGGTGTCACTAGTCCAGTGGCCAGCCCTGCAGCCCCCTTTCTGCAGCCCTGAAAAGCGAGACCCCTGGTCTGCTCCAAGTATAAAGAGTACCTGGTATATTTGGTAACTAGAGGCTTAGGTGTGAGGGTAGGTTTTTTTAATTCTCTGGAAGCAATCAGGGACTCCCGAACATTCCAAATGGACTGAAATAGTGTTGACCGTATCCATTCCGTTTTCACTGCTCTTTCCATGCCAAACTGGATTTTCAGCAAGGATAATCAGAACAAAGAGCTAACAAGCTGGGCCAACCAGCTTCACTTCCTGTTGACCTATGACGTAGATGCCTCCAGACTGACAATTATGTTGAGAAAACAATGGCTCACAATGTAATAACAGAGTACCCTTTTACATTACACTTGTCTACACTGGAAAATTTAAGTTTAATATTTCTCATTTCTTCTGTTCATTTTAAAAATAATTGTGTAATGCTGGCTACCATTCCTTTTATTTTGAAATCACTTCCTGCCTGCTTCTTTCTGTGAAATAAAATGTTTCCTTTCTTTTATAAAGTGATATTTAGGCTAAATGACTTCTTTGGTCTTAAATTTAATTTGGGTAAAAATGAAAAAATCGACCACCATATGAAATTTATAAAATATAAACATTCTGGACCAAGAAACTCAAACATTTTAGAATTTCTAGAGAAGAAACTCACCTCATTCATTTATTCATCAAATATTTATTGAGTGCCTACCGACACGTGAATGTTCTAAGACAGGATAAATAGTACGTGAGCCAACCATGTAATTCAATAACCTTGGTGGCTTTTGTCTCGTTTGGACATTGACCAGTATATTCTCATTCTCATTCTCATTCTCATTCTCATTCTCATTCTCATTCTCATTCTCTCTCTCTCTCTCTCTCTGTTCTTTTTTTTTTTTTTAATTATTTTTGTTCTCCTCATTTTTATTTGATTTTAAAAAGGGGTCCTGGCAAACGTTCCTCTCTTCCACAGTGAAGCAGATTTGTCCTGGCATTGGCAAGTGAGTGCAGTGAACTTTGCCATGCTCTTACTCCTATCCGTTGGGTCCTAGCCTTTCAGCGTACTTAAATCCTGCTACTTGCTGACATCTAAGTCTCTTTACCCTGGCTGGGAGGGGGGCGGGGTTCTCTGAAGCTACAGAAAGCTGCTCTGTCCAAGCATCTGGTTCAGAAGTGCCAAGAAATTAATCTACCCAAGAATGGGAGTCAGCCAGCAACTGATAAGATTCAGCTCCTCACCCTGCAGGCAGGGTAACTCAAGTGTGTGTCTTAGAGGGTCCCCCAGTTCTCTATGGGGTGAAGCCCCAGTTGCCCAGAGTGGCAGTGGCTTACCGCTACCTTACTCTTTCTTGACAATGTCCCTTCCTTGTCTCACTTCCCGGGTTTCCTGGGATCACCTCCTAAATAAAACACTTTCCCAGGAACCCTTGCCTCAGAATCAGCTGCTGGTGGAACTCAATTTAAAACAGTATGATTACCCCAAGTTCATGGGGGCTGGATATTTTAGATCACAGGGTGATTCACCACAATATAAAACTTATGGGTCATTAGTCATAATACCAAAGCATCTAGTGCAATCTGAGGCAAACGATTTGGTCTTTTTAAAGTCCTTAAAATGCTTGGAAGCTTTGAAAACATGTTGCTAAAACATCTGTTTGGTTTATTGGCTTCAGTCCAATCATCGGTCGGTTTAGCCAGAAACAGAGTCGCCTGTATGGACGAAATACCCCAGGGACCGTTGAAACTTTCCACACTTGAGTTTACTCCGTTTGCTGTTGCTAGGACCCATCTGCCCGCTCCACCACCTCCGCAAGAAACTGAAAGAAGCAGGCCACCACTCTCCCTAGGCTGCCCGGAGGATAATTCCTAAATATTGTTGTGAGGTACATGGTACATAGTGGAGTTTTATGCAAATGCCAACTAACAAACGTGGGATATGCTATTTAAAAGCACCTGGAGGAAACAGACTGAGATAAATTAGGGCTTCCAACTGGCGTTCCTTTCCTTCTCATGCACCACTGCTTAAAAAGATCTTTCATGCAATAGGTGGTCACTCGGCTTTGTTCCGATTATGAGTAGTTTCCGGTCTTGGTCATGCCATGTTTTGCTTATGAAGTCCGAGAACACTGAACTGACCTAAGGGTCGAATGACTGGTACGGTAGATGGCAACAACGACCCAATTCTTCCCTCCCTCACCGGGAGACTTTGCAGTGCAGTGCGGAAACCTGACTCACTCCTTGACTCCGGGATCAGCCACGTGACTTGCTTTGCCCAACAGGATGCTGGGAGACATAACGTCAGCAAAGCTCGACGGCTTCGCGTGCTTTAGCTTGCTGTCTCCCGCATCAATGTCATTGCTCGGAATACCTAGGTCGGTTTGCTGGAAGGTGACAGGCAGTTGGGGTGGAGCTGAGTCACCCCAAGTGAAGCTGCAGTCAGTCAACAGCCAGTCGTCCCCCACACATGTGAGTGAGCCCATTTGAGAGCCGAAGAACCATCCAGCTGAGCTGCACCCAAATTATAAACCCCAAACTCATGGGCTTAGTTTATGCTTTTTGTCATCAGTGGCTGAGCTTTGGGGAGGCGTGTTAGGTGTCATTACGGTAGTTCATAACTATACTTCCAACGTGGCCAAATCTGCCATCCATCTCTGATAAGATGTTGGCTGATCCACGGTCCTACCTCAACTCTCCAGAGTTGGTGATACTCTCAGACTTTCTGCACTGCCTCGCTGCCGAGATGTTACCTCTTCCTGACTCAAGAATTACAAGGCTTTTCAACATTTTCCTTCCCTCGGCATCATCCCTCTTCCTATCCTGCTATTCAGCCAAACATGGAGGCAAATGGTTCAATCCGCTAACTCCTCAGAAAATTTCCAGCCCCCTCTCACCTTCTATATCTAGAGTTCGTTATGACACAGCCAGCAGCAACAAAAATATTTCATTACTCTGACAGACAGCTTAAAATAAATTTTCGTTGACATTCTCCAAGCCATTGTGGAAGATAGAGAAACACACAGTGGGTGGGAAAGAAGCTGACTGGCAGAGATACGTTTAAAGTATTTTTACACAAAGGGATGCATCTACAGATTTCAAAGCACTTGACACTTGGGTCGAAACTGCAATAGCTGATTTTCCTCTAACCATTTTAATAATATATTCAGAAGAAGACTCCCTTCTTTCCATGAATATACTCATGAAGCACTCACATACTGTGTTCCTTTGGTGGGGCCTATTCATGCCTTCAGCTCATTGTAGGACCCCCATTCTTTTCCTTTTTATTCTTGCATCAAAGCTCTAAAGTAACCCCCTCCCCCCACCAAGGACTGGGAATCAGCGAAGATTTTACTAGGAAGCGAAGAATGAAGTCACAGTGCCCATCATTTTGGAAAAACTCCGTGAAGATGCCTTTCTCTTTCTGTCCTAGGGAGAAAGAGCTTTATAAGCAGACACTAATATAAATACTAAGGCCACAATACTTAATATTATCTGGGTAACAGCATGTGGTATAAAATTCGAAGACTTATTATCTCCCTACTTCTGTTTGAAACATAACATCACTTCAAAAATTTGAGAGCTCTAGAATTGCTGGCACACCTTTATGGTCTTCTGAGTTCAGTTTTGGGGAAGATTCCAGAACAATTAGCCAAGAAGTAGCAGTATCCCACAGGAGAGCACCTAGAGGTGAGAGGGACCCCTTTTTGCAGCTTCACCAACATTGGAATCCTAAGTGGATACCACTGAGGAGGGTTGGAGCAGAAGAGGAAGAAAATTAAGGTAACCATTTACCTTCTAACAATATCTGTTTGTAAACAAGTACAGAACATTCTTGTATATACCCAAAAATACATATGGGGTTTGTTCTATGAGACATTGGAGAATCAGCTATCTTAGATGGGAGGAGAGTCAGAATATAAATGCTATTCCTGGCTTTAAAGGAAAACATAAGTTATATATGAAAAAAGACTCTATGTACTAGAAATTCAAACTTTTCTAGGCTTCTTCAGTTTTGAATAGTATTACTTTTTGAAATTCCTCATTTGCCTTTATTAAATTGCACCTACTTGGTATTATGCATAAGGAAACCAAGAGACAGTGTGGGCCATAAAATATTCACTTCAGCTTCTAATTTTGATTCTGGAGCCAAATAATAAAATGGAAATAAGGGGAGAATATTCCAAAATGAGTCATAAGATCCACAAAGGTCTGACAAAAATGATTTTTAACTCACAGATCATATTAGAATATACATAAGCTAATGAATCATATATCAGTGCTACTTTTGAGAATGCCAACAGATGGCATTTCCTCTGAAGGAAAGTGAAATTTACTCATCCCTGTAGAAATCCACTTGGGTAGCTCAGTCCTTAAGCGGCTGCCTTTGGCTCAGGTTTTAATCCCAGGGTCTTGGGATCAAACCCCACGTTGGGCTCCCTGCTCAGCGGGAAGCCTGCTTCTCCATCTCCCACTCCCCAGACTTGTGTTCCCTCTCTCACTATGTCTCTGTTTGTGAAATAAATAAATAAATAAATAAATAAATAAATAAATAAAATAAAATCTTTAAAAAAAAAAAAAGAAATCTACTTGGATAGAAAGCCACTTGCTGGACCCACTATTAAGGAGCAGAATGGCCACTTGGCCTTTAGTGCTGGGAAAATCCCTTAACTTTTGGGAACCTCAGTTTCCATTTTTATAAAAATAAAAAAAGAAGGAAGGGAAGAAGGAAGGGAGGGAGAGAGGGAGGGAGAAAGGGAGGAGGGGAGGAAGGGAGGAGGGGAGGAGTGGAGGAAGGAAGGAAGGAAGGAAGAAGGAAGGAAAAGAAGGAGGGAGAGAGAGAGGAAAGTATCTAATGAGTACACATGGTCCTTTTTGTTTTTGCCAGGATTAGACTGTTCCTTTATACTCTAAATATCTAAAGTACAGTGATGTCTCATTAAAGAGCAGTATAGTAATCTTCTGAAACTTGAGTGATAGAGGGGTTAGGATGATTCTGTTGGCAGAATAGTGAAGGAATTAACTGGGAATCAAAAGCTGCAGTGAACATCACTTATTTGGGCCAGCTCCCTTGGAACACATGTACTAAAAGAGAGCTTAACCAATGCTAAACCTGTTAAACATGAAACCACCTGACTGCAAAGAGATGAGTGAGGTTGTAAGGTGAGGAAACTGAGGACTGGGATTCCACTGGTGGGCACAGTGGTAGCAACGGAGGGGAGAATACATTATCACGCAAAGCTTTCAAGAGGTCCTTGGCATTTTCTACTCGACTATTTCTCCAAAACAAAAAATACCAAGAAAGCTGAAAATCAGGTCAATTGCAAGATTTTGACCCTTTATTCCTGTAGGAACTTATTTCTCAATTTTCAGCAGGAGTCAGTAGGGGGGAAGACGAATCACTTTACCGGAACTAAAAAATCAACTACTCCAAGAATGTGAAAATTGCTTGTGATTGTCAGGGCTGTGTCACCAGAAGGTTTGTCCCCCGAGGATGGAGTAATACAACAATTTGACTCCTAGGTCCCAGATGATTCCACCATTAGAATAGCCTTTGTGCAATCATTCCTGTTTTTTTAGGTATACCAGTAATTTTTTTTTCTTCCAAATTAGAAATCTTGGGTTCTTGACCCCTACATACCTCTCTTTATCAGGATACTCAGTCTACCACTAAATCATCATTTCTTTCTTCAATGTGCTTCTTCTCTTTACCTCGAGTGGTATACCGACCATCCCAGGGTGGGTCCCCTTCCATTGCAATCTGTATCACTTCAAAAACCTGCTAGCTGGCTCCAAGTGAGTGAGTGCTGTTTTTAAATCCAGATTACTTTGGGGGACTCAAGGTGATGGACAGAGAAGCGCAAAGAAGCCTAGGGCTCTCATTGTAAATAAAACAGCAAGGAAGAATTGTACTCAATGTAGCTTTTTTTAAAATTAATATATATTATTTGTCTCAGAGGTACAGGTCTGTGATTCATCAGTTTTACACAATTCACAGCGCTCACCATAGCACATACCCTCCCCAGTATCCGTCCCCTAGCCACCCCATCCCCCCACCCCCTCCAGCAACCCTCAATTTGCTTCCTGAGATGAAGAGGTGTGTTATTCCTCATGAGCCTTTTTACAAAATTTAAGTCACATCTGAATCACCTAGGGATCCTTTTATTTTTTTATTTTATTTTTCTCCTTTGAGAAGATTTAATATAGACATTAAACAAGATTTGTTTGAAAAGGAATAAATGACAAAGATGAATATATTCCTTCAAAAACAGCATCCCACAATATCTAATTGACTATTGCAAATGTTTTTTACAATAGGAAGGACAGTCTTTTGTTTCTACAGTTACGGAGTCCAGATTTGATATTTTTTTTCTAAATATTTTGAGTAATATTTGCAGAGTATCTCAGGGATTAGTCCATGCCCTGCTAGGTATTACAGGCTCTGTGGAAGGCTTAATTAGAAGACCTTTGGTTTTGTTCAAGGAAAACGCTGGAGGTTTTCAATACTTATTTATTGTAACAAGGTGTAACAAGGTGAATTCAATGTAGAAATTATGTCAGTTGACTTTTGTATAGGCAGAAATCTGGGTTTACCACAGAACAGATTTCTTATTGTTGTTCTGCAATAATCTTTTTCCTGAAAATATTGGCTCCTTACACTAGTGAAAGCCTGTATGGTTCGTTGCATTATTTGTTTACCATCTTTCTGTGTCTCTCTGGCCTTAGCATGGCCCCCCTGTGCGTGGAGCTTACTTTCAGACCTTTGGATTTGGGGTCTGACCATGTGACTGACTGTGACTATTGCAACGTAGGTGGGAAGGAGAGTGGGATAACTAACTGTGAACAGTCTTCAAGGTGCATGACATGTCTCAGCTTACGTTTCTAAATCCCCCACGAGAGGGGGATGCCCTAGGTAGCTATGGCTCCTTCAACAGGGAGCTCAGAGTGAAAGCTCATGAAACAAACCTGAAACTGACGCCAACCCTGCAGCCCAGCCCAGCCAGTTAACCTATAGCTGATTCATGCACCATAAATAAGAAATAAATATTCATTCCAGCCCACTGGGTTTGGGGCATGTTTTTTAAATACCACGCTGCCACATGACTTAATACTGGTTCCAGTGGGACCTGTGGCTTTGTGGAAGGAACTCAGCCAACCTGCTTTAATCTCAAGAAGGAGGAACTTTTCAGCCACCCGTTTTGGATTTCATTCCATTGTTCTGACTTCTGCTGTTCACTCTTGGCTCTGCTACCATCGAGCATGGTAAGTGACATTCAGAATGATCCAAAATATACCAAGAATATGGATTGGCAATAAAGTAGATAATTCCTGGGAGGAGAGAAATTCTATAACGTGCTAGAATGTGGATGACATTTGTGAAAGGGATTAGCTAAGAAACAAATTCAAACCATCTCACTGACGATTCATATCACTGGGAGAAATTATCCACATAAAATAAAGTTGACATTGGTGGTGGCATCTTTTCATGATGAAATCCATTGTAGAAGAAAACCTAAAAAAAGAAAGAAAGAAATCATGTAGGAAGTGTTGAAAACTGCAATAATTGAGAAAAATTAGACTTGATCTAATAGACTTGATCTTGACTAATCACCAGACAATAAAATGAACGATGAATCGTTGAGTAAAAATGGACCAAAGAATCAAATCTTCTCAACAAAATATTGATGTGAAAAAGATAGGCCTGGGGAAATTGGTCTTGGTATAAATGAGGGTTACGGAAAAATACTCCTGGGAGCAGAAGCTGTTGTTTGAATGATCTAGACTAATGGGGTGCATTTTTTTATAGTGTTTTTCCCGTGAGTTCTGCGTTCCCTGGGGCATTGTGTATGTGCTGTGGGCCTGGCCCCAGCACCTATATGTGTGGATCTCGCGTCTGGGAGTAGGTCAGTGGAACCACTTCAAAGGGTCACCCTCCTACTTTTAGGCAATTCTTACTTCATGAGGCCACACTATCAAGTGTGGTGAAGGTCAGCCTCCAGGCGTCTTTCTCAGTTCACCTCCATCTGCCTTGTGGTCAGTTGGCATTTTCTCAGATTCTGACCTTTTATGGAGAGCAGTTGTCTTCTTAGAGGTAACCTCCTGAAAGCGTGTCACCATTTTAAGCCAGAGCTTCCTGAAACCATCGAATTACTCCATGAGGCACAGTCGTATTGCCCGGTGTGTGTATGAGTATGTGTGCCTGTGTGAGCATGTGTGTGTGTCTTTTTCTTTTAGGATTTTATTTGTTTATTTGACAGAGAGAGAGAGATCACAAGTAGGCAGAGAGGCAGGCAGAGAGAGAGGGGGAAGCAGGCTCCCTGCTGAGCAGAGAGCCCAATGTAGGACTCGATCCCAGGACCCTGAGATCATGACCTGAGCCCAAGGCAGAGGCTTTACCCCACTGAACCACCCAGGTGCCCCTGTGTGTGTCTTTTTTGACTGACTATGATATTCCCATTTTTTCCCAAATACTTTTATTTTATTTTTTCAGCGTCCCAAGATTAATTGTTCATGCACCACACCCAGTGCTCCCTGCAATACTTGCCCTCCTCAATACCCACCACGAGGCTCGCCCAACCCCCCACCCCTCTGCCCTCCAAAACCCTCAGTTTGTTGCTCAGAGTCCACGGTCTTTCATGGTTCATCTTCCCCTCCGATTTCCCCCAATTCACCCTTCCTTTCCTTCTCATAATGCCACCCTGAACGCACCCGATCTCGTCTGATCTCGGAAGCTAAGCAGGGTCAGGCCTGGTTAGTACTTGGATGAGAGATATTTCCATTCTTATTAGAGGTTGTTTTTTTTTGTTTTGTTTTGTTTTGTTTTGACAGAGAGAGATAGGAAGAGAGGAGTGGCAGAGGGAGAGGGAGAAAGATAATCCCAAGCTCCACACCGAGTGTGGAGCCCAATGCGGGGCTCGATCCCAGGACCCTGAGATCATGACCTGAACTGAAATCAAAAGCCAGACGCTTAAACTGACAGAGCCACCCAGGCGCCCCTAGAGGTTGCATCTTTTTATTCCAACACAATGCTACTTTATGTACAGTTGTTTTCTGAAATTTTAAAATTCCTGCAACATTTTTTTAACCAGGTCATCTCATCATATTGTCCGTTTTACTACTGAAAAGACTCCTCGGTAGTGGATAGTCTAAAAACTAAGCCTGAGATTTGCCTGAAACTCACAAATCCCATGCTTCTGCGCATATTGGAAAACTTCACAAGTGTAGTGGGATATCATTCAAGCCCTAATACAGAAAGCATTGACACACAAAGGATGAATTTTCCTTCTCACTTGGAATCTTGTTGTTCAGGCTGTTTCGAGTGTGTTCCAGGGATGGGCGATGTCAGCATCACCTTGGAGCCTGGCTGACATGTAGAATCTCAAGCCCCACTTAGACTTACTGAATTAAAACCTGCATTTTCCGAAGATTCCTAGATGAGGGGTGCCCGGGTGGCTCAGTTGGTTAAGTACCTAGCTTTTGATTTGGGCTCAGGTCTTGATCTCAGGGTCGTGGAATTGAGCCCCGCATCAGGCTTCACGCTCAGAGGGGAGTCTGCTTGAGATTCTCTCTCTTTCTCTCCCTCTGCCCCTCCCCCTGCTCATGCACCCGCTCTCTCTCTCCAATAAATAAATAAATCTTAAAAAAAAAAAAGATTCCCAGGTGATACATATGAATATTAAAATTTCACACTCTCTAACTTAAGATCCTCAGTGGTTGTCATATCTGATAAACATTAGAAAAATCTTGAGATATTTCCAAAATGTAGAATAGGTTTAAGGCATGGGGTTTGCTTGGACTGGTAGAGCCACCTGGAGAGGATTCCACTGTGACCAGAGACAAAACCCATGTAGAGTGCAGGTCTGCACATGTCCCGATGTCCTATACAGCATAGTCCCAGGCAACAACCATTACAAGTAAGTCTATGTGCAATGACGACCCCAACCTAGAGCCCAGGAGTAAACCTGGAAGAGGCATAGGAGCCGAGAGGAGAGATCACAGGAGAGGGGAATGCCTCTGCATATCCAGCTACCCTCTGGTCATCAGACATGCATGACTGCTGTCGCGTGTCTTTCTCCTTGGGTTCTGCGCAGTGAAGCAGCTGGCCCAGAGTGTGCTAGAGGTAGATCCTTACCATCCAGAAGCCTGAGTTTTCCTTTCCAATTGCATCCTTTACTCACTTGTAAATTCTTGCTGAGTCAGAATGCAAACTCCCAATGGCGGGAACTGGGGCACTACAGTTATTCTCCTGGAGATGGAAAAACAAAGGCACCCAAGAATTGTATTCAGCTAATCCAGTTTCTAGATTTATCAAACTAATTTCCAGGAATTTTTGATGAGTCTCCACCACCCATCTGTCCTGCAATTGAGCTTCAGAGTTTATAGCAAGTTAGTCTTCCTACAACCTGTTATTTCCAAATAACATTTCAAAGGGTTATTTCAAAAAATAACCTTGCTAAGTTGTGTGCTGCACATGGCCAGGGGTATGATGCTGGTGGCATGATACTGCGTTATGTAAATATCACAACTGATTAAAATGATAAGCTGTGAGGGTGAATTGTGCTTGGTATAGAACGGGAAGCTGTAATTGGCTGCGCATCGATATTGTTTCACTTTAAAACGATGATTCTTGGATGTCTGGAGTAAAACGGCAGGATGGCACCATATGGAAACTCTTTCCTTTTTAAATCTGAAAGTGGGACTAAAATCAAATGTCAGCAAGAAAAGTGACCACCAGAAGTTAAATGAGAAAAGAGAGCAACACTCCGTGTTCTCATATTTGAAAGACGGCAATGACAGAGGAGAATGATGGATGGTCTTACTGTGAGCCAGGGCCAGTGCCCTACCGCAAAGCAACTTGGAGGAAAGATGTAGAGGAAAGAATAAAATCTTTAAATAAAGTATGATGTGTATCCTTACAATGTACCGAAAAGAAATGAAGGACTGACTCCTACTATAACATAACATAGATGAACCTTGAAAATAATATAATTGAAAAAAAAAAACCAGATACAAAAGGCTACATACATGCATGAAATATTTAGAATAGGCAAATTCTTAGGGACAGAAAGTAGATGAGGGGATGCCTGGGGCTGGGAGGGGAAATAGAGGTAAATGGGGAGTGATTGCTAATGAGTACATGATGTCTGTTTGGGTTAATGAAAATATTATGGATTTAGATAGTAGTGATGGTGGCAGAACTCTGTAAATATACTAAAACCCCCTAAATTATATACTTTAAAAGTGACATTTAGGGGCACCTGGGTGGCTCAGTGGGTTAAAGCCTCTGCCTTCAGCTCAGGTCATGATCTCAGGGTCCTGGGATAGAGCCCCACATCAGGCTCTCTGCTCAGCAGGGAGCCTGCTTCCCCCTCTCTCTCTGCCTACTTTTCTCTCTCTCTGTCAAATAAATAAATAAAATCTTTAAAAGTGACATTTACAGTAAGTAAATCGTATAAATGAATGAATGAATGTAGCAAAGCTGCAAAAAGCAATAAAATCCAAGAGCTATAAGGGGCATTTTTGGAACAAAGTGAGGAAATTTGAATATACTTTGGATTTCAGGTGATATTAAGGAAATTATATAATAATGATACTATGGTTAGTAGAAGAATGTCTTTTTTAGGAGACACATGTTGATATACTTAAGAATAAAGGATCACGATGTCTATAATTTGTTTGCAAATAGCTCAGCGAAAATATAAATAAAATAAACAAAAATCCATAGATAGAAATCAAACATGGCAAATATCAACAGTATTTTGATCTAAGAGGTGAGTAAATGGATTTTCACTTTCCTAGTGTTGAAGTTTTTCTGTATCTTCAAAATTTTTCACAAAAATGGTATGAAGCAGTACTGAGACAGTTAAGAGAACACTCAGGTTAATAGAAGGACACATAGTAGGAAAAAATAATAGAAGATATCAAATCTACTGACATTATGTCTACTTTCAATGCCACCCCAATGCAAATACTATCAACACTATTTTTGGAACTTGACAAAATGATCCAAAGCGTCAGCTGGAGAAATAAACATGTGAGAATAGCCAGGGAAATCTTGAAAATGAATAATAAATAGAGAACAACCTTACGAGCTCCCAAACCATTATACAAACCTAAACTATTTAAAAGCAGCATAATATAAGAGAAAATAGTCAATTTAACTAAATAAAACAGGGAGTTCAGAAATTGACCCAGATACAGGTAAGAATCGCTTATCTATAAAAGGTAGCATTACACGAAAGTGGCGGAGAGGAATGATTCTGTAACAGATTGCTCTGGATTGAATCGCTAGCTGTTTGCAAAAATGCAAATGTGGATCTCTCCTCCATTCTTTATTCCAAATGCACCGTTGTTGATGCAAGCCTTTAAAAAATGGAACCGTCAAACCTTAGCCTACAGATGACCAAGTCCTATCTCATGTTCCTATAACTAAACAGCAAATTGAGGCTTAAAAATAACTACGTACTTGATAATTCCTCCGTGGGAATTGGTACCCCTTGCAGCCATTGGGAAATGAGCCATGGTTCCCACACTTTGGTGGTGCTCGGGCTATTCAGTGCGCTGCGTTTAGTCAAGGATGAAGGGAGCTACCGTTGCCTTTTGTTTGGAAAGAGGGAGAGGGTCTTCCTCCGGGCTGGTGGCAGGTCAAGGTAGCCTGGAGCCTAAAGTGCTCGGTGACCGTAGGTCAGGGTCAGATGGGCCGGTGAGCAAGTGTGTGGTGTTTTCAAAGACAAGATCAAGTAGCTGACACCGAGCATTTCATAGCCTTCAAGGGAATCCCAGCAGGCACTTCCTTACTTCAAAGTTGTGCAGTAAATGTGAAATGGACCCTAAGAATGGTGATAAGGGTCACATGGAAACGTACCCATTCCACGGATTTGCCATCTTCCTGGCAGAAGCGCCCCCAGAGCCATCATCCAGCTTCCCTTTGACACAGTTTCATGGTGCCTGTAACTACCCAGCCTTTCCCAAAGGTCAACGTGGGTAAAGAGACTTGTATTTTGTTATGTAGATGGAGTCCATTTGGTGTCTTATCTCTGGCTTTGGGCACCGGGATCCAAGGCCCTCCCAAAGATTTCTCTAAATTCTGGAGGAGTTTATATTCTCTTGTTATTTCTGTGTAGGTGGGGCAGGTTTTACTGAAATAAAAGGTTGGGGAGAAGAGGGAGTTAAAATGCGTTAAGAATTAGCTTCTGGGGCGCCTGGGTAGCTCAATTGGTTGAGCAACTGCCTTCAGCTCAGGTCGTGATCCTTGAGTTCCAGGATCGAGTCCCACATCGGGCTCCCAGCTCCATGGGTAGTCTGCTTCTTCCTCTGATCTTCTCTCCACTCATGCTCTCTCTCACTTTCTCTGTCTCTCAAATAAATAAATAAAATCTTTAAAAAAAATAAGAATTAGCTTCTGTCTCCCTTTCTGTCGCTCTCTCGAGTCCCTACCTGCTTGACTGAGCCCACTGTGTTGATATTCCTCCTATGTGGCCCCCTCCTGGTGTGGGGTGACTCAGTCTCTCTAGGACCTGTGAGTATAATAAACTTTGTTTCCTTGCACCCCTCTCTTGTGGCCACACCTGACTGAACATCTAAAGGAACACAAAGCAATCCCTAAGAAACATTTGGTTTTATCTCACAGAACTGAAGATTAACATACCCTAGGACTCAGCAATTTTGTCCTTAGGCGCATACAATCTTAAATGTCTATAAATAAAATAGTAATATTATATATTCTTCTGCAATTTCATTTTTTCCTCACTGTTTTGCTCATAAGTTGTAGCCATATTTTTATGTGTAGATTTCGTCTACATACTTCCATTGCTGGATTGTACTCTATTGTATAAATATGCTGCAGCTGATTTACCCAGACTCCTTTTGATGGAATTATGCTATTGCCAAATATTTGCTATCACGACATCTCTCATGAATATTTTGTATGTATCTTCTTGATCATGTGTGCAAGAGTTTCTCTATATGCTTAGGAATGGAATCCCAATGTCATCAGATATATGCATCTCCAGCTTCTTTAAATGCTGTTAAATGTTTTCCCCAGATGGTTGGCTCAATCTACCTTCCCAGCCACAGCGAAAAAGAATTCTTTCTGTCTGCTTCCTTTCCAGCACTTGGTAGCCTCAGACTTCTCATATTAGCGAATTAATGGATCTAAAACGCTATCACATTGTTTCGATGTTCATTTCCCTGATTAGTGGTGAGACTGATGTCTTTTCATATGTTTTGTGTTCTTTGTTCTCTTTTCTGTAATTTTCCCTTTCATTTGTCTTGTCCATTTTTCTTTTTTTTTAGATTTATTTAGAGAGAGAGAGGGAACACACACGTGCAAGGGGGAGGGGGAGGGAGGTGGAAGAAAGAATCCCAAGCAGATTCCACGCTGAGTGGGAAGGAAGTGCCCCACTCCTCCACCCCCTGGGGGCTCCATCCAAGGACCCTGAGATCATGACCGGAGCCAAATCCAAGAGTCTGCCACTTAACCGGCTGAGCTACCTGGGCGCCCCTCCATGTTTCTATTGAGTGGTTTGTCTTACTGAATTGTAGAAATTATTTCTATGTTCTGGAGAGCAGCTGTTTGTTATGTGAGCTGCGGATATATTCTCCCTGGCTGTGGCTTGCCCTTTCACTTTTAAATGGGGTTATCCATACACAGAAATGATAGATTCTGGTGTACCCATGCTTTCTTTTTAAGTTTTGCTCTCTTTGGCCTAAGAAATAGTGTTCCATTTTGAAGTTGAAAGACAATTCTTTTTTTTCTTAATGTTTTAAAGATTTATTGATTTTTTAATTTATATTTTAATTCCAGTTGGTGAACATACAGTGTTATAGTAGTTTCACATGTACAAAATAGCAATTCAACACTTCCATACATCGCCCGGGGCTCATCATGACAGGTGCACTCCTTAAAGATTAAAACAACACTCATCTCATCTGTTATGAAAAGGAAAGTTTTTATTTTCAGTCAGTTCTAAAATTTTAGAGAATTGATTATAATTTCTTCTTTTGTTTTGAGTGATTTAGAATTTTTTAAGCTTACAGATTTTTTTTTAAGAAGGGGAGAGAGAGAGGGGGTGGGGGAGGGGCAGAGGAAGAAGGAGAGAGAGAGAGAGAGAGTATCTCAAATGTGGAGCCTGACGTGGGGCTTGATCTCACAACCCTGATATGCCAAGCCGAAATTAAGAGTCAGATGCCTAACTGGACTGAGCCATCCGGGGGTTCTTACATGAGGTTTTTTATGTGGCTTAATTTTAAAAAATTTTATTTGTGGCAAAATACACATAACATGACATTGTATCATTGTAACAATTTTTCTGGGTACGGTTCAGTGGCATTAAGTGCTAGCACATTGTTGTGTGACCATCACCACCAGCCATCTGAAGAATTTTTTGTCTTGTGAAACTGAAACTATGTACCCATTAAACAATAGCTCCCCGTTCCCTTGTCCCCCATTGTTCCCCAAAACGAAGGCAACCACCACTCTACTTTCTGTCTCTATTAATTTCGCTACTCTGGGTACCTCATATAAGTGGAATCATGCAGTTATTTGTCCTTCTGTGAATGGCTTACCTTGTTGTGTATAATGTCCTCAAGCGTCATCCGTATTGTAGCCTGTGTCTGGATTTCCTTCCTTTTTAAGGAAGGATAATAATATTCCATATTCTACATTTTGTTTACCTATTCATCCATCAATGGACACTTGGGTTGTTTCTACCTTTTGGCTATTATGAATAATTCTGCTATGAACATGGGTGTACACATACCTGTTTACATCCCTACTTTCAATTCTTTGGGGCAAATACCCAGAAATGGAATTGTTGAAACATATGGTAATACTACTTTTAACTTTCTGAGGAACACTCATACTGTTTTCCATAGTGGCTGCACCATTTTACATTCCAGCTCATGGTGCACAGGATTCCAATCTCTTCACATCCTGAACAATTCTTGTTATTTTCTGGTTTTGTTTTGTTTTTGATAGTAGCCATTCTAACTGGTGTGAGGGGATATCTCATTGTGGTTTTGCTTTGTGTTTGCTCGATGATGAGTGAAGTTGAGCATCTTTTCATGTGCTGAGTGGCTATTTGTAGATCTTCTTTGGAGACATGTTTATTTAAGTCCTTTGCTCATTTTTAAATTGGGTCATTTTGTTGTTGTTGAGTGGTACATAATTTGTAAATATTCTCTCCAAAATCTGCAGATTGCCTCTTCGCTCTACTGATTATGTCCTCTGATGCACAGAAATTTTTACCTTTGATGAAGTACAATTTATCTATTTTTTATTTTGTTGCCTGCGCTTTTGTTGTCATATCCAAAAAATTATTGCCAAGTCCAGTGTCACGAAGCTCTTCTCTCCTTGAGGAGATGGTGATAATTCCTGCCTGTATTAGCTTCCTATGGCTCCCATGCCACAGGGAGGCTTAGACAAAAGAAACATATTATCCCACAGTTTGGAAGGCTGGAAGTCTATGATCAGGGTCTCAAAAGGGCTGGTTTCTCCTGAGGACTCTCTCCTGGGTTTGCACACGGGCAGGTTTGCACACCTTTTCCCTATGTCCTCATTTGGTCTTTTCTCTGTGTGCACGCACACCGGGCGTCTCTTCCTCTCCAATAAGACACCAGTCCAATCAAAATAGGGCCCCACTCTTATGACTTCATTGAACCTTAATTACTTCCTAAAAGAGTCTCATTTCAAATACGGTCACGTTTTGGGGTTAGGGCTTCAACCTATACATTTTGAGAGACACAGTTCAATCCATAACAAAATTCTGCAAGATAATCCATGTAACTCATCCAACACAGTGTTGGTACACAGTGTACAGTCAATGTTGCCGATGGCTATTACACCATCACTGTTATTATTTAAAAGTGTAATTGAAAGTGTGTATTAATAAGCCAGGAAATTGGGTATGACTCTAAAAGTCTCAGTCATTTTTATGAGACTCAATGTTGGAGACTCAATTCTGTCCCTTATCATAGCTGTGTAAGCTTGTGCAGTTCAACTAGTCTCTCTGAACCTTAGTGTCTTCAGCTGTAAAATATAAGAACAGTACTCATTTCAGGCTTCTTTAGGGTTTGGGCATGTGGAATAAAGCAAAGGATGCATTTAAGGTACTCAGCACACTGCTGGCTCATAGGAATCCCTGAATAAATCGTAGCTACTATAGCCCCTGAGATAGAACACACTATTAGTAAGAGATGTGAGGCAACTCGCAATCAAAAATCCAAAGGTCAAGACAGAGGACAAATTTCTAGCCATACAGTTTACCCATTTTCCAGAGATGAGCCACTTAGATGATTTAGACCTTCCAGTGAAAGGACTTGATCAGTTAAAAATTACAGTATCCAGAATGTAAGAAAACAACCAACTGTTCAAAAGAGGCACAGTTACTTATGATTTTTAAAGTGAACATTTTATTCTATGAATCTTCAAAATAGGCAGTCTAGTAGGTTATCCATTTCCTTCTGCTGCCTGGTTTCATACAGCTCCCTGGGGCTCCTGTCCCTCCCTGACTCTTAAACTCTATGAGCTTCTTTCCACTGAATTCCCTTGTTTGTTCAACGTAGGCAAAGTAGATGTCTGTCGCCTGGAAGATCCCTATTTGATTCATACGTCATCATGGCACACACACTATGTGCTCAGGCATGGTCCTGAGTACTTGACCTGTGTTAACTGTTTTGATCTTCGCAGTGATCACATGAAGTTGGTATAAGCAACGTGCCCATTTCACAGATGAGGAACAGACAGGCCAAAGTTCACTCAGCTACAAGTCACAGACACAACAGGACAGTTTGTCCATGACCTTAACCGCTCCTTTTCCATAGTAAAAACCCAAAGCAGTACCACTCCTTCTGACAACATCCCTCAGGTTAAGGTCAAGGTATCTCGATACAGAATGTTCAGAATAAGCACAGTGATGTGGCCCAGGTGTGTGGCCATTTACAAGCTCAGCTTAATCTAGGGCTCTCTCCAGGTGTCCTGGGAAATGAAAGGATTTCCTATCTATTGTGCATTTCTAATTAAATCCTGTTTTCTTCTGCCAACCATTTGAAGGTATCAAGCCACTGAGTGTTTTTTTTAAGATTTTATTTATTTATTTGACACACACACACACAGAAAGAGAGAGAGAGAGAGAACGAGAGAGAACACAAGCAGGGGGAGTGGGAGAGGAAGAAGCAGGCTTCCTGCTGAGCAGAGAGCCCGATGTGGGGCTCGATCCCAGGACTCTAGGATCACGCCCTGAGGCCAAGGCAGCTGCCTAACAGGCGCCCCGCCACTGAGTGTTTTAAATTATATGCCCCAACAAATACCAGGGAGTCGGTAGCAGAGTGACTACAGGCACAGGTCAGCCTAGTTAAAATCCCAACCCTGCCACTGCTCAACTGTGGGATCTGGGAAAGTTACTGAAGTTCCCTAAGTTTCTTGACCTCTAAAATGGGTGAAATAATATCTCCTCTATAGGGTTGATGTGATAGGCAAATTAGAAATCTTTTTCAAAGTAAGTTCAACTGCTGACAAATAGCAAATACCAATGCACGGTGGTCCCCGTGTTGTTGTTACCTGAGGCGCCATGATCCCATGGTGTAGAATAAGTACAGAACCACTACTTAAATGACTCAGGAGCTTGGGGTAGGATTCACAGTGTTTGAAAGTTGAGGGAAAGGACATGCTCCTGAATGGATGTCTTCTTCATCTCTCCTTAAAGATGATCAGAGGAAGTTTTTGTGAGTCCGTCCATAATCCTCCCCAGAAGATTCCCTTTGGTTGGATTAGCCACGTGGACAATCGGGCAAACTATGCTTTTCATGCATGGTTGCAGGAAAATTCTCAAGCTAATATATAACCAACAGTCACTTTGGACAGATGACAAGTAAAATAAAGCTCAGCAAATGCATGAACCAAAGGTCCAGTTTGGGAAGGCCAACTTCTTCCAAAAGTAGCTAACTGCAGAGTACACATTTGGATACGGAGGACTTGTTTTGTAGGGATGTTAAATGTATCGATCTTAAATGAAAGCAGGTGGGGAATGGAGTCATTTTCCAAACCAAAGACTTTGATTTTAAATGATTGCTCCCTGATAATAATCAGCATGGTGATGATACTAAAACCTTACCATCTGTAGACAAAAGAATGCTTATTATTATTATTTTGCATTTATATTCTCACCAAAGGGTATGCATCCAATCTAACACTTAGGTAATGTCATTGAATGGAACAAGCACCTAGGGGACATCCCCCCAGGAAATGTAACTGGATCACAGGCACAAAGGAGACACGTGGAGTTGCTGGAACCCACACACACTGCTGGTGAGAATGTAAAATGGTGCAGCCATTGGAAGAGCTGGTATCTCTTCAAAAATTTTAACATAAAGTTGCCATATGACCAGCACTTCCGCTTCTAGGTGTAGTTCCCAGAAAAATGAAAACACACTTCCATGACCAAAAAAAAAAAAAAAAGTTACACATGAATGTTCATTGCAGCAATTTTCATTATAGCCAAAAAAAAAGAAAATGACCCAAATGTCCATGAACTGAAGACTGGATAAACAAAATATGGTCTGTCCACACAAGGGAATATTAGTAATAAAAAGGAATTAATTACATGCTACAACATTGATAAGCCTTGAAAGCATTATGAAGACAATCACAAAAGACCAAAGAGTATATGATGCTATATATGTGAAGAGTCCACAATAAGCAAATCCATAGAAGTAGAAAGTATATTAGTGGATGCCTGGGGCTGGAGGCCGGGGAGGGGGGTCTGCTAATGGGTAATGAGTTTCTTTTTGAGGTGATGAAAATGCTTTCAGTGATTGTGACACTGGGTATGTAACTCTGTGAGTGTACTAAACCAGTGAATTGTACACTTTAAGTGGGTGAATTTTGTAGTATGTGAATTATATCTCAATAAAGGTTGGGGCACTTGGATAGCTCAGTCAGTTGAGCGTCTGACTCTTGATTTTGGCTCAGGTCATGATCTCAGAGCCCCATGTTGGGCTCCGCGATCAGTGTGGAGACTGCTTGGGACTCTCTCTCTCTTCCCTGTGTGCCTCCCACATCCTCTAAAAAAAGAAAAAAAGAAAAAATTAAGTAGGCAGTGTGGCTGAAGCTATGCAGGGAAGCATTCTAAAAGTAGCTGCAGAAAGAATCGCAGATGGGATATTCCATGCCAATAAACTCCAAAGCAGTGGTTCTCAACCAAAGGCAATTTTGATTCCCAGGGGACATTGGCAAATGCTGGAGACAGTTTTGGTTGTTACAACAGAGACAAATGTCACTGGTACCTAAAGAGTGGAGGCCAAGGATGCAGCTAAGTATCCTGCAACAAAGAATTATCCAGCCCAAATGTCAATAGGGCTGAAGTGGAAAGCTGCCATTTTGGTTGAAAGAAATTAGGTGAATAGTAATGTCTACTCTGTATGGTTGTTTCTTGCACCCCCATCCCCCCAGAACAGTCTGGGTTAAGTAGAGGTGGGAGGTTGTCACCCAATGATATCATTTATACTGAGAATTTCTCAGTCTTAAATAGTCTATACAATCTGGTTCTAAGAGTTGCTTGCTACCCAGGATCTGGCTTGGTGGAAATTCACTGACATTTGATCAATTTCCAAGAGCTGGTAGTTTGGAAATAAATAAAGCATCGTCTAGCATTAGTCTGTTTCTATATGCATGTCCCATGTTGAATGTGTCTTTCAAAAACTCTCAGGGATCAAAAAAAAAAGTTATTTGTCATTTATTTCTAAAGACTGGAAAGTAAATTTATCTTAATATATAAACAATCAGAATTCATTATTTGCATGTTATTTCTGAATCTAATTTGAAAGGATCATAAAATATTCACAAAGCAGAGGAGAGGATTTTTATCCACTATCTAGCCTAGAAATAAAGTTTGTAGATTTATTTATTTGATGGAAAATCCATCCAGAAGCCAATATAAACACATGGCAGCTAGCAGGCTTCTTCTATGTTTTTCAGAGATTCTTTATGATCAGGCACATTTAGAGGCAAGTCAAGCAGCTAATCAATCAAGCAAATTAGAGGCAGGGAATTGGGGATAAGGATATGTTACTGTAAGATTGGGCGCATAACAGGCTTGTGCAAATAATTCTCCTGGAACTTGGGCACATTAACTCAGACTCAGCTTGCCTATCAGATATTTTTAAAAAGTTGCCAGGCAGTCAGGGATTTGATTTATTCACTCCTGAGGCCTTAGGATCTTGTTTTCTTTACATACAAAATAAAAGGGTTGGAATAAATTAGTGATTCCCTGAATTTGTGGAGCTTATGAAATGAGTCTGGATTCCTAGGCTGAATTTCTAAGAAGTCTGAGTCTGGAATCAAGCCCAGGCACCCGGGCTTCAATTCATGGATGATTCTCATGTGCATTCCTGATTTGGGAATAACTGGGTATAGTTATCATGTTGATCCTGGGTGCTTTGCCTCCACAGAGATTTGGGGCTTAGCATGATGTGGCATTAATTGCCCCTGTGCGGTCTTTGTCCATGTTAATCAAGAAGTTAGAAAGAAAGAAGAAAGAAAGAAAGAAAGAAAGAAAGAAAGAAAGAAAGAAAGAAAGAGAGAAAGGAAAAGAAATTTGCCTGCGAAGATGAGGGCCTGGCAAGAAGGGTGCTAAGGGGAGGGAGCATTTGAGAGTGCTGGACCGTGTTGCTATGGCAACCCCATCCTTTCCCAGCGTGTGTTCTGAAAGCCTGCCTTAGCTGTGCTGGTGGGTCTCCACCTCTGATGGAGTGCAGATCCCTCCAGTCATCAATTTGGAGATGGGGACTTGTGAATAGAACAGGATAACTAAATAAAGGTCACCTCTGAATATTCATGAGCAGCATTTCTCAGTCATCTTAAGTGTTCGGGTGTTGGGTTCAGGTGAATTGCGGGCAAACCAAATGGGGCACTGGCTTCTGTTTTTGTTTCGTTTTGTTGTTTTCAGAGACTTCTCTGAGTTTGCTTCTTTTACACTTCCTCCCATTCCAAGCCCCCACCTTGTGGATGGAGTTCGTGGTGTCTTTATTTGGAAGAACAACAAAACTGTCGCAAGTTTCCATTGATTTGAGGAAAGCAGGATACTTAACCTCAGGGTCGGCCCCAGGAGGATGAACTTGGCTTTCACTCTAAGTGTGTTCTTCTGCATCGCTTGCTTTCTCTCCATGTTGCTTGTAGGATCCCGTGAGTGGCAAGGAGGGAGGAGGTCAGCAGTGGAATACCAAGTCTGAATGTCCGCGCGAGAGCCTGGTGGATTCAGAGTTTCTTTTCTTGCTGATATCCTAAGAGTTCAAGCTGATAGGCTGCAGGACTGTCTGAAATGTCAACTGTAGTCACTGATTTCCTACTAACCCATAAAATCGAGAACGTATTGAAGCTCCATGCTGCCCTAAGCATTCCCGTGAATCATTCGAATGAATTATAGGCAAGCCTATAACGTAGGTTCTATTATTTATCCCATTTTATAGAGGATATAACTGAGATTTGGAGGGTTTCTATGACTTGCTCAAGATCTCACTGCTAGGTAAGTAGTAGAACAGGTCTAGACATCTGCCTGGCAAATCCTGACAGGTGACACCGTCTCCCAATTAGCCACATAATGCTTCTTGTGTCTACCTGGAAAGGTGGGATTAGACAAGGCATATTTGAATAGATGTCGCTTGAAATAAGTTTGGGGAATTCCAAGTGAGGTAAATTAAACAAAAAATTTTTACAGGACTTCTTAAAGGGTACTTATTATGCTACCAGGTAATGATAGAATGTTAACCCACTTCCCACATTCAGCTGACCTTGGAGCACAATGTCCTCTCACCTTGCAAGACTATTGTTGAATAAAATCCACTTTAGGTAGTACTCCATGTGATGATTTTTTTAAGAGCTCTGCCAGGAATAAAGCAAAGGTTCTTTGTCTCCCTTGGCTGCTAATTCTTGCTGTGTTTTTAATCTCTGTCCTGACCCCTCACCTTTTTTTTTTTTTTTATCTCTTGGCGACTCTCTTTAGGTGTACATTATCTATAATAAACTGCACACATTAAATGTGCACATTGGATATGTCTTGAAGGACACATACACCCGTGAAAGTACCCCTACAATCACAACACCAAACATTGACATCCCATGTCCAGCCAAGCACTTGTCCTACCAGTTCCCAAGTGAGTCTTCAAGTTGAAGATTTTTCCTGGGAATGATGAAAGGTCACATGGCTTCTCAGTCATTTCAGTGGCCAGATAAGGAACTTTCTCTGTTGAATGAATTTCTAAGCCCTCTTCCCTTCGGTTTCACTAATACAACCTGGTGCGTCACCCAGACATTGCACTAGGGCTGTTCACGAAGTTGGTACCGGTGTCCTCATTCTGCTCATCTCTTGGCTGAAGATCCGCCAATGCCCTGACTGTCAGAAGAGAAATGAAAGACTTTCGTGTGTATTTGAGGGAAGTGGGGAATGGTCGCTGTCACTAGAAATAGTAAGAAAAAAAAAAGAAAGAATAAGGCAATAGGAGGTCATTGAACTCTTCAAAGAGATATTTTGCATTTCACACACATTTATATGGAGGGAATTAATCTCGTGCTTTCTTTCTTCATAGAGAAACAAGAAGCTGTACTATATTGATGAGCCGTGTGGCTTGGAGAATATTCCTTAATTAATGCAAGAATTACCTATGAAGCTTCTCTTGTGGGATCAGCACTTTATTAGCTCCCAAGGAGACAGAGATGAATAAAGCAGAGTATGAGTTATCAAGGAGTTAAGAATCAAGCATCCGCATATCGTTAATTTTCATTGCAGCATTTAGTTCTTAGCTGTGTGGTGAAAAGTGAACAAAAAGGAGGCTTCACTTTTAAGTTATCCTTTGTGACAGAGTTCAATGTTTAGAGACTGTTTACGGTAATATCACTTAAATTTCTCCTTGGGGAAGTTTGAAAAAAACTGATCCCGAGGAAAATGGTAGTGTTAAAAACATGTCTTATTTTGAGGTTGTGCCGTCATTTCAACTTTTTTTGACAGCCTTCAGCATGAATTAGCTTAAGTCAACCCCCGGACAACCTGGTGAAGTTAGGGAGCGCAGATGTTACAGTTCCAATCTGGTAAATATTTTAGGAAGGTCTCTGAAAGGATGGCAGGAACGATACTTTTGTTTGAGGGTTGAAGGATAGCACTTTCTAGCTCTACAGTACTTGGCAATGGCTATGGTTGCCTCCACAAGACAGCGATAAATGATATGGTTTGCCCAGGATCACATAGCAGGTTATCGCTAGAGTCAGGCAGGGATTCACCACTGGAAATGAAGCAAAACACCGACAGAAATTTGCTGCTCTGGGGTGGGATGGAAGCCGGGCATGCAAGGGACAGTGTGTGAGGCTCCCAGGGGGCTTGAACCGATGCGAGAGAGGATAATCCCACGTCTACAGCGTAGTGAATCTGATGTGACATTCACCTAGCATGGCTGATCATGCCCCTACTGCCTGCCACTCAGAGACTTTGGAGAGCTCCCAGAGAGAGAGCTGGACATCCTTGCTGCCCCATTTGGCTCTTGGGTGGGACAGAAATCATGCTCAGGTGCCCTTTAGCATTTGACTTGTAGGCAGAGCAATGCCAACCAGAGCCCTTGATTAGAGCCAAGAGAAATTCCGAGGGGGTAAATATGCCATGAATAATCTAAGGCACTGGGGAAGGTTCATCTCCAGAGTTCTATTCCCAACTATCTCCATTTAACCATCTTCATTATAGCGCATTTATGCACTCATTGATTTACTCTTTTGTTCGTTCTTTCATTGAATGTCATCATTTTTAAATTCCCAGATAGACATGGTGAAAATAACTACAATCCTACTAGAATGTATCAAGTTGCCTGACGTTGCTTGATATTGTCAACTGATGAAAAATTTTTTGCAACAAGTTTTTTGGTTTCCATGCAGGTATTCTTGAAAAGATGAGGGTGCCTACACATTTTCCAAATGCAAACTCTGTGGAAACTTAAAAATACACATTTTATCTGGGATTTTTCTCAGATTTGAGCTACATAGTCTTCTCTACTATCTCTTTCTCTTTCAACATCAGATTTCTATCAATTTTATTCTTCGTTTTATTTCTATGCTTTAAAAAAATCTTAAGCTATTAGCTATCATTTGGTTAGTGCTCCAAATCTGTTATAACTATCAGGAGGGATGTTGGTCTAAACTCAGACACCATGGCAGTAAATGACTTCAAAGGAAGCCAACCAGTGAGCCGTCATAACGTCTGTTCCCATTAGAAGCATAGTGTATGTTCCTAATCAAATTATCTTATGGTTATCAAGTTGTTCCCTTCACAGAACTGTTCCTAGTATTTCCCACAAATGATGCTAAACTGACTAGCATGTAATTTATTATTTCAGTTTATATTCTGGCTTTACATAATGCTATTTTAAAATGTCCAGACCTGCTATTTAATCTGCTATGAGATACTTTGGGTTATTTGGAATTAGGGCCCCAAAGAGAGTGTCTGATTCACCGTCCTTGGCAACCTAATCCAGCAGAGTCCTTGAGACATAGTAGGTGTGCAATTAGCACTTGCTTTCTCTTGTCACCTCCTTGATTCATTGCTATAGAGGTCAAACTCAGGGATTCACCTCCTGTCTGTGAGATTGGCCCTTGGATCTCAAAATCTCTCCTAGATTTGCCCGCTAAGCCCACTTCCAATCCTGTAATTCTAATAATCATGTCATAGTTCCCCTGTAGTAGAAAGAAAAGGACCTTTATGAACATTTGCTGATGGAGAGAGACCAGAACGACCTCTTTGTGTGCATTATCTCATTCTATCCTCCTGGTAGCGCTTTGAGACAAGTTCCTTCATCTCCTTTTTACAGATGAGGAAACCACAGAGAGATGAAGGAACTGTTTTTTTCTGACTCAAATAGGAAATAGTAGAAACAGGACTACTATCCCCAATTTCCTCCTCCTCCTTCTCTTTCTCCTCCTTCTCCTCTTCTTCCATCTCTCCTCTTCCCCCTTTCCCTCTCTTCCTCCCTTTCCCTACCCTTCTTCTTCTCCCTCTTCCTCTCCCTCCTCCTCCTCTCCTCTCCTTCTCCTTCTTCTTCTTCTTCTTCTTCTTCTTCTTCTTCTTCTTCTTCTTCTTCTTCTTCTTCTTCTTCCCCTTTCCCTTCGCCTTTTCCTTCCCCTTCCTCTTCTCTTCCTTCTCCTTCTCCTTTTTCTTCTCCTCCTCCTTCCTCTCCTCCTCCTCCATACCCTTCTCCTCCTCCTCTACCTCCCCCTCCTCCTCCCCTTCTTCCCCTTTCTTCTTTACCTCCTCCTCCTCCTTCTCCTCCTCCTCTTCTTCTTCTTCCCCTTCTCCTCCTCCTCTTTCCTCATCTTCTTCTTCTTCTCCTTCTTCTTCCCCTTCCTTCCTTTCTTCCTTCCTTTCTTCCTTCCTTCCTTCCTTTCTTCCTCCTTCTCCTCCTTCTTTCCAATTTCTTTTTCCAGGTCTACCAGACATCTTTCCTAAGCTCTACACCATGCAGATTATTTACTGTACCTTCCACCTCTACCCCAGCATCTTCAGGCCATCTCCTTTTCCCCTCTACCCTCCACTTCTGTCCAACGGCCTCATTGCCTTTTCTGCCAGTTACTGAATCCATTCTCCACCTGGTGACAGGGAACACAACACTTGCCTTAAGGAAATTCCAAGCTAAATAAACAAGGCTGCTACACACTAAAAGTTAAAATATGATCCAAGATTTAAGTGGTCATTGAAGACAATAATTTTAGAATGACCACAAGACCATGTGTGATAATGGTCTGTTGAATGGACAGTTCATGCTGTGTGGGGTGGTCAGGGAAAGAGATGTGGAGGAGCAAAATTGAGCTGGGCAAGAGGGATGGCAGGACCTGGATTGAAAAAGAAGTGTGTCAGGGGCACACTAGGCAGAGCAAATGGCAAGAGGAAACATATGGGGCCCACGTGAACATGGTGCATTCAAAGGTAGGAACTTGTTTCTAAAGAGCTTCTGTGTCTCACTGTGAGAGATGATGAGTTCTTTTGAAGAACACAATTCAAGGTCATTGAAGTTGTGAGGACAATGTTCTGTTTCATTCTTCTCATGACTTTCATTCTTTTCGTTACTCCATTCCATTTTCTGCAGGTTGTTTAGAACATAGCTTTATAGATCTTAGACCTTTGTCTGTAGCGTCATTTGCGAATATCTTCTCCCGCTCCTCAAACTCAACACTCAAAAAACAGATAATCATGTCAAAAAATGGGCAGAAGATGAGCAGATACTTCTCCAAAGAAGATATACTAATGACTAACAGACACATGAAAAAATGTTCATCATCATTAGCCATCAGGGAGATTAAAATCAAAACCACACTGAGATACCACCTTACACAGTGTAGAATGGCCAAAATCAACAAGACAGTAAACAACAAATGTTGGAGAGGATGTTGAGAAAGGGGAACCCTCCTCCACTGTTGGTGAGAATGCAAGATGGTGCAGTCACTTTGAAAAACAGTGTGGAGATTCCTCAAGAAATTAAAAATAGAGCTACCCTATGACCCTACGATTGCACTACTGGGTATTTACCCCAAAGATACAGATGCAGTACAAAGAAGGGCCACATGTACCCCAATGTTCATAGCAGCAAAGCCACAATTGTCAAACTGTGGAAAGAGCCAAGATGCCCTTCAATAGATGAATGGATAAAGAAGATATGGTCCATGTATACAATGGAATATTATGCCTCCATCAGAAAGGATAAATACCCAACTTTTGTATCAACATGGACAGGACTAGAAGAGATTATGCAGAATGAAATAAGTCAAGCAGAGACAGTCAGTTATCATATGG
>CM052811.1:84872805-84922410 GCA_028533885.1 Nasua narica | reverse complement strand
TTTTTTTTCAAAGATTTTATTTATTTGACAGAGAGAGAGAGACAGTGAGAGAGGGAACACAAGCAGTGGGAGTGTGAGAGGGAGAAGCAGGCTTCCCGATGTGGGGCTCGATCCCAGGACCCTGGGATCATGACCTGAGCTGAAGGCGGATGTTTAACAACTGAGCCACCCAGGCGCCCCAACTTTTGATGCAATAATACGTGGATGCTTCACCATGTGACCCCAGGAACAGGTGCACCAGCTGGTTCCCACACCGCCACCACTATCCACCCCCGCAACCTCGTGCCGGGCTTAGAGACATAATAAACTGCAGGATTTTCTGGCACACCACTTGGATTCAAGAGAGATGACTGTCTTGCCCTTTCAGACTCCCCTCACCATCAAGGTGTGAAGTTCATTCTTTCCACTTTGCTCTTACAGTCCAGTGGAACAGAGTAGAGAGCCCAGATATGGACCCTCAGCTCTATGGTCAAATAATTTTCGACAAAGCGGGAAAAAATATTCAGCACAAAAAAGATAGTCTCTTCAATAAATGGTGCTTGGAAAATTGGACAGTCACATGCAGAAGAATGAAACTCAACCATTCTCTTACACCATATACAAAGATAAACTCAAAATGGATGAAAGATCTCAACGTGAGACAGGAATCCATCAAAATTCCAAAGCTTTTTTCTCCTTTTGCCTTTCAAACTCTTCCCAGCAGTTTTTAATATTCCACTGTCTTCAATTCTTGTTTGGCTTCTGAGAAGTTGGATGTAATTCTTCTCTTAGTTCCTCTTTAGATAAGGTGGGTTTCTCCTATTCTGGCTTCTTTTAGGATTTTTTTTCTTTATCTTTGATTTTCTGTAGTTTCAATATATGTCCAGGTACCTTTTTTTTTTCTTTTTCTCCACATTCAACCTACTTGATATTCACTCTGAATCTGTGGTTTGGTATCTGACATTAGTTTGGGAGAAATTCTGTTATTATTGTTTCAAATATTTCTTCTGTTCCTTTTTCTTTTTCTTCTATGTCTAGTATTTTTTTTAAGCATATGTTACACCTTCTGTAGTTGTCCCACAGTCCTTGGATTGTCTGTTTTTCTTTTTTTAGTCTTTATTCACTTTGGTTTTTGGTTTTCAAGGTTTCTGTTACTATATCCAGAAGGGTAGAGATTCTTTCCTCAGCTGTGTCCAGTCCATTAATGAGCCCATCAAAGACATTCTTCATTTCTGTTACAGTGTTTTTAGAAACTCTTTGGTTCTTAGGATTTCCATCTCTCTGCTTACATAGCCAATCTGTTCTTGAGTGCTGTCTAAACTACCCAGTGGAGCTCTCAATGTATTGATCATAGTTGTTTTAAATTCCTGGTTTGATCATTCCAACATCCCTGCCATGCCTGGTTCTATGCCCGTGTTGTTTCTTTAATTTTATATTTTGCCTTTCGGTATGTCTTGTAATTTCTTCTGAATAGGCAGACGCAATGTACCTGCTAAAAGAAACTCCTGTCAATAGGTCTTTAGTAAGGCGTTAGTGAGATGTGGGGAAGGGGAAGTGCCCTATAGTCCCATGATTTTGTCTCAGTCTTTTAGTTAGCCTGGGCCTCTGGGCTGTGAACTTCACAAGCATTTCTCAGTTTTCTCCTCCCCTCTTAGGTGGAACAAAATAGTTTCCCTGAGGGCAGGCCTTGTTAAGAAGAGCAGAAAGCTCTGGAGTATTTCAAAATGGCTTCTTTTTCCCTTCTCCTGTCAGAAGCAGGAGAGGATTTTTCTCTCAGGTTTACTGCGACAATTTGCTCAAGCTCCTTGAACGAAATCTCACCATACTGTGTACTCCCCTTCATGACTGGGTCCCCTGGACTTCTTAACTCTCAGAGTCATCCACACTGATCCTTCAGTGATTCATCATGTGCAGCTCAGGTTTTCCTACCCCACTTTTCTGCTTTGATAAGCCATGATGCCCACATTCACTTGTTTGTCTCTATAATCTTGGGGGCAGGGGTTTGCCCTGTGTCCTCTCCTCTCTCATGGATCCAAGAAGAAGTGTGGATTTTTCGGTCTCTCAGGTTTTTCTCTTAAACATTCTTTATCTTTGTAGTCTGTGTCCTACAATAGAAGGGTTCCAAATCACCATGTAAATCTGCACAACCTAACACAGTATAATGGTGAGCCATTAATCTTAAAAACTAGTGGATATAGTGTCTGTGCATTGGCTATAAATGACCCTTACAGCTATCCCTTGCATTTCTCTAACAGACAAGTAAGGGAGAATCTGTATGGACATCATGAAAGCGAAGAAATGCAGCCATGATTAATACTTTGACATATCCTGTAATGCCAAGTAATATGTTAAATAGACTCTCCACCAGCTTAAAGGGTTTCCTATCCCAAACCCAATCTCTTGGGTTCATGTTAGGATTAGGGTCGTGTTGTCTCAGAGTTGGGGTTGCTGCAGAGTTAGTACGGGGATTGGAGTAAAGTTCAGAGGTGGGTTGGAATTAGATAGTCCCTGGAAAGCTTCTGATACAGAGTTCTATGATTCCCAACTTGCCAATCTCAAGAATGCCCTTCAAGCACCATGTCTGCTCATTCTCTGAGCATTCACATGAAACTTGACTAGGTTGTGTCTCTCTCGAAATGACAAGCATCTTCATTTAATTTCATCTAATAAATAAATGTGGCTGCCCATTATTTTTTTCAGTTTTTTTGCGATATAATTGACACATAACATTGTGTAAGTTTAAGGTGCACAACGTGATCACTTGATATACATATATATTGCAAAATGGTTCCCATGATAAGATCTGTTAATAGGGTTAAGTTAAATCTACCAACTCCTGTAGTTAGGTTTGTATATGTGTGGTGATAACTTTTTAGGGCTATTCTTTTGGCAACTTTCAAGCATCTAATATAGTATTTTTTTTTCTAAAGATTTTATGTATTATTTGCCAGAGAGAGAGAGAGAGAAACCGAGAGAGCAGGGAAAGGGGCAGAGGGGGAAGCAGGCTCCTCCCCTCCCCCCCGCCCCGAGCAAAAAGCACAACTCAGGACTCGATCCCAGGATCCTGGGATCAGGACCCAAGCCAAAGGCAGTCGCCCAACCCACTGAGCCACCCAGGCATCCCTACAGTATTGTTAATTATAGTCATTGTGCTGTGCCTTAGATCTCTAGATCTCCAGAGCTTATTTATCTTATAGCTAGAAGTCTGCACACTTTCACCACTTCCATCCATTTCTTCCCACCCCTCAACCCCAGGCAACCACCATTCTACTCTCTATTTCTATGAGTTCAGTGTTTGGTTTGGTTTGGTTTTAGATTCTACATATAAGTGAAATCATACAGTATTTGTCTTTCCCTGTCAGATTAATTTCATTTAGCATAATGCCCTTAAGTTTCATCTAAGTTGTTGCAGATGACACGATTTCTTTTTTTTAATGCCTGAATAATATTCCATTGAATACACACACACACACACACACATACACACACAAAATATTTTCTTTGTCCATTCATCCCTCAGTGCACATTTAGGTCTTGGCTATTTTAATAATGCTGCAATGAACAGCATGAGGGTGCATCTACATCTTTGAGGTAGTGATTTTATTTCTTTTGGATATATACACAGAACTGCTGGATCATGGTAGTTCGGTTTTTAATTTTTTAGTTTTTTAGTTTTTTTGAACAATTTCCATATTGTTTCATATAGTGGCTATATCAATTTCCATTCCCACCAAGAATGCAAGAAGATTCCCTTTTCTCTGCATCTTCACCATATCTTCTGTCTTTTTTTATAATAACCTTGCTAATGGGTAGAAGGTGATAGCTCACTGTGGTTTGGGTTTGCACTTCCCTGATGATTAGTGATGTCGAGAACTTTTTCATGTAGCTGTTAGCCATCTATATGTCTTCTTTGGGGGGGGGAGAAAAACACATCTATTTAGATCCCTTGTCCATTTTTAATCAGATTATTTTGGGGTTTCTTCACTGCTCAGTTTTACGATTTCCTTATATGTTTTGGTTATTAATTCCTTAGGAGATATTTCCTTTGTAAATATCTTCTCCCATTCTGTAGGTTCCCTTTTCATTTTACTGATCGTTAATTTTGCTGTGAGGAGGCTTTTTAATTTAACATGATCTCATTCATTGTTTTTTTTCTCTTTTTTTTTTCTTTCTTTTTTTGCTTTTGTTACCTGTGTTTTTACTGTCATCCTGCCTGGGTGAGACTATAGGCTGTGTTCAGCAATCTGGCAGGGCCATATGCTAGGCTCCACTACTAGTTAAGGCTGTAGGCTGGGCTCCAAGTTTGCTTTGAATCTCTGTTCAGGCTTCCCTGGTTATGTGGGGCTGGGGCTATATGCTTATAGTTGGGCAGGACTGCAAGTTTTCTCTCCTGCCTGGGTGGGCCTTAGGATATGCAGTTGAGCATCTGTGGCCAGGCCTCCCAGGGGGGCAGAATTAAAGGCTCTGCTCAGCAGTTGGGCAGGATTAGGAATTTACTCCTTTGCCCAGGTGGGGCCACAGAATGAGCTCCACTCCAGTACGACCTATTGTCTGGGGATCCAGTTCAGACAGAATTCCCGGCTGAGCTCCCTGGCTAAATGAAGCCACTAGCTTAGCTCAGTGCTCAGGTGCTGCTGCAAGCAGGAAGGCAATCCACCAAGATCTGAGTACTCATTGCTATCAGTCACTTCTCCCTTCTTTGTTCCTATCTGATCCCCAGTTGGTCTAATCTAGTAAGTTCCCCCCAGTGATCCTTGGGAAATAGATTCGAGTGAGGTTCCTAGGTAGTGCCTATGACACTGAGGGAGCTGGATGCCCATCTTGGGGTCTCTTTTCCCACTGGAAAAACCATAGGCCAGGGGTCACCCTTGGTACATCACTGTGCTAGCCAGGAGGTGGGTCAAGGCTGGCAGAGTGTAGCCACTCTTCTTACTCTTCGAATGTGGTCCTTTCTCAGCCTCTGTGTTCCAAGGAATACGTCCTCCCCCCCCCCCCGCCCACCTCCAGTTCTGGGCTTGTCCCAATGGTGTCTTCTCTATAGAGAGCTGCTAGTTGGTCTTCTTGTGAGGGGGACTGAGTTGGGAACCACCTATGTTATCATGTTAATGACGTCACTTCTGGCTGGCTATTAGTAGTGGAACTTACTCCATTTTCCACTTGAAATGTTCAGAGTGCCCATTGCGTTCACTTCAGAGGCCTGGTTATGGCCACCTATTTGGTCAGGGATCTTAAACTGTGGGGACGTTGGGAGAGTTGCTCACAGTGAGCTCCTAGTCTCTGCTTCAGGGTAGATCTTTATTTTTTTTAAATTTTATTTATTTATTAGAGAGAGAGAGAGAGAGCACAAACAAAGGGAGGGCCAGAGGGAGAAACAGACTCCCTGATCAGTGGGAAGCCACCATGGGGCTCGATCCTGGAACCTTGGGACCATGACCTGAGCCAAAGGCAGACACGAAACCAAATGAACCACCCAGGCACCCCAGATATTTATTTTTTAATCATAAAATCTTTCCAAACCTATAAATCACTTGAGCAATACGGAAATGAATAAGATAAAGATCCTCATACTTGGCTTTGGAATTAAGATTGAAGTAAGAGACTGGGATGGAACAATAGTGAGGTACATCAATCATATGAATTACCCAGAAATAAGAAGCAGTAATTTCACATTTTGACTAAGCTGACTTAATATAGCATGAAAATGACTGCACTCAACCAACCCCACCATTGAACAAGAATGCCGCTCTTGGAAACTTGGCTGTGAAGATCAGGAGAAAGGGCAGCGGTTCGATGTGTTTGCATAGTCGAGGGTGTTTAACTTTTTTGTTGTTGTTCTTAAATAAAGGTGACTCTTGGAATATGTGAAAGCTGAGAAGAGCAGAGACTCTTCCAATTCAACTGGGATTAAATCTGCAGATGGCAAGCGAAGCAGAGCCAAACCCTCTCTCGCCCTTCTGTTGCACAGGGCTGATGTTCTTGGCTTTCTTGAAGGTGCCAGATGGAAACCACTCTTGAGCAACCTTCCTTGGTGACTCACTGGCTCATTATCTCACAACCAGCTCATGTATTTATAAACTTTGTCATTTGAGCTGGTGAATTCTCCAGCACATTTGGACTTGATGGTCCATTTTATTGACCCCATAACTGACCACCAAGTGGAGAATTTAACTAAGGAGGTATTTCCAATGCCTTGTGAATACTCTTTCCATATAAAGGCAAGCATTTGTTCAAGTCAGCTGGTCCTAGGAAAGGAGAGTAAGGGCTTTGGCTTCCACGCTCCCTAGAGCCCCTGCAATATGCATCCCTTCAACAAGCCAGCAGACGCATCTACTTGCACTTGGCTCTGGAATGATCAAAGCGACTCAGAGCTGTAATTCTAATATGCCAATTATTTTCTGAAGAAAAACATAAGACTGCTTTATATGCGAGGAAATAATTTGTGTCTATTTCCGACATCACAAATGATTTGCAACGAGTTTGAATTTTTATTCTCCAAGAAAGCCATTGTACTTACATGGTAGCAGCTTTGGTGTTGCTATAGACATTTTAGCCCAAATAACTGTGAATTATTTGTTGTAAGTCATTTCAATGTTGTAGGTTGTTGTCAGTTGTGTTGCCATTGGATTGTGTGAACTGCATAGGACTGGATCATTTTATGATGTGAATTGTTTTATAAGCAGAGGCTGGCCCATTGGCACATGTCAGCTTATGCACAGATTGGCAGTAGAGAGCTTTGTAAAGAAAGAGATAAACTTGAGGGCGCCTGGGTGGCTCAGTATGTTAAGTGTCCAACTCTTGATTTTGGCTCAAGTCATGGTCTCAGGGTTCCAAGACTAAGCCATGGGTTGTGCACCCCTCTCAGTGTAGAGTTGGCTTGAGACTCTCTCTCCCTCTTGCCCTGCCCTCCAGCTCTCTCTTGCTCTCTCTCAAATAAATAAATCTTTTAAAAGAGAGATTCTCTCTTTACTTCTCCCTCTGCCCCACCTACCCCGGTGTGCACATGCATGCTTTTTCTAAAAAAAGAGAGAGAGAGAGAGAGAGAGAAAAGAAAAGAAAAGAAAAGAAAAGAAAAGAAAAGAAAAGAAAAGAAAACAAAAGAAAAGAAAAGAAAAAGAAAAGAAAGATAAAAACTTGGTTCAGGCTTTAAAATATATTACTCGTTTATTGGTTCCTTTTGCTACCACTTATGAGCTCCCTATTTTTGAAATAAAATAGAATTTCCCTTTTTATTTAAAAAAATTTTTAGATTTTATATTCATTTGAGAGAGATACAGAGAGAAAGAAAGAGAGACAACGAGAGAACGAGCAGGGGTGGGGAGAGGGAGAGGGAGAAAGGGAGCCCAAAGTGGGGCTCAATCCCAGGATCCTCCCAGGACCCCAGGTTCATGACCTGAGCAGAAGGGCAGATGTTTAACTGACTGAGCCATCCACCCAGGTGCCCCAGAATCTACCCTTTTATACTAAATGAATTCTATTTTATTTAAAATACCATTTCTAAGTTTCGGGAGAAAATTGAATAAAAATTATTCATAAAGCTACCTGCTGTAAAGAAGGAAAACTGCTAACATTTTTATTTTCCATAGACGTTGGTCATAATGATTGGAAGTAAAAATCTATTGTATTGGAAGAGGATGATGTATTTGGTTAAGAACACACATATAAAATATAACTGGCAGGTTGAGTTGGGTTTAGGAATGTTTGGAAATGTTTTATGTGTGATGGTACTAGAAATGACATGTGTTAGGAAAATGAGACATTGGGAGAAACAGATCAGGAGGAAGAGACTGCACAATATTTACATTTTTGAGACAAGAAAAATGTGGGCCAAAAACTCATTTTGGAGTTCAACCAGATGAAGCCGAAGTTGAGGTAATCTGAAACCAAGCAGGTACAACTCCTTTTGCTCCAGTTATAGGTTCCTCAAGGACAATGATAACACAGTGAGAAATCCCACATGCATTTGAAGTAAATAGTAATTAGAGGGCAAAGGCCTGCATGTTCCAGAAGGTTCTCCCTGGGGTAAAGCCAGGGAAGGAGTCTGAGAGGGGTTTGCTCTGTAGGAAAAGGAGATCACAAGAAGAATGTTTACTGAACAGGGATTTGAGACACAGATTACTGTGTGTTTAAGGATGTGGACCCCAAGGGCACACTCCTTGGGTTCAAATCCTAATTGGGTAAGAAATCTACCTTTTTAGTTTCCTTGCCAGTAAAATGGGGACAGTCGTAGTTGTAGTGACAGTTGTGAAAATTAAAGGATCTAAAATGCTTGGAATGGCACTTGCTCCATAGTGAAGTAACTCCATACATATTATCTATTATCATCCACCAATGGCTTGACCATAATCGGTTTAAATAAGATGGGAGTGTTGGAGCGACCTTGTTTCCTGTGGCCATTGCTTCATGGAAGACACTTGAGGATTAAGACATGGCCAAACAGCTTGCCCTGGTAGATTCTGTGAGAAGACTTCGGTGACTAACAAGTGGAGAGGCTTTTTCAGTCTTGATGACTTTTTCTGTCTTAAAAACAATTTTTTCTTTGCTCTTTTCTCTGACAAAGGATTAGGCTGGGTGGATGAGAGTCAACATTTATACATACTAACATTGGCAGTATCCTAACATACATGTGATTTGACTCTTGATTTTTCCTCTTAATATTGCAGTAAGCATTTTATAGTTCCAGACATTTTTTCATAATGTTAATGATTTTAATGTTTAATTCTTTTTTTAGATCTTATTTATTTATTTGTCAGAGAGAGAGAGAGAGAGAGGGAGCGCACAAGCAAGGGGAGCAGCAGGCAGAGGGAGGAGCAGGCTCCCTGCTGAGCAAGGAGCACGATGTGGGACTCGATCCCAGGACCCTGGGATCAGGACCTGAACCAAAGGCAGATGCTTAACTGACTGAGCCACCCGGGTGTTCCTGTTAATGCTTAATATTATGCTCAATATTAATATCCACATAATAATGCATTGTATAAGGTTGTATCATGATATACTCAACTATTGTCTACTCTTGGAAATTTTATGGGTTCTGATTCTGTGATGTTATAAATAGTGTGGCAATCAGGATCTCTTGGATTTTTTGAGCTCCTCCTTGTCCCAGGCACTATTCAAGGCACTTGAGATAGCAATGAACTTAGCATAAATTTTGGTCTACATCTCTGATTTTTTTTTAGGAACCCATTATCCAGTTCAGCAATCATCAAGACATTTGTCCATTTATTTTTAAGAAAGTTCCATAGTAAAAAAAAAAAAAAAAAGAAAGTTCCACAGTCAGCTTCTACTGGGTTGGAGAAAGCACAATCAAAACTTACAAATATTATTCCCACCTCATTAAGGGCAGAAATTTCATCTCTTAGTTTTTTAAGAAAATTTATCTTTTATTCTATCTGGTCACTGTATTACTAAGTGTTTTCAAACACACACACACACACACACTACACACACACACACACACACACACACACACCCCTACACCAGGAAAGGAGCAAAATTCCCATCCAAGGATCAACTTCAGCAGATCAAGTCCTAAGTCCTAAGTATGCATTTTTAAAATGATGGTGATATAATGCCTTGGTCAAGGATATTCAGTACAGCCGAGAATAATGTCCAACACCCTCAACCAGTCCGCAGAGGAATAACTCAGCCGCATACTGGGTATGCTGGTTATATTGCTAGAGATAGATTGAGTCAGTAGGATCAAACAAAAAATACTTGAAATCTGATTCCATTATGGATCCTCTTGCCAATGAAAGGCTTCTGGTAAGTGATTCTTAGACCAAGTATTTTGGAACAATCTCATTTTCTAAGGCAAATGTTTATGTTTTTAGTGAGTAGATAGAATGGTTGAGGAGAATACAATGTTGCTCTTCACACCCGTTGGAAGCCTATCCCCAAGAATAATTATGCTAACCTACTCTTGTTCCTGGGGTCAGAACTAGGACAAATAGGTGGATATTGGTAGGTGGTATTCTTCACATCAACCCAAGAACAACAGAAATTAGCAAAAACCAAAAGAAATTAACATGTTTTAAAACATGTTAATGTTTCTTCCACAGAAGAAAATGAACTTCTTGTAAGTGGAAAAAGTTAAGCGTAGGCTGGATAAGTACCTTCAGAGGAGGCTGAGGAGGGATTTTTGTAGTACAATGGTTCTTAAGCTCTGTGTGTGTGTGTGTGTGTGTGTGTGTGTGTGTGTGTGTCTGTGTATGTGCACACATAATTGTGTATTCATGCCACACTTCGATAACTGGAATATGTGGTGGCCCCCAGAAGGCATTAAAAGACTAGGAAAAACTTTAAACACATAAGTAATAATTATAGTATAATCATCACCGTGGCATAAGAATACCCCAAAAGCTCTATAAAAAGTATGCACTGTTTACATATTATTCTCATCACTCCCTTTCCAGAGCTGTTTATGGTCACAAAAGACCCTCCTCCATATGCACAAGGAAAATTCCAGCATTTTGCAGTGCTTTATTAAAGACAGGATTTATCTCTAGAGCTGGGGTGATGCTACTCTACACCTATTATCACTTGTCTAAAACCTCATTTATTCTGTTCAGCATTCCCCCAATGGCATTGTCATAATTATGACCGAAAAATGAGTAGTGCCTGTGACATTATCAAGTGTCCCAGTACACCTGAGTGTACCCATGGTTATGGAGGGCACACATTTCTTATCATTTCTGAGGGCTTGAAGTCACTTCTCCTGCTTTGTGCTCTGTGTGTTGGAAGAAATTAAATAATAATGAACAAATAACCCCAATATTTAATAAAAGGTGGCAGATTTTTCTCCTGTGAAAATTGATTTATTTTAAAATCAACAGCAGGAGGGCTAGACCTTCTGAAAAGAAAAAAATTTCCTGTAGTCCTAGAATGTTAACAGAATACAGAAATCTCAAACACATGTTGTTAAAATAAAATAACAGCAATACATAAACCATTGACACTTACATTAAAGACTGTGATTTACCCTGTTTTGAAGGTTTCAGAAAATAGAGTCACAAAAGAACTCCATTTGCTTTACCCATGCCGCCATCTTGAGTTGAATGTACGCATCCTGAAGAAACTGAAGTATCAACATGTTACATTCGATGCTTTTTATTTGACTAACAACTTAATTTTTTTTCTAATAAGAAAATAATCGGGGTGCCTGGGTGGCTGTCAGTTGGGCGTCTGCCTTCAGCTCGGGTCATGATCCCAGGTTCTGGGATCGAGCCCTGAGTCAGGCTCCCCTCTCAGTGGGAAGCCTGCTTCTCCCTCTCCTACTCCCCCTGCTTGTGTTCCCTCTCTTGCTGTGTCTCTCTCTGTCAAATAAATAAATTAAAATCTTTAAATAAAAAAAAAGAAAATAATAAATCCTCAGTATGAAAATTTTAAAAAGCACAGATAAGCACAAGAAATCATTACTAAGTCACTACTCAGAAATGATCTCTGTTCACATGGTAAATATTCTTAGGTATTGATTCTAAATTTCCCTGGGATTGCAGGAATAGATGAAGTTAGAGGTAAACAGTTATAGTTAGAAAACCAAACTTTTCTGTATATATTATCACTGCCATGGTGGAAACCAACATGTGACCTAGAGGTAACAAGCAAGCATGCTTGATGAGGAGGAAATGTGAGCTGGTAGCATCATGGAGGGCTGCTGGGTGGAGGGACCCTATAGCTTTTGGAAGCTGGCTGTGCCCCAAACAAGGACTCCAAAAGGAACATACTGTGAACACTGATGTGCATGTCAGGACAGAGAACCTTCAAGGCGTGTATCTGACAAAATGGCAGACCTCTCTGACCCACCCACAAACCCCAGGCCCTAGGGCTCTGCCCCAACCACGTGGGACTGTTCATCACTGTATTATGTCAACGAAGGTGCTCTCAGAAGTATCTGTTGAATGTATGAGCAATGGAGTGACCAGGACCAAAATAGCCTTTTCCCCCAAACTCTTCCTCTTCCGTGTATAAATGGGCCTTAATCAACCTGTCACTGTTACAATCATTGTAAGTACAAAAGATTCAGTTTAACAAGCTGGTTTTGTCTTTGCCTGAAAACACATCTCCCAGGCTCCAGCCGTCAGAACTAGGAACTTTGAACACAGTGGAATTCTGCACTAAGGTGCTTGTTAGAAAATGCCTAGCCGTGGATGACCTTCATGCTGGAGAAGTAATTTAATAATAGTGTGCTCTGGTTTGGGGCTATTTGCTATAATCCAAATAAAGAAAGCATTTTTACAACTGAGTGACAGTGACCTAAATTCATCCTGGAACCCTCTTCCGATGCAGGTCCAGAGGGTAAAACTACTCACCAAACTTTTTATAAGACCCCTCCATGAGCTTTCATTCACTGAGAATTGCAAAATTCCTCTTCTTTTTGGGAATTTTTGCACATCCATCCAATTCAAGAAATATATGGTCCCTTAAAGTACTCTTTTTTTTTTTTTTACTCCAGGTGAAGATGATCTGTTGACAAAGGCCAAATAATAAGGCCCATCATTTTACTACGACATTCCTAAGCAAGTGAAAACAACTCCTTTTGAAATTTGGTCACTAATTATTTTGTAAACCAATCTGTTTCTAGAAAACAAATTGAATGGGGCACCTGGGTGGCTCAGTTGGTTAAGCGACTGCCTTCAGCTCAGGTCATGATCCTGGAGTCCCAGAATCGAGTCCCATATCATGCTCCCAGCTCTGCGGGGAGTCTGCTTCTCCCTCTGACCTTCTCCCTTCTCATTCTCTCTCTCTCCCTTTCTCTCAAATAAATAAATAAGTAAAATCTTTAAGAAAAGAAAACAAATAGAAGAAAAAGACAAGAAGTGGGGAATAAGAAAGACAATAAGAAAATAAGGATAAGAAAAGAAAAATAAGAATAAGAAAAAACAGTAAATAAAAATAAGAAAAAGAATAAGAAAATAAAAATAAGAATAAAAAATTATAAGATAAGGATAATAAAAGAAAAATAAGAATAAGAAAGAGTAAGAAAAAATACTAAGTTTGTTAATGTGAGGTACTGATGAGGAGTTACCTGAATAAAACATAAGATCTGTAAGCTCTTGTGGTCAGTTCTTAGATAAGACTTGGGAACCGCAGGTTCTGGATCAACAATGATGAATGAGGTGCTAACACCCAAAGAGGGCACACTTGTCTAGTCTCATCTGCAACATAGGAGTTTTAGCTCTTCTTTTAATCCTGCTGGAAGGATCAGCCCACTGTCTTGACAGTTCTTCACAAGGTCCTCCCAGTCACCTATGCGATTTACAAGTAGGATTGTTCTGCATTTACCAAAGCAGCAAATAAAATTCTACCTCTGACTTTCCCCTTTTCCATGATTTTGTGAACCTGGAAAACAAAACAAAACAAAACAAAACAAAACAAAACACTCACTTTTGTCTTCATCTGTGTGCATTTGAGCCCCTGTTGGAAGGGGTGACTGATTTTATGTTTTATATAAATCAGGGATGACTCTGAACTGAGCTTGAAGAAAAAGTCTTCATTTTCCTGACTGATATTTTGCATTTCCTTCCTCAGAAACAATATACAACAAGCTCAGAAACAATATACAACACTATTAGCATTATTTGTGATTTTGTCACTCAAAGAAGCTGCAGATAATTTCATGACACATTCGTTTCCGGTGTCACAGCTCCCAAAAAATGTTTTTACACCCATCACCACTTCAAAATTAGGGTAGCCACATAGTAGAGTAGTTATTTAATGCATGGAGTAGGTAGTTATTTACCACAGTTATTATGTAGCTGATTTTTTTTTTTTTTTGAGAGAGAGAGACAGTGCATGCGTGAGGGAGGAGAGGAAAAGGGGGGCGAGGAGAGAGAATCTTCAGCAGGCTCCATGCCCACCCCAGAGCCTGATGCAGGACTCAATCTCATGACCCTGAGATCATGACCTCAGCTGAAATCAAGAGTCAGTTGGTGAAGCAACTGAACCACCCAGGCACCACTTTGTAGCTGATTATTAAATGCATTCATAAGAAAACACACATTTTTATAAGAAATGCAGAAGTACGATCTAATCATAAGGTACACCAGATGAACCCAAATTAAAGGACATTATGAATACAATAGACCAGAATTCTTCAAAAGTGTCAAGGTCACAAAAGACTAAAGAAACATAACAGCTACATAGAATGTGGGACCCTGAATTGGTTCCTGGAACAGTAGGACATAGATGGAAAAAAAAAAATCAAACAATGAAATCCAAAAAAGTGTACAGTTTAGTTCAGAAACTTGTACCAACGTTATTTTCTTTTTTTAAAATATTTATTTATTTATTTATTCCCCAAATACTTTTATTTTTTCAGTGTTCCAAGATTAATTGTTCACGCACCACACCCAATGCTCCATACAATAGGTGCCCTCCTCAGTACCCACCACCAGTCTCGCCCAACCCCCCACTCCCACCCCTCCCAAACCCTCACTTTGTTAATTTCTTCATTTTGATAAATGTCCCATGAGTATCTAAGATGTGAACATTAGGGGAATCTGGGTGGAGGATGTACCGAAACATTGTATACTATTTTTGCAACATTTCTGTAAGTCTATGGTCATTTCAAAATAAAAAGTTAAAAAGAATTAAATTTGGGAACTGCAGAAAAAATTAAGAACCTGGTGTGTTACTCTATCCCAATTTCTTTTTCTAATACTTTGATAAAAGTATTCCAAAATAATTACTTTCTTTCGAAATCCTGTGTATTTTCTACTTTAAAAATACCATCTGGACAGGGAGCCCACTGCCTTCTCAGACTGCCAATGGGATCACGACACAAAAAGATAAAGAATCATAAATTAAGGAACTTAAACGTTGTAGATACCAAATGCCAAAGTGACTGGATTAAATTCTGGGAGAAACAAATAGCCAGAAGAACCTCTTCACTTTGGCCTTGGTTTGGAATGAGTTGGCATGAATCCAAGGTTTTGTCTTTTTTTTTTTCTTCTGAGATTTTATTTATTTATTTGACACAGAGAGAGAGATCACAAGTAGGCAGAGAGGCAGGCAGAGGAGGGCGGGGAAGCAGGCTCCCCGCCAAGCAGGGAGCCCAATGCGGGTCTCGAATCCAGGACCTTGAGATCATCACCTGAGCTGAAGGCAGAGGCTTTAACCCACTGAGCCACCCAGGCACCCCTCCAAGGTCTTTTTTTGAGCACCCTTCAATTCCCCTCCACAGCTGTGTCCTGGAGCGACACCCACCCTGAACGGCAGGCAGGAGCAACACACAGAGGGCTTCTCACCAGAAGCCGCATCCCCATTCACTGGACACTCCCTACACAACACCACAGACCACTCATCTTTCTCGATCATGGCACATTTGTTTTGAGCTTGGGTCAGGGTTTAAATTATTAATCACATCCTGGGATATTTATGTCTCAGATCAGTTTCCAAACTGCTTTAACATGCACACACAGGCTTTATCCGTCTGCCATATGCAATTATATGAAAACAACCCTGTGGATATTACTGGGCACCTCGGCAGGTATTGTCATTGGAGCCAAATCAACAGAAGAAGCTAATTGGAAGCAACATGCTAGGATGCTTTTAGGAATGGATGTTTATCCAAATGGCTGCATAATACAAGAGGCAGAGAGGAGAAAAAAGCAGTGCCAAGAAAGAAAGGTGGGATGAGGGTGTGTAGCTGGAGGTCAAATCTACTCTAAAGATGGCTGCAAAGTCTGCCCGCCAATATGGGATGGGCATTTCACCAAACCTACCTCACTTTCCTCTCCTACTCTGAACTCAGAGGCTGTGCAGTCCTCATCGGACTCCAGTGAACTTCAGTGGCTCAAAATGGAAACGTGAATTTGCCCTACTCAGTGTTAAAATATGATTAGAAATAATCTAATAAAATTTCATGAAAAAGTATAGGTAGGCTGTTGGGTTTTGCGGTCATGACTTACGGCTTGGTCAACGTATACGGAAGTAGAACGAAATTAAAACTCTATTGTTGGGTGATGTAGGGTCTGTTCACAAACTTGGAGGACACACCTCCATTCAGATCTTCAGAGCAGGGATCCCCCCTCCAGCATTTTGCCTGTGTTCGGCCAGTTAAATGTTGTCTATTGCAGTTTGCGGGGTTATGACTATCCGTGAAGAACCAGTGATGTTCAGTGTGGAGTCAGAACTGAGAAGGGCGAAAGGGACATCTTAAAAGGAGGACTGAATATAAATGTTCAGTGAGGGGTTGGGAACATCTCATTTGGAGATCTTGAGGGAGATATTTGGAGGCGTGCCTGGTGATTTCACTCGGGTATGAAAAGAGGGTTGGGCTTTTCTAGGTCCTCAGCAGCCTCATATGCCATGGAGACTTAGAATCTAGCTTGTGCTGTCTCTGTTAAACAGAATTTAAAATGAGGCAAGTGTATCTTGCATTGCCCTTCAGGGAACTCCTGAACTACAGAATGGAAGGTCGGATGGGTCACCTCCAATGTGCTAGACATTGTATTAGATACGTTACCGGCGCTATTTCCTTTAGTTCTTGTTATGGTCTTAGGAGTTAGGTACTGTTGGTCCTACTTTACAGAAACATGTGAGATCTTTGTGGAATGGTGCTCTGTATTCAGCACCAAGCTGTAGCTTCCTGGCTCCCAGTCTTCAATGTGGCATTCCAAATTCTGATCTGGTCAGAAATTGTGAATTTCCCTTAAAAGTGATCCATGTGCCTTTCCCTTAAGAAAATAATCGCATTAAAAAGAGAGAGAGAGAAAGAAAAGAATCATGTAGATATTTTCAGAGAGGAAGTGCTATAACACTCACATTATGCTTAAAAGCTTATAATTTTCTTTTAGTTGGGCAAATTTGTTGCAAATAATCCTTTAGATGATTACATTACAGAAAAGAGTTAAAGAATCCACCAGTTTATGACAGTGAGAGTGAAAATATTTCCAGGTCAGACGGGAAGATTTTAATTGTGAGAGAGGACATCTCCGAATTAATTAATAAGGGCTGTGAACTTAAAAAATGGTGCCCTTTCTGAAATGCTGGTGCTGGTCAAGTGTCATTGTAACCGGATGAGAAATTAAGTGCCTCATTAAGAATTCCTGCCAAACTCCTGCCAACTCTGAAACTAATAGAGGGTGATGGATGGATGGATGTAACGTCCAGCTAAGGGCAACAGATATGGGCATTGTTCTAGGAAGCTTCCTTTGGGGGCCAGCTCAGCACAACAAGTAGAGGGCTGAATAGAGGGACCTTCGAACCCAAGGTCAGGCTTCAGGTCTGGAGGCATCAAGGACCCAGGTAGGATGACTACAAAGTCTAGCTTCTCTGCCCAACTCTGCCCAGCATGACCTTTAAGGTAATCCTTAATAGCATGGGGTTTAGAGCTTAAAGAACAGCTTTCAAATCTCTCCTGTGCCACTTAATAGCTCTATGATATTAGGCAAATCACTTCACTTCTCTGATTTCTTAATTTCCTTGTTATAAAACAGGACTACAATGCCATCATCTAAGAGAGTTTCATGAAGTTTAACTAGTTAATATATATAAGGAACTTGGCAGATTTCCTGGCACTGTGCTCAATGAATAGTAGTAGAAGTTACTATTGTTAGCTCTTCTAGCCACAGTTCTCCACTCTGGGCTGGACAGACAAAGGGGAGCTAAAGGAACAGAACAAATTCACAAGAGTTAGACAGATACACAAATGGATAAAATGTCCTAATGTGTCAATTCTGCAAGAGTCATATTAACACAAAATGTGTAAATTATCATTAACATATTTACCCATTAAGTATTTTATTTACTATTTTATTAAAGTAAGTGGAAAAATACCCAAGTGAAAGAACTTTCACAGGTTCATAAATAGACTCTTCTCCCATAAGGTCTAAAGTTCCTTAATATGACATTTAGAGCAACAAAACCCTTGAGTCTGGAGAGAAATCTAGTACCTACAGGCCTCAAGGAAATCACAACCTGGGGCTAAATCCATACTCAGTAAGGAAAGAAAATGCTTTCTTTAAAATATTTGTACAGCATTAGGTCTATCTTTACATTTATCTTCTCTAGAATAATTGTTTTCTTTAGAATCATTTAGTAATATGCATGTTTAGGAAAAAAATATTTATTCATTTATTATTTTTATTATTTTTTTAAAGATTTTATTTATTTATTTGACAGAGAAAGAGAGATCACAAGCAGGCAGAGAGGCAGGTGGAGAGAGAGAGGGAAGCAGGCTCCCCATTGAGCAGAGAGCTCGATATGGGGCTCGATCCCAGGACCCTGAGATCATGACCTGAGCCAAAGGCAGAGGTTTAACCCACTGAGCCACCCAGGTGCCCCTCATTTATTATTTTTAAATAATAATTCTCAGAAAAGGGAAGCCTGGCAAAAACTTCCACACGTACCCAAAAGATTGGCCAGTGGGTTTGGGCCCCACTGGTTTGAATGGTGAAACCATTCATCATTCAACAGACATTGATCGTGCACTTACGGTGCTCTAGGCACTTGGTAGATGCACAAGGTCAAGAGTTGAGCCGGTCATGGAACCCATGTTCCAGTGAGGGGGATAGAATAGCACCAAGAGCAAGCAGCTACATGATGCCCACCTGCCACACATCATCTGAGCTCTCCCCACCCTGGGCAACCACTGCCTGAGGTAGGTACTATTATTACACACCCATTTCAAAGAGGGATACAGAGAGGTAAAGTAACATGCTTACGATCCCACAGCTAGAAAGTGGCAGGACTAGAATTAGAACTAGAATTAGTGGTAGAGTATAAATGCTTAACCATTAGGCTCTACCACCTCTTTAAAAGAAAGAAGAAACTGGTAAGTAAGTAAACATTAAAAAAAAGAGTTTCTGAGAATAGGAGTGCCACTATCATCCAACATTGATTACTATCATGAAGAAATTAAATTGAACATGGACAGGGGGTGTCAGTGGTAAAGATTTCTGCAGGGGGCATGTTTGCACTGAGATGGGCAATGAACATGAACTAGTCATGGCCTCATCAGGCTGGGAGATGTGTGCGTGTGGATGTTGGGATGACACAGTAGAGACAACTGTAAGGCAAAGTTCTAAGGTGGGGACAGGGTTGGCTCTTCCACAGGCCAGAGGGTCTAGAGCAGCAGACTAGATGTCAAGTAGGGTCTGAGGGCTAGACAGGACCCTACAGGTCATTCTCAGAGCTATGGGAGCCTGTGGAGGGTTTTCACATGATGAGACATTACCCAACACAAACTGTAGAGGTAAAACCCTGGTATTGCTTTATTTTGTCTTGTAAGAAAAAGCCATCATATTCTTGGTACTTTTGACATAGATGGAGCCTGTGGGGTGCATAGTCCTTTTCCCTACACAAATCACAGGAATGTCACTTGACCACAGGTTTTCTGCTCTATGCATTTCCACCAACTGATGGACCAAGCAAAAGCTCTTTGCTCCATAGGACAAGGATCACATGTTCTCTTTCCATTCTAATCTCTGTACCTGGAAAAGTGCAAAGGAAAACAAAGTCAGAATGAAAGGACATAAAAGACAAGGCAATGAGGAAAAGATGAGGTAGGACGGGAGGGAGGAAGAGAAGGTAGAAAAGAGGCATGGTCAGGGTTTCCAGAGAAACAGAATCAATATGGTATATATACAGACACAGGGATAAAGAGAGTCACCATAAGGTATTGGCTCAGACAGTTATGGAGGCTGAGAAGTTCCACGGTGTGAATATCTACAAGCTAGAGATTCAGGAAGGCTGGTAGTTTGAGAGCTGGAGAGCTGTTGATGTAGATGGGAATGTGAGTCTGAAGGCCACACAGAGTATACCACACAGAGGGCAGAGGACCCAGGTCCCAGCTCCACATTCAGGCAGAATGATAATTCAATCCTCTTCCCTTTTTGTTCTAACCAGCCCTCAATGGACTGGATGATGCCAACCCATCTGCTTTACCGGGTGCACGAATTCAAGGGCTAATTTCTTCCAGAAGCACCCTCCAAGCACCCTCCACCCTAATTGAATAATTGACTTCGTGGGAGGGTCTGCCTGCTGGAAAGTACACCTAGATGCTTCTGGGCTCCGTTTGGCTACACCAGTCTTGGCTAATGTGCATATTCCAATTCACCCTCTTCTTTTTAGTTAGAAAATAATCGCTATGAATGGGGACTTTGAGTAATTGCTGCAGTTAGGGACTTTGCTTCTCATGGTCCAGTTCCCTTCATGATAGAAACAGAAAGGTGCAGCCTCCCCACAAAAAAGGCAACGGCAAAATCCTAGCCACTTTTACCTTTTTATCACCTCAATGAGGTAACATCTCCCCTGACGTTTGGTTGGCACTAGAGCCCATCGCACCTGATAGGTCTTTCCACATTTCATCTTCTTATGCTCACACTCATCTTCAAAAGGAAAGGCTTGGAATCCAGAAGAGGGGCAGCTCCTCACTTTAGCATTCTCATCAGAAACAGTCGCAAAAATGGACTGAATCATTTCGACGGGGAAGATTGACCTTCTATATTTATTGTGGAATAAAGATAAAGCAGCATTCCAGATGCTCGTGCCTCTCCAAACCCAGAAGATTCAGCACGACCGGGGATGCCTTTGGAACTGGAGCTGCGAGACCCAGAATGGAGTATCTACAGCAATTATGCTTGAAATTTTTATATAAATTATTTTGTCATCCTCCCCTTTTCCTCCAAAACAAAAATTAGAGGGTTATTTTAATATTTTGGATTCTTCCCCCTTTTTGAGAAATAAAGTTCTTATGAAAAAAAAAAAAAGATAATGCTTAGCCAGCTATCCAGGCACCCCGTGGCCTAATCAAGTTGACAATGAAATTCACCACCACAGAAGAAGAACAGGCTCAACCCTGGGAGAAAGCAGCACCCTGTCTCAACCCCTAGCCTGTCAGCTTCACCGCCCTTTATGGCAGCTCCCTGTCCAGTCCTTCCTACCACTGTCTACAGAAGAAGGAAGCTAGAGTAGCCCACAGAGAATTTCTTTGCCTTTTGTCTCTGCTGCTTTCCGGCCTGGACTCCCAAGGAAGTTCCCTGTGTTTACTGCTTCATGCAGGCACTAGAGAAAGACAGCAATTGTCTCTCTCCCAACATTCCCAGTAGGTGCTTGGCTGGAGAACTCATTTGTGTGACAAAAGGTCCACCAATGAGCTAGTGGCCTGGTGGTCCTGGCAAGCTTTGGGGCAAGTCAAGGGGACTTCATGAAACCACTGACCTGCATATTACAAAATTGGCTCCAGAAAGAACACACTCAGGGGCAGGAGTGCTTCCCTGAAGCTGTGTGTCTTGCCCCAGAGAGGATGTAGAAAGTAGCAGCGATCAGGAAGGACCATGCCGACTTTCCAGTTCTGCTCATCCTGTCTTCAAGGCCACACCTTCAAGGTAGTCGTGGGCCAGTTCTGACTCACAACGCTCACCCTGACCTCAGTCACTTTTTTTTTCAACTTTTTGGTTTATAGGTCAATCACATCAGGCCTCAGTGTTCTCAATGTTAAGTTGTAACAGAAACTCCCAGTTACCTAGCCCGTGCTGAGGGCTGGGTGCTGTTCCAAGCACTCTCATGAGCTGCCTCATGTCATCCTGACAGCTGCCTTCTGGCCAAGAGATGACTGTCATCCCCATTTTACAGATGAGGACACTGACCCATACTCACATCTGGATTCCATCTCCATAGATAGAAATGCTTCCTTCGTGGGGCTCCCTGAGTTGTATGAGAAATGGAATTCCTTTCCAGAATGCCGCTGGCAGGCTTCTCCTCTCCCTTGTCCTCACAGATCCTGGGTTGCTCAAAGTGACCATGTGTTTGGCCACAAGTTGTTAGCTTCCCAGACCTCTCCACAACTGGGAGTGGGCATGGGAAAGTCAGAAGTATTAAAATTAACTTTCTCTAATTTTGGATTCAGATGGATCAGATTTGATGGGCTCACAGCTAGGAGAACCTCCTTCAATCTTGTGTTTGTCCACACGAGCTACAGACTGATGTTACATACTCTACCACCTTCTCTCCCTCTACTCTTGGAGCACATTTCTGGTGGGGAAATCACACATGTAACCATCAACAATAAAACGAGGCAGGGTGTGGTAAGAATTTAGGCATGATGTAGATATGTCAGGAGGCCACAGGAAAGGGAGAGAGTTCTTCAGATGGGAGGATCTGAGGACATCATGGGAGAGATGGGCTTTGAAGCAGGCAGCAGGAACCTCCTGGTGTCAAGATTGGCTGGTGCAAGTGCACGACGGCAGTGCATGAGCAATGCCAGGGGATCAGAGATGGGCTCCATTTGTGCACACACGGAATGCATGGAGAGAAGAGAATAGGGTTTTGCCTCCAGTTTTCCAGTCCCTTTTCACCTTCTCCATATGGTGTGTTCTTCACTCTTTCCCATCAAAGAGCATCTTCCTCCTTCTCATTGGTCACCCCTTAACCACAGTTGATGGTTTTTCCCGACTTTCATTAAACATCCCCAATCCCAGGAACATTTTCTCTTTGAGTCTCTCTCAAGTCCGTGAAAGAAGGGCAGAACTCACATTCTACTGGGGAAAACATTGGTCTGCATGCTAATCATGCACTTCAGTTTTCACAGTGGGTCCTTTTGGTTGCAGACTCAGCCGAAGCCAGATCAAGGTGGCTTACACAACCAAACCCTGGAAAGGACAATGTCAAGTGATGATGTTCAGGACACGTTATTCCCAAATATGGCACCTTGACATCTTGAATATTTTAAGCCAAAGTATGAGAAAATGGCAGAAGCAGGGAGGTCATTCTGACCTTCTTCCCACCCTTCTCCCTTGAAACAGGTCACAAAACCTTGTGTGAGAAGTGTCCTCCTTACACTCAGGGGAAAGAGTATCCTTATATCTGAAGACAAAGGCATGGCAAGAAGGATCCTCACAAATGGGTCTTGCTGAGTTTCCCCCAGTTAGTTCTGCTTACCTCACACTTTGACCTATTGAATTCCTCCATGACCATTCACTCTTCATCAAACCTAGCATAAATATACACAGGTCTATCTGTTTCTATGGGTCTTTATTTCCTTATGAAGGCTACTGTGTTACATAAAACTTTCATTACCTAAATTTGTATGTTTTTCTTCTGTTCATCTGTCTTTATTAGTTTAATTTTCAGACCCAACCAGGGCCCCTAAGAGCGTCTAGGAAAACTGTTTCCACCCCCTCTCCCTGGTATGGATGAACCAGGACTCATCCAGGCGAATGGCACTCGGTCTGTGCGTGGCTTCCATGCCTGCCTCTCTGTGATAAGTTCATTTTCTCTCCCATGAAGAGGAAAGCATGACTGAGACAGCTCCCAAGTTTTATATTTTACTGCTTCACAGAGAGATTTAGAATTCCTCCTGTTTCTCCCTCTAGCAGGATTCACCGAACCAATCAAAGATCTAAAGTAATCACCTGGCAGCCCAAAATTACCATTGGGATCATGGGGTTCCTAAGAGAAGGGACGTGTCAGGACAGATGGCACCCTAGATATCTATGACACTTATTTTCAGCATCTTCATTAATAGCTCAATTCAGTCTCTAAGGCAAGCACATTACTGAATTTGCTGAATCTTAGGTGTTTCTAGACTTTTATTTTTTTTTTGAAGATTTTATTTATTTGCCAGTCAGAGAGAGAAAGAGATAACAAGCATGGGAAGCAGCAGGCAGAGGGAGAGGAAAAAGCAGGTTCCTTACTGAGCAGGGAGCATGATGCCAGGCTTGATCCCAGGACCCCAGGATCATGACCCGAGCCGAAGACAGACACCTAACCCACTGAGCCACCCATGTGCCCCTAAGTGTTTCTAGACTTTTAACCAATTACTTATTGCTTTCTGTTTGGATGTGAATTTCTTTGGCCAAGAATATCCCAAACCCTCCTGCTTCCACTTGACTTACCTACCGGATTTCCTGTGTTTGTTCCTTTCCCTTGCCTCCCTACCTACCCATCTGAATTGTAGAATTCAAGCAGACCTACCTTTCCTTCTCTAATGGTAATTAGCTCACACCTTTTTCTTCTTTCTCACTTCCTGCTTCTACTTCCAATTACCACCTTTTCTATAATTTATTAAGTCAGAACAGAATGATGACAGACAGCATGCTGCCTCATTAACTAGATATTTTAGTCCATGTTCTTTGTTTCCCCACCAGATTCTGGGTCCCTGCCAACAGGGGCCTTGTCAGATGCTTTCTTCTGCTCTACCTCGTGTCATAATGTCAGTTGTACAAGTCAGGTGTGCGTAACAAAGCATCCCAAAGCTGAGTAGCTTCAAATAACAGCCATTTATTTAGCTCATGTTTCTGAGTCGATCAATTCCTGGTCAACTAAGCTCTTCTGCTTCTGGAGTTGAATGGTTGTTCCCTGGGGTAGAGAGGGGTGGTGGGGCTGCCTGTCTGTCACCAGCCAGCATATTAGCCTGGGCTCATTTCCGTAGAGGTGGCAGATTTCCAAGAATAGCGAGAGAGGAAAGGTCCAATGTACTTTTTAAGTCTCCGCACCTGTCGCAATTGCTGTTGTCCCATTGACCTACAGCCAAGGTCACAGTCAGTGTAGGAGGAAAATACTAGCATAGACAGAAGAAGGAGAAGAATTTTTGCCTGTTTTTGCAATGTTATATCCAGCGTATTCTAAGTTCTTGATAAAAAAAAAAATCTCCTGCTTAGATTGTATATTTTCTATTAAAAATCCAGCTCTTAAAAAAAATTAGTAGAGGTGATTCTCTTGAAATGGTTTTCCCTTCTGTCATCATGTTCTTTTTTTAAGTTATTCATTGGCCTTTTCCACACCGTATTTGCTCTATATCTTCCCCTCCCCCCCCCCATTTCTCATTTGATCCTTTTATTGACTGGATGGAACCTATTTATCACGTTGAAGGTGGATCCTGCCCCTTAGGGCTTTTTGTGTATATATGTGTACGTAGGTGTATGTGTGCAAATATACATGTGTATGGTAAATAGGGAAATATTTCTCCTTTGCCAGGTTTTAATTTCCTGTACAGGCCTATCTTGGTTTTTTGTTTGTTGGTTTTTTGTTTTTTGTTTTTCAGGCCTATCTTGTTTTATGGTGCTTTGCTTTATTGTGTTTCACAGGTAGTGCATTTTTTTTTACAAATTGAAGGTCAGTGGCAACCCTGCATCCAGCTAGTCTCCCAGCACCAGTTTCCAATAGCATTTGCTCACTTGGTGTCTCTGTGTCACATTCTGGTTATTCTCACAGTATGTCCAGCTTTGTCATTATTATTATATTTGTTATAGTAATCTGTGATCACCATGATCTGTGATCTGTGAGCTTTGATGCTGCCATTGTAACTGTTTGTGCCCATAGTTTGGGCACAAACTATGCGCATAGAAGACGGAGAGGTTAATGGATACATGTCGTGCGTGTTCAGAGCGCAAACTTGGTAGAAATAGCAGGAGAACTAGAATCAGAAGTGGAGCCTGAAGATGTGACTGAATTGGGGCACTCTCATGATAAACTTTGAACTTTGGGGAGCCACGTCTTATAGATGAGCAAAGAAAGTGATAGAATATACTTGAGATGAATCTCTAGGTGGAATCTACTCCTGGGGAAGATGCTGTGAAGATTGTTGAAGTGACGACAAAGGATTTAGAGCAGCACATAAGTTTAGCTGATAAGCAGGGTCAGGGTTTGAGAAGATTGACTCAAATTTTCTCCAAAGAAGGTCTACTGTGGGGGAAATGCTGTCAAACAGGATCACACGCTACAGAGAAATCATCATGAAAGGAAGAGTCAATTGATGTTGCAAACTTCCTTGTCCTCCTATTTTTTAAAAATTGCCATGGCCACTCCAACCTTCAGCAACCATCCCCTGGTCAGTCAGCAGCCATCAATATGAAGGCAAGAATTACAGCCTGCTAAAAGCTCAGATGATGGTCAGCATTTTTCAGCAATGAAGTATTTTTAAATTAAGTCACGTACATTTTTTAGACATAATGCTATTCCACACTTAATAGACCAGAGTCTAGTATAAAAATAACTTTTATATGCACTGGGAAACTGAAAATTCATTTGCCTTGCTTTAATGTGATATTTGCTTTATCGCAATCATCTGGAACTGAACCCACAATATCTCTGAGATATGTTTCTAATTCAATATCACATTTTCCAGACCGAAGTCAGGTTAGAATGGGAACAAACTGGATACACAACTTTTACATGTGCTAATTTTCTCAATGTTCTGTTCTAGGAAAAGCAATGTCACCAAAACTGGCTGGACAACGCATTTATTACTTAGGCCTCCTTTGAAACACATTCTGGAAAACCATTTTGAGGCAATGAGGCTGTAATGGTGGCAAACAGCCATGGTCCATTGGACTTACAATTCAGCAGCCCAGAATGTTAGCATTTACTTCCATGTGTGACGCCCGCCCCCACCAGAGAAGGCCCAAGCATGTCAACGAACATTCAGGTCAACAAAGTACTTGACCTAGTTGCACCAATGATTACTCAACATAGATTTTGCTCCCTCTGATTTAATGGTCCTAAGTAGAGAAATGTGTTGCCCATCCAGAAAATTATTCAGACCTTTTTTTGAAGAGTTAAATCAAATTTTAGAACCCTTGAAGAAGAAAACCAAAATAGTAGTTTAAGAGTAAGCTTCAAAAAGGAGACCCAAAGGCAATGGATTTATGCCAACTGCTCAGCCAACTCCAGGACCCCATAAAATCTCATCCCCATACTAACTCCTCATTCTATATCACTTGTAGAATTTTGTTTCATTAATCAAACCGTTACTCATACAGATTTTTTTGCTCTCTGCCATTTCAAGCAGCATTGGGAAGAAGTGGCACAGAGTTTTAGTTTAGGTCTTTCCCCTGAGACAAGGACTTGCAGGAAGATACTTTAGTTGGGACACAGTCCCCCCAAGCACAATGAGAGAGTGTGAGTAAGGCAGGAAATCAGAGCCAAAAGAAAATGTAATACTCTTGTAAATGAGTATTACTCAGGGGTGGGGGGGCAGATGGGTCCAACCCTAGTGAGTATTCAGGGTCAATGCCCCAGTGAGCAGAAATGCTGGGCGCTCCTCTACTTGTTCTCATCCTTTGTTGGGTAAAGGTTCCCCACAGAGAAATCAACTCTCTTGCACTCCCTGGGTGCAATATCTCATAGATGCACAAGCTCCAAAGTTGCTGGAGAGCCCTCAGGCACATGTTTCTCCAGAGGCCATTAATGTTGGCTGCTAATGGTTCACAGTTGCCCCCTCCCCAGAGAACTGCCCTCTGCTGATGGGATGCCCCACCCCAGGAGGGGAAACCCAGAGACATGGTCGATTTATGCAGAGTACAAACTCTAGCCCTCTTGCCTCAAGGTGAGGACAGCTTGGCAATATAATTTATGCTCCAGAACACCCCTGGGAATGAGGCTGAGGCTAAATTTCCTTTGCAACTACATCCTTGTTTATGTCTTGCCTTATCCTCACTCCCTGGCGATTTTCTCCTAAGAGAATGTCCTCAAAAAATCAAATGCGCTCAAGTCCTTTTCTCAGGCTCTGCTTCTAGGGCATCTGACCTAAGACAGTACCTATTTTTTGGCATGTCCTTTAGTACCCCCACAATATCCTGCACATTGCCCAAGCTGTAGCTATGCATGGGATGAATAAAAGCTTATAAATTTTCCTTGTTCAGGATGGATACCAGAAGCCTTCTCGAAGCCTGCATCCAACAGTCCCCAGTTATCCGCACTGGAATCTTGTTCCCATTTCTTCGTCTTGACTCTGTCACTGTGGTCCCTTATCCAATATCTTATATGATCTGCATATGTCTGTAGTGTCTCCCTCATCTGTTACTTACTGGAAGGTGCTGTGTGTCGTCTGATGGGTTTTGACCTGATGAGCCCCTGTGGGTTCCTAGTGATGATGCTTCCTTTTCTTGCCACACAGACGATGTCAGCCTCGAGGTCCAGGAAAGTGGAAACTGATCAGGGAGGCAGTAAAGTAGGGACAAGTGAGTGTGGACTCCAGAAATAATACAGATGTGTTTCAAACACACTTCCACCATTTACAAGCTGTTGTTTTGACCAGATTAGTTAAGATCTTAAAGCCTCAGTTCAGCTTCTATCTATTAAGGACGATGGTACTGGAAGGACAGCGATATTCTTTTTTGCGCCCAGAAAAAGGCGTGGTGACAGCTGGAATTTTCTATCATGCTTTTGAGCTGCTTGAGAGCAGTGTCCTGAATCTTGTTTGTTTTAGCTACAGCACAGAGGATGATGCGTGGCTCTCAGGCAGGCCTGAGCCTGGAGCATCACCATGATGGCATTCAGTCATTAAGTTCCTGCTGGGGTCAGCCACCCTACCCAACCTTTTGCACGCACTGCCTTGTAATCCTGGCAACAACCTCACGTTAGTCCATCTCTTGCTTCCTTGTTGCCTGTGGGCAATTGATCCGCTCAGTGACCTTGAGGATGCTTGCAACTATTGACTTCCATCTCAGGAAATCAGGATTTGGGAGCAGGTGGCGGGATTGGACTAAGAAATGCAGACTTGTGTTACCTGAAAGGACCAGTGGGTGCCGAGTGCCGGGTTAGAACACTGGGACCCCAGCCATGCAGCCTACGGTCCATTCTTGCTTAGCTCCTGTAGAGGTGGGTCTTCATCATCTCTTCAAGACCCGCCAGTCCCAATGGTTCTCTTAAGAGTACACAGTGTCCCAGTTATGGAATGGATCAGTCATGGTGATGAAAGGCACAGCATAGGGAATCCAGTCAGTGGTGTCATAATAGCGTTGTTTGGAGACACTTGGTGGTTCCACTTAGGATGAGCACAGCACAACCTATAGTGTTGTCCACTTTGCTGTACCCCTGAAATCACCTTACATGAAGGGTCTGTTATACGTCAATGAAAAAATAAAGACCATACATGCACCCCGGGGCTCTCATGCCCTTTCCTTCCAGGAGTCCAAACCCTTTCTTCAGGCTCCCCTTGCTATTCGGATTTCGCCTGTCCCCAACATGAATCCCCTGGGCTTTGGAAGGCTCCAACCCCAATGCGGAGGAAGAGAGACCAAAAAGATAAAAATACCCTCCTTGCCTTCACACCCAGGAAAACGTGCAGTTACAACTGAGATTGTCTCCAGGGTTGCAAGCTGCTAGGAGCGTGGCGCTTATTAGCAGTGTCCTGAATCTGAAATGGGAGCTCCGCGGGTTTTTTCCACATCCGTGACTCCTATTGGCACCAAAGGAAGCTGTGTAAAATTCCGGCCCCTAAATCCTGCTCGGCAATTCCCCAGGCTGCTCATTTATTATTAATTACAACCATTATTTATATAGAACCGGAGAGCTTTACATCAAAGCTGGGGCCCAGCTCCGACGTAAAGCTGCGGGGGAGCCGCTCGCAGGCAAAGGAATACCGGGGATCGGTCCCCGATCTCCCTGCTCCCCCACCAAGGGCAGAGGTGGAGAAAGAAGGAGGAAAGAGGTACTGACAGGAAGTGGAGGGAGAAGCAGGCCTAAGCATAACCTTTTATGCTCTGACAAGTTCTTTTTGGCTGCAGGGGGACCAGCTGAGGAAGCAGAGAGGATGACACACTCTGAAATTTCAGGGTTGGAATGATACATCACTTTATGCATGCATTATTGTATTTCTTCAACAGCCAATCATGGAGCGTCCTTTAGGGGCTAGGGGTAGGAAACACAGGATGCATAACACCAACTTGATCCCTACCCTCCTGGAACTTGCAAGCTAGCTGCATTAAAGGATGAAAGTGAGACCCCCCCCCCACCCCAGAGCGGGTAGCTTGAGTGTGGGGAGAGGGGAAGGGGTGTAGTGGGGTGGCCGGGGAGACAGGGGTGGAATTACAAGGCAGACAATTCCTGAGGAGCACGGTCATCCTTGCTCATGGAGCTGTTCCCGCTCAGCACAGCAGTTTTCTAGACCTGGATTTTTGTTCTAAGTCTCCCAGAAGATGAACCCGTAGGCTTTCACTGCACCATCAATACAGTTTGGTGCCCCTTGTTATTTAGCGCCCACTAACCAGGCTTTCCAAGCACTGGGGCCCATTCTGAAGACTTTGCACATAGAAACTCACCTAGTTGTCTTAACGACTTCTCAAGGCAGATTCTGTAATAACAGAATCTCACAGGCGAGGAAACTGAGGTACAAATGGCTATCTTGCTGAGTTACGCAGCCGGTAAACTTGGGGTCCAAATTCAGGCAGTGTGGGTCCAGGAAGATCCTCGCAACCACAGTGTGTTTCAATCTGAAGATGCGGTGGCATCCCTTCCTTTGTGTCCTCTCACAGGGAACTATCCTTCATTCACCCAAGATGCAGTATTGAATGCTGACCTCATGCCTAGTGCTAAGCATACAGAGACAGAAAGCAGATTGGTGGCTACGGGGAGTTGAGGGGAAGGGCACATGGAGGGTAACTGGCTAATGGGTGTGGACTTTCCTTTTGGGGTGATGAAAATATTTGGAAACTAGATGGTTACACAATAGTGTGAATGTACTAAATCCCACTGAGCTGTTTGCTTCAAAATGGTTAATGTGATGTTATGCGTATGTCACTTGAATTTAGAAAAGAAGCTAAGGGTGGAGGGGAGAGGCCTGGAGGGGTGAGAGGTACACCCACTTAATTCTAAGGCTGTGGGAGATGGGCTCTAACGGAAGCTTGCACACATCTCATATATTGCTATGGGGACTCAGAGGAAGTAAGGATTTTGTTATTCAGCCTCAGTGGTCAGGGAAGCTTTCACTAAGGGTTTTTATTTGAGCTAAGCCTTAGCAAAGATCACAAACCCGGAGACTTTCACCAGCCAGGAATGTAATATAAATGTGTTGTCAGCAGCAAGGCCGCAGAATGTCACAAAGAGGGGCGCCTGGGTGGCTCAGTGGGTTAAGCCTCTGCCTTCAGCTCAGGTCATGATCTCAGGGTCCTGGGATTGAGCCCCACATCCGGCTCTCTGCCTGCTTCCTCCTCTCTCTCTGCCTGCTTTTCTGCCTACTTGTGATCTCTCTCTCTCTCTCTGTCAAATAAATAAATAAAATCTTAAAAAAAAAATGTCACAAAGACTGTTAAGCTCAAGTGTCCACGCCCCTCCCAGGGATCTTCAAAGTTTTAAATGTTACCCATGGTGGTGGCCAACAAAAGGGACCTGTTAGGGGCACCTGGGTGGCTCAGTGGGTTAAAGCCTCTGCCTTCGGCTCGGGTCATGATCTCAGGGTCCTGGGATCGAGCCCCACATCAGGCTCTCTGCTTAGCAGGGAGCCTGCTTCCTCCTCTCTCTCTCTGCCTGCCTCTCTGCCTACTTGTGATCTCTCTCTCTGTGTCAAATAAATAAATAAAATCTTTAAAAAAAAAAAAAAAGGGACCTGTTAGCTTCGTCTGGGCACGTTGATGAGGATTTTTGCCCCAGTCTCAAGGAATCGGGAGAATTTTCATGGGGGAGGACACTGTTTGGGGGGGTGTCCTAGTTGGAGTTATCCCAGAAACAGATCGTGGGAACGGTGCTGTCATACGTGTCATGTCTGTGGGCGATCGGAACATGACAGTTAGCTAAGAAGGGGAGAGAGAGTACTTCCCTGCAAAGCCCTGGCCATTGGTGGCTGAGGGGGGCCTCTTGGAGTGCTAGCTCTCCCACACCGTGGCTGGTGCTGAGTGCTCATAGAAAGGGCTCCCGTGGCTGGAAATGTGTACAACAAACACGTGTACAAGATACAACAACCTTCCAGGAGAAGAGTCACAGGTGTTTTGCAAGAAGCAGACTTCATTGTGTGCAGGTGCCATCCAGGAGAGAGGGGCCGGGCATGGACAGCGTGGGCAGCAATGTATGGAATGAACTAAAATGCTTTGCCTTTGACACGCCGCCATGTTGTTCTTAGGTTCCCATCATCTGTCTTCTTTCACCCTCCTTTCTGCTGCCCCAGTCAACAGCCATGATAACAATAATCTATCACAAATACAGAATGGTTCTTCCAGTGTATCAGGTGTCATACTAAGTTCTATCCATTCATCAGTTAATTTCTTTATTTGTTATTCAAACAGAATTTATTGAATACTCCCCACAGCCAGGAGCTGCAGTAGGTTCTGGGGATAAAATGATGAGGAGAACAGGCACCGGCTCTGCTCCTGCAGGGAGGATAGACAAGGCAGGGGACAGGCAAGAGTTGAACAATTAGGTGAATAAATGCGTGTGCTGGGATGAGGGTTCTAATGGATAAATTGCACCAGAGATCTGATTCATCTGGGGTTTGGAGAAAAGTGCTCAGAGAAATGGCCTTTAAGCTGAGAGTTGGAGGATGGGCCAAAGAAAACTGAAAAGGGGGATCAGAACACTTCAAGTGGAGGCAATAGCAGGTGCAAAGGTCCTGAGGGAAGATAGAACATGGAAATTTGGAGAAATGGAGAGTAGACCCATGCGTCTGGGACAGGGTGAACAAGACGGGTGGGAGGTGAGGGCAGTAGAGAGCAACCTTGGGAACCGTGAAGGACAAATTAAGAGTAAGTAAAACGGGAAGCCACTGACAACTTCAAGCTACAGCAAAGGGGTGGAGACAGGGGAAGAATCTCGTTCCATTTTAAAAAGAGTGCTCTAGTTCTAGAGTTCAGAAAGTCTGGAGTAGATGAGCCACAATTTGGGAAACCAATGAAGAACCACTCCAGGAATTTACCGATGAGGTAAAAGTGTTTGGGGAGGCATGCCCAGGTGTAGGAAGGGGGAGACATGAGTGGAATGGGGACATCTCAAGGAAGGAAAATGCATGGGAGTTGATGAGTTCATGGAGGTGAGGGGAGAGGAGAGGGAGTATTAAGAAAGACTGGGAGGTGCTGGCTTGTGCCATTTACACAGATGGGAATCATTAATTCTTCAATGCTTACTCAGCATTTGGACATAGGTCTTAATGTCATCGCTCATGTTATGAAAGAGGAAATAGAGACTCAGAGAGGTTAAAAAATGTGCCCAATACCCCAGAGCTAATAAGTAGCAAAGTGGGGCGCTGGTAGATATTAAAACCACGTTCTATCATCTTCTGCTCGGCACTTGTCTGTATTTTGTCCTGCTCTATCACCTTCCCTTCTCCTGTCCAATTCTATTGCCTCTATAGGATATCTTTGTGTCTCCCTTATGCTTTCTAATTAAATTGTTCAATCACTATGTAGGTATTATCCTCTTGGAAACCTGCTCTGGGCTGGGTGCCATTCAATAAACCAATCAATAGAACTAATTTGTGCTAATGGGGAGAAAATGTATCCATTTTATCCCAGGGTTTCTGACCAGTGCTTTTGGGCAGAGTTAATGAACAGTATTCAGGACTTCGACGCATTGGTTTGTGGCCCACTAAGAATCCCACAGGGCAGCCCTGTTGCCCACCTTTGTGCCGTAGCACCAACTCTGCTAGCAAGAAAGGGCAAAGAAGGTCAGGTCTTCTTTTCCCATACAGACCACCTTGATTCTAAGATGACCTTCAAGGAGAGACAATGTGCAGAGGTCCGTTGTGTTTATTCTTTTCAAACCTTAGCAGTTCTCCTACTCAAAATTCCACTCTGGAAAGCTACACTGACTGGGCTGGGGTATTCTAGAAGCTGTCAGAGGGTTTTGATGACCCAGAAATCAGGATCATTGAATGGAATCTGAACACCAAGGAAAAGCTTAAAACAATGGTTTTTTCCAATTGGATCCCTTATATTATGAAAAAGTAATAGTCATTATCATAAACCCAATTTATCCAAATATTGCAATCACAAAGATTTTTTTTCCATTCTCACCTAAAGTGAGTAACAAAAAAAATCTCAAGGAAGGTCATTGTCCTAATTAAAGGCAGACGTCCACTGATGACCTGACTTGTTCTTCCATGAACTCAGTACCATAAATAGTGGACGAATGTTGGTGTTGCTATTTTGAATATCCCCTCTCTTCTCCTGGAGACCCTCACCTGAGACTGGAGTGGGACCTCCTGACACAGTAAGTACCAAGCCCTTGAGAGGAAATGTGAGCCTCTTTGATGTTATTTCACCAAATGAGATAAATGTGCTCAGTAGCACTGATTTGTGTTCTGTAAGAAACACAGAAGCAGCTGGAGAGACCGGAGGACTCTTCATCTCAGGTTCACAAGCTGGTGCTCCCAGCATCATTTGGCTGCTTGTTTTTGAGTGTATAGGTTTCCTGCTTGCTTTTGACTTCTTTGTATTTTGTGATTGGCTAATTGTCAGAGGATAAAGAAAAACACTCCCAGTAAAGCCCTTTTCATGTATTTCATCTTCTGAATAGATGAGAAATGATGTTTATGAAGACACCTACCGGCAGACCCCTGTGGAGGAGTTATTTTGTGCCAAAAACCTACTCTGATTGAGAATGTTGCAGAAACATTTAAAGGCTTGAAAGTTGTTTTTCAAAAGCCCTCAGAGGTTTTGATAAATAGTCTCTAAATCTGAACAATCTCGAGTTTGCCGTGGGTTCTGGTTTTTAGAAATATAAATTATTATTCTAGGGCCTTGATAAGCTCTTCTTCACTCTCCCGGAAAACAGAGCAAGGAGAAATTAATGCACATTTCAGCAAAGAACATATTTTAGTCTCTAAGGAAAAAGTTGGAAACACAAAAATATACATTGGTTAGGTCCTCCTAATACATGTTCTAAATGAGTAATGCAAGTACTTTATGGGACAGTGGAAGCATGAGCAGGGTCTCATTTACCATCAGAATGATCTGCTGAAGGAACTTTCCTCACACTGGAGAAGGCTTTTTATACTTATGGCATATATGGCATTAGGGACAAATGTGACCAGAAGACAGCTTACCTCTATGGCTCCAAAAGAGGGATGCTTAGGGACTTTTAACTTGAAATTGTTATTTAATGTTAATAAGTTATTCTTCTTGGAGCTCATAAGAGGGGGGCCACTGATGTTCATTCTCAGCACCTTTCATATCTTAGGAGATGCTTAAATCCTGGGATACCTTTTGTTCAATAGGTCAGCACATCTCAAACTCTCTTGAGCACATGAATCCCCTGGGGACCTTGTGAAAATGTAGGTTTTGATTTTGCAGAACTCCGGTGGAGCCTGAGATGCTACATTTCTAACAAGCTTCTAGGGCAAGGCTGCCACTGCTGAGACCACTCTTGGATGGAAAGGCAGTAGATGGCTTGTGAGTCGGGGACCTCCAGCCTGTGTTGGGTAAACTTGACAATTTGTACAAACTCAAATTCTCCTTTACATTGTGAAATTAGCTCTCTTTTTTCCCCCTCTTTAAAGACCACCAGCTAATTGGAAATAGCTCAGGAATGTATCTATAAAAGAAAGAAAGACCTTGGCTGGCGCGTGTAACCACTGTTACTGTTATAGCATTTGTCACTGGTTCTCAACCCTCCCTCAGCATCAAAGTCGCCTGAGAACCTTTCATACACCACAGATGCTGGGACCCACCTCTCACAGGTTCAGTTTTGATTGACCTGAAGTTGGAGGTGGGTATTGGTATTTCATAAAAGCTCCCCAGGTGATTCTGATGTGCGGTCAAGATTTAGAACCATTGGTTACCTATGGTTCAGGTATTTATAGTCACATAACTACAGAGAAACATACTTTTTATTTTTAAAGGAAAACAGAGTACACCCTTCATAGGTCTCCATCAGCTTTTTGAGTGACTGAAAATACTTCCCTGGAGGGACTCACACTCATTTAGTTGGCCCGTCCCCTTTTACTGAGATTTAGCTTGTTTCCAATTTCTTTCTATTGTAAACAGGATTGCAATGAATGTCATCATACTTACATATTTGAGCTCAAGTTCTTGGGATAAATTCCTGGCAACGGAACTACTAGGACAATAAAACAAAATTTCTATCTGTGTTGTGAAATTCTCTGTACCAATTTTCATTCCCATCGGCTGTTTCTGAATGTGCCCACGCTGTGATGCCTCCTCTAACACCGAGCGTTATTCTTCTAAATTGGTCAAGTAGGTGAAAAATACCATCTCAATTGCATTTATTTGTTTAATAGTGAAGTTGGGCACTTTTCATATGCTTACTGCCATTTCTACTTTCTCTATAAACTGCCTTTTTGCGTCCCTGGGTGAAGGATATTTATATGTTAACTGACTTATCCCCACACAGCAACCTTTGGCCTGCCCCCACAGATCACCACAGAGGGACCCGTAAGTCCCATGGCTTTCATATTTGTCCACCTGAGGGTGGTCCTCTTGTCCCAGGAAGAGGTCAGAGGAGGCCAGAAGGGCCTCAAGATTATGTCCCAGGAGTGACCCTCAGTCAATGAGAGATAAAAGTTGGCGGATAGATGCTTCAACCTCCCTGGCCTGCAAGAGACAATTCTGCAATGTTCCATATTCTCGGGGCATCCCTAGCAGGATGGAACCCCAGTTTACTACAGAAGGATCTCACTTTATACTGTTCCTCTTATTGTCTTTCCTCTCTTCTCTGTCTTATTCTCCCATTGCTTTGCAAAGCTTCCTGCTAAATAAAGTACTTCAACTAGTTGTATCATTTCAAACTGGTGAGGGAGAGGGCAAGAGATTCCAAGCTAAGACCCTTGGGAATCCTAGTTTACTCACGTCAGATACAATATTCTAACTGAATATGCACTATGTGCTGGTGGAGACATGCCAGTGAGTATGTCCCATGTGCAAATGTCAAGGAGTCGTGAGACAGCTACACAGAGACCTAAAGGGACACAGAAGACACTGTTGATGAAACACTGGAATGCAACAACACGATTCCCTAGGTCTGAAGCACCATGACATATTTGGAGTAGCTATGGCATGCTGTTTCAAATGTAGTCTTCCACAAATATTACTCTTTGAGATGAGGTAAGAATGGTGATGTAGAGGAGGGCAGTAAAATGCAGAGAGGTGTATTCAAGGTTTAGGGAGGAGAGAGATAGGATAGATTCAGATTTAAAAGTCATGCTGGAGATATTTGCCTCTAAGATGTAGCTTGGGTGAAAATCAGTACAAAGACTTCTAACTGGGTAAGTCAGGTCTGTCCCTAACATGGGTGGGCTGGGCAAAAGCATCAATGAAGGCTCCTTGCCAGCAAGCCTGGGCTCTCACAAGCCTGGGCTCTATCCCAGGGACATGCTCAAGCTCCATTCTGTCTTCTCTTCTTACTCATAAGCAGTTGTCCATTGGTCACCCCTTGGGCCAAGGATTACCTACACACCGAATATGACCCATCTTAGAGAAAAAAGACCTGGGGAATGGGGTATGTGCAAACCATGGAAGTAGGCTTGGGGACATTTGGGCAGAAATTCTGGGGTTTTAAAAACTTAAATTTTGATCTAAAATTTCTCTAGGGTGCTTAGGTTGCTCAGTTGGTTGAAAGTCTAGCTGTTGATTACAGTTTGGGTGGTGATCTTCAGGTTGTGGGGTTGAGCCCCACTTTGGGCTCCATGCTAGGCCCAAGAACCTGCTTGGGATTCTCTTTCTCCCTCTCTTGTGCCCCCACCCCCTGCTTTCTCTCTCCCTCCCTCTCCTTCTAAAAATGAAAAAAATAAAATAACAAAAAGATAATAAAAATAAAACTGTTCTGTCCTATAGTCCAATATAGTAGCTTCAAGCCACATGTGCTAATAAACATTTGAAGTACGTCTAGTACTACATGTTGAAAGGATGATAATATTGGGTTACACAATATATTATTAAAATTAGAAACTTCCTGTGACGTCACTTTCAGGGTTACTTTCAGTGCAGTCTGATAGCACGCCCTGGCACCAGTCCTCAGATGAACTTTTGAGTACTCTGGGTAAAACATAGCAGTAAAAATGAACACAAGGATGGAGGAAAGGGAAGTACTTAATGTCCTTTGTGCAATAGAAAGAGAGTTAAGAACAAGGAGCTCTTTGAAGTAGAATCTTAAAAGATGAGAGTTAGGAGCGGCACTGGCATATAAATATAATGAACTCCTAAATCCTAGGGTGAACTGAGTTCCTTCAGGCAGCCTTCTGGGCTGCATGTGTTAGGTAGCCTACAGAGATAGAGTCTTACTAATCCCAGCTGGGGTTAGTTCTGGTGGGGATGATGTTGCCCCCAGTGATCCGACACCATAGAAAAATTGTCTCAATTTTTTACACAGGACAGACCATACATGGCCAGGACTCCTGTGGAAAAGATCTAGCAACAATAGATTAGGATTACACCTTTCCTTGGTTCTCTAGTTGTGTAGATAGTGGCTGACAACAGTTCTAAGGATAAATACAAAAACAATGGGAAGAGGTACACTCCTTAGATGTGAATGGTTGTTGTATAGATGTAACCTGGCTTTATTTTGAATGAAAACGACAGGAACTCAGCAGGTCAGGTGGATGAACACATGATACTACTGTGTGAATTGGTCACAATTTCACAAGGGGCTGTTGTCTTTGACTCTAATGGAAAATATGCACACACATTAGCTAGTAAGATATAAGAAATAATAATTTTGGTCCACATAATGAAAAGATAGCATAAAATTAGAAAACATTTCAGTGACTTTATTAAATTAACTGAAGGGGAACATATGATTATCTTAATAGATACAAAAAATTTTTGATAAAATTCCATACCCACTTCATGGTAGGAATTATTAAAATAAAACAAACAAGGGCAGCTAGAAATAAAGGGAAAGTTAATTTATCTAAAAGCAGATGCCAATAAAAATTATTTCTAATGGTGAAATGTTAGAAACATTCTTTTCATTTCAGGAATAAAATAAAGATAGCCACTTTAGTCACTTCTATCCATATTGTTGATAGCCAATGCTGTAAGTAAGTGAAATCACATATAAACATTGAAAAGGAAGATATAAAATAGTCACTATTTAATGATGATACAATTATCTACATTGAAAAAAAACCCTAATATACAAACTATTTATTACTACAAATTTTGCAAGATTTCTGGATACAAGATCAATATATAGTTAGGAACTAATTAAAAATATAATAATAATAATAAATTTATCAACAAAAGCAACAAAAATTCTAAGAGATAAGAAATATTTATTGATCTATCACATGGATTGATTTGCAAATGTTGAACCACACTTGCATTCCAGGGATAAATCCCACCTGATCATGATGAGTAATGTTTTCAATGTGCTGTTGGATCCTATTAGTTAGGATCTTGTTAAGAATCTTTGCATCCACATTCATCAGGTATATTGTACTCTGTACAAAGGGTACAAAGAATCTGTACTCTGAAATTCTCCTTTTTGATGGGGTCTTTGCCTGAGAGAAGAACCACATGGGCTTCTCAATTGATGCAGAAAAAGCATTTGACAAAATTCAGCATCCATTCCTGATTAAAACTCTTCAAAGTATAGGGATAGAAGGAACATTCCTCAACTTCATAAAATCTATCTATGAAAAACCCACAGTGAATATCATTCTCAATGGGGAAAAGCTGACAGCCTTCCCTTTGAGATCAGGAGCATGACAAAGATGCCCACTCTCACCACTCTTGTTCGACATAGTACTAGAAGTCCTAGCGACAGCAATCAGACAACAAAAAGAAATAAAAGGTATTCAAATTGGCAATCAAGAAGTCAAACTCTGTCTCTTCGCAGATGACATGATACTTTATAAGGAAAACCCAAAAGACTCTACCCCCAAACTACTGGAACTCATACAGCAATTCTGTAATGTGTCAGGATACAAAATCAATGCACAGATATCAGTTGCTTTCCTATACACTAACAATGAAAATAGGGAAATGGAAAATAGAGAATCAATTCCATTTACTGTAGCACCAAGAACCATAAGATACCTGGGAATAAACTTAACCAAAGAGGTAAAGGATATGAACTCAAGAACTACAGAACACTCGTGAAAGAAATTGAAGAAGACACAAAAAGGTGGAAAAATATTCCATGCTCATGGGTTGGAAGAATAAACATTGTTAAAATGTCTATACTGCTCAGGGCAATCTATACTTTCAATTCCATCCTGATCAAAATTCCACTGGCTTTTTTCAAAGGGCTGAAACAAACAATCCTAAAATTTGTATGGAACCAGAAAAGACCCCAAATTGCTAAGGACATGTTGAAAAAGAAAAACAAAGCTGGGGGCATCACATTGCCTGATTTCAAGCTTTACTACAAAGTGGTGATCACCAAGACAGCATGGCACTGGCACAAAAACAGACACATAGACCAGTGGAACAGAATAGACAGCCCAGAAATGGACCCGCAACTCTATGGTCAAATAATCTTTGACAAAACAGGAAAAAATATCCAGTGGAAAAAAAAAGACCGTCTCTTCAATAAATGGTGCTGGGAAAACTGGACAGCTATATGTAGAAGAATGAAACTTGACCATTCTCTTACACAATATGTGAAGATAAACTTGAAATGGATAAAAGACCTCAACGTGAGGCAGGAATCTACCAAAACCCTAGAGAAGAACATAGGCAATAACCTCTTCAACATCAGCCATAGCAACTTCTTTCAGGATATGTCTCCAAAGGCAAAGGAAACAAAAGCAAAAATGAACTTTTGGGACTTCATCAAAATAAAAGGCTTCTGCACAGCTAAGGGAACAGTCAACAAAACAGGCAACCCACAGAATGGGAGAAGATATTTGCAAATGACGCTACAGACAAAGGTTTGATATCTAAGATCTATAAAGAACTCCTCAAACTCAACACTCACAAAACAGATAATCACATCAAAAAATGGGCAGAAGACATGAACAGACTCTTCTCCAAAGAAGACATGCAAATGGCTAACAGAAACATGAAAAAAATGTTCATCATCTTTAACCATCAGGGAGATTCAAATCAAAACCACACTGAAATACCACCTTACACCAGGTAGAATGACCAAAATCAACAAGACAGTAAACAACAAATGTTGGAGAGGATGTGGAGAAAGGGGAACCCTCTTCCACTGCTGGTGGGAATGCAAGTTGGTGCAGTCACTTTGGAAAACTGTGTGGAGATTCTTCAAGAAATTAAAAATAGAGCTACCTGGGGGCACCTGGGTGGCTCAGTGGGTTAAGGCTCTGCCTTTGGCTCGGGTCGTGATCTCACGGTCCTGGGATCGAGCTCTGCATCGGGCTTTCTGCTCAGCAGGGACCCTGATTCCACCCCCCCTGCCTGCCTCTCTGCCTACTTGTGATCTCTCTCTCCCTGTCAAATAAATAAATAAAATCTTAAAAAAAAAAAAAAAGAAAAAGAACTACCCTATGACCTTGCAATTGCACTACTGGGTATTTATTTACCCCTAAGCAGCAGATGCAGTACAAAGAAAGGCCACATGTACCCAAATGTTCATAGTAACAATGGCCACAATTGCCAAACTGTGGAAAGAACCAAGATGCCCTTCAACAGACGAATGGATAAAGAAGATACGGTCCATATATACGATGGAATATTATGCCTCCTTCAGAAAAGATGAATACCCAACTTTTGTATCAACATGGACAGGACTGGAAGAGATTATGTGGAGTGAAATAAGTCAAGGGGAGAGAGTCAATTATCTTATGGTCTCACATGTGGAGCATAAGGAAAAACATGGAGGGCATTGTAAGAAGGAAGGAAGGGTGAATGTGGGCGATGCACCATGAGAGACTGTGGACTCTGAGCAACAAACTGAGGGTTTTGGAGGGGAGGGGGAAGGGGTGTTGGGCAAACCTAGTGGTGGGTATTGAGGAGGGCACATACTGCATGGAGCACTGGGTGTGGTGCATGAACAATTAATCTTGTAACACGGAAAAAATAAAATAAGAGTATTTGGGGGAAAAAAAGAAATATTTATTGAAATAAGTACAATTTCTTTTCTTATGGAGAAAAATCCAAGACTTTAGTGAAGTACATGTAGAACAATCTAAACAAAAGGATAGATATACCATATTCATAGATAGGAAGTTGATTTTGCAGCTGCTCTGTGACCCAGCTTTACTTATAGGCATATAGCTTAGAAAAATTCTCAAGCATGAGCACTGAGCAATGTTCTAGGATATTCATTCCAGAAAAATTTATAATGAAAAAATAAAAATCAGATACCTTAATTTTTAATCAATAGAAGAAATACACAAATGATAATATTTAAATAAAATGGAATAATATATGCATTTAAAATAAATGAACTAGGCCTATATGTATCAATAAATGTGAATCTAAAAGCAATGTTGAGTACATTTTTTATGGCTGTGTATAAATGTAGTAAAAGTACAAAATTATGGCTGAGAATAAAGCACACCAAATTCGGAGTCATGTCACCTCCTCCGAGTGAGAGCTTCACCTGTATTTCTAGTATTTCATTACTAAAAAAAAAAAAAAAAGGAACCTGAAATAAATTGTGTTGATATTTGTTAAATTTGAGTGATTTATTAGTTGTGTTATTATTTTATTTCATTATCAAGTGCTGTTGTCAATTTACTTCATCCTTGCTTGTTTCATCATGGAAGTTTCACCTTCCCATGAAGGGTGATCACCTACATGTCAGGGACTGTGTCATACACTTATGCTTCTCCCAAAGGCCCCAGGTCTGTGCCAAACTCACAGATGATGTGCAGTGAATACATTTCTTCCAGTTCTGTTGGATGGTAGGTAAAGCTCTAAGTTGTGATGGAAACTGGCAGTTGTCAGTTGCTTTCTCAGTGTAATCCTAGCATGGCTTTGCATTGAGACCTCTCAAGGTGTCTTCTCATTGATGACTTTAATCCAAAATAAATAGTTAGCAGTCTCAACAGTGTTGACTGGAGAGAGGTGAACTCCATCAAATGACCTCTTGGGTGTAGGGAAACTTTGCGACTGGTGCTAAATGTATAGATTTACCTCCCTGACAAAGAGGCCATCTTTGGATGAATCCACTTTTTACAATTTATCTTAAGATTTTTTATTTATTTATTTATTTGAGAGAGAGAGAGAAAGAGTGAAAGTATGAGCAGGGGGAAGGGGTGAGGGAGGGACAGAGGGTGAGGGAGAAGCAGACTCCCCACTGAGCAAAGAGCCCCCCCATGGGGCTTGATCTCAGCATCCTGAGAGCATGATCTGATCTGAAGGTAGACAATTAACCAACGGAGCCAACCAAGAGCCCTTGGATAAATCTACTTTTTAAGAAATCCTGAGTACTTGCTCCCTTTCTAGGTCTTCTGAAAGAGAAATTTAAGAAGGCTTTATGGCAGAAAAATAGTAATAGGTCCACCGTGTAGCTAAGTCTAGTGGAAACATGGTCAATTCTGAATGCAGTGCCTGTACTGGTCTACCTACTAAACGTCTGTACTAATCACATGGTATCCTGCTATCAGGGATTGTAAAAAAGGACAAATGATCACTAGTCACAACCTGTCTTCAAAGTCAGTGATAGAAAGGAAGAGATCATCAATGACAGGAATGCAAGAACCAGGCATATCCTACTTGGGGGGGGCGGGGTGTATGTAAATAAAGCAGACCAACCAGATGAGCATGGGCACCAGGAATCCAGACGTAGATTCTGGCCTGGGCCAACCGAGAGGAGAGATCATTTGATGGTGTTTTAGATATGGGGGTTGAGGGTCATCAGTTTTAAGAAAAAAAGCCAGGAGCCCAGATACTTTCTCTATGAGGCATGACAAGATAAAAAACTCAACTTCAGGGGACTAAAGAACAGAAACCAATAGTTCAAACTACTATGTTGTGCCAAAAATACTCCATTCCTCAATACACACATGCTCGTGCATGCGTGCACGCGCGCGCCCGCGCACACACACACACACACACACATTCCAGCATCTGAAATTTTACCAACACATGGTAACTTTGGACTAGATGTTATCTTTGATAAAACTCTCATGAATATGCAAATATTTTAGCTGAAAGTTAACACATGGAGACTTTAATAGTTATAAATAAAAGGAAAGTCATATTTTATTGATCCTAGCCTGCACTACATAAAACTCCATGAGGGAGCTCTTGTTATCCCCAGGTATTCTAAGAGAACTATAGTTTGGCAAAAGTTAATTAAATATTGCTAAAGGTCACAGCTGTGGCTGTCAGCTGGGATTTAAACCCAGGTCCCTGTGCCAGCAAATATCTCGTACTTGCCGTGATAGCATACTGCCTCCTGCATCAGAGTAATCGAGAACAAGCCAGTCCCTGAAATTATCACCTAGGAGAATAATTTTGATGAGGAGGGAGGAGTAGGCCAAATCAGGGAGGCCCTCACAGTGGTTATGAGTGGAATCTGCAGGAGATCTAGACCCCTGATGGGGGGATGCCAAGGGCCAAACAAGTTTACCTCACCATTTGCTCTATGACTGTTTCTACTGTCAATCTTGTTAATCTCACAGAATTGCCAGGCATGATTCTTCTTCCAAGACATGGCAGAACAATAAACGTCCCACTGACCCTCATTGCTGTTCTGATAATCCCCAGCATTTCAGCACCCAGGATTTCCCCCCTTCCCAGACTGCTCAGGCAGAAATGATATTCCTTACTAGGCTTTGGAAACCCCGTGGACAGCTTCCTGGGCCCATAGCCTGACTTTGCAGAAGCAACAGACAATATCTGCCAGTGGAAATTTAAAGAGTTTTTGGTTAGTCCTGGTTCTGAGATTAGCATCAGAGGCTAAATAAATAATGTAATGTTCCTAATCACAGAGTCACGCAGATAGCAATTAGAACTGCATTACATGGATTATTCATGTCGATCTCCGTACCTGAGATCAAACTTGGCTAATTTGCCACTCTTAGCTTAATTCCATCAATTAGAGAAATAAATTGCCAATAAAAGCTCATTTTTTTAAAAGGTTGGTTTTAACCTTTTATAAAGTACTTGGGCAAAAGCAGAGAGAAGAGCTTCCTAAGTGACTGCTAATTTGTCAAGGTGGGGAGAGGGATGCTGTGAAAAATATGGCTCCAGACAACAGCTGAACACTACACTTAGTGAGAAAACAAGAAGGATGGGAAAAATTTGCTGGGGTTTTCTAAAACAAAGCATTTTGGCTTAGATTGGGAATATACGTTAATGTATTGAAAATATACTGGATGTTGGGTTTCCAACATAATATAAAAATGGGCCAGTATGAAAAGATTGCACCTTTTAATTTGAGCATCCATTCTGTTGCCAAATACTAATTGAGCACTGGCTGTATACTGAGTTCTGGAAAGGCAGTGACAGACTCCATGGCTTGGTCCCTGCCTTCATGGAGTTGGCAGCCTTGCTGGAGAGATGGTTATTAGGCAAAGAAAAACACAGATAAGAACAGAATTGTTGTATTAAGAGAAGAGAAATGGTATTAAGAGAAGTGGGTGTGAAGGGAGGAATGGGAGCATGCAATGGGATGGGCATAAATTTGGTGGAAGAGAGCAGAAGAATGACTTGAATAATTGATCAGAGTTTGTCGGGTGGAGATCATTCCAGGAAGAAGGAATGATCTGTCAAAAGGTCAGGAGGCAGAAAAGACATGGAAGGATCTGATAGAAGGTCAGACCACACAGACAGAGTGGCTGGTATTTACTGAGCACTGACACCACATAAAGCATCCCTCACCATTATCTCATTTAACTGAATCATCCCCATTTTACTGATTTGGCTTCATGAGGCTGAGTCACTTGCTGAAGGCCACAGAATCAGTATCTGCAATTACACAGGACCAGAATTGTGAATGCTAAGAAAAGTGAGGAAAAGAGGGACCGTGATGAAAGCGTATCTGGAACATGGCAACTGACAAGAGCAGGAGAGGGAGGAGTGAGGGAGAAGGAGAAGTCCGAGATCTCGCTGAGGAGCTGAGTCCCAGTAACTGACTGGGAGGGACAGAGCTCAGTGAAAAAAAAGAAGTCAGAATGAGGAAGCTGTGCATCTACATGGTGGAGGTGGAGAGGGAAGTCATAGACATGGGTGGGAGGTGAACCAACGTAAGCCCAAGGGTCCCCAGCCCTGGTGCTAATGTTTCTGCTTTGACAGTAGACCAGACATCGATATCCTAGTTGTCCTCTTCTCCTCCTGAAGTGTGGGTCTGCCCATTCTGTTGCTCTTCTGGTGTGGATGCCTTAGGTCCAAGTGGTCCTCTGGTTGAGGTTTAGGAGCGCAGAGGCATGGCTTTTCTGTGCTCCATGGATCTTGAACATTCCCCCATCACAACACCTTGTGCCACTTGTACTAAAGCTCTTTTCCATGTGTCTTGGACTTCCCAGCTAGGCTGAAACTTGCTAAGGGCAAGGACTATGTCTCATGTCTTCGCCATGGTTTGTTTCCTCCACATTTGGTATGGCTCCTGGCACTTCTCACAGAAGCTCACAATGATGCCTGAAAAAGAGCCACTTATTGGAGGTCTGTCACCCATTCCCTTGCTTGGAGGGTGGATGCAGGGATAAAATACAAAGTATAGAAATTGTGCTTTGAGACAGAGAGTCCTGGGTCTAGAGGGAGCCTCACTAACCATTCAGCCAGACCTCCTGATTACATAGAAGACAAAATTCAAATCTCTAACACAGGAACTGAATTTTCAAAGATGTCAAGGTTAGGATGAAAAATCTAGCTTCCAGGACTCAGTGTCTTCCGAGCCCCACAGACATCAACACCAAAATGTTCTTTCTAAGTTTCTTCCTGCTTAAACTCCATCATGATTTTCACCAGGATGTCTTCTAAGAGTAAAGTGGGGGCCTAGAGAAAGGAGGCAGAACCAAGGGCATAGCCTCTTAGCCTATGCCTCAACCTCCCCAGTGCACTCTAAGTATATATTTATGTATAGGGATATGAATTAAGGTTTTCCTCCAAGCTGGAGTATAAACCCATGAAGGCAAGGAGAAGGTCTATGTTGTTGGTTTCTGTATGTATGGTTATGGCCGTGTGTTTGGCACACAGTAGGCAATCAATAAATATAGCTTGCATGATTAAATAAGGAAATGAATAGCCGCTCTTCCTAATTTTCAATCCAGGAACTCTAGCATGCTCTAGGGGAATTACAAGCCTCTCAACCTCTTTTGTACCCACTGACCTCTATGGGCCAAACTTCTAGGTAAAGAACACCTGGGTAAACACATGGCCAGGAAAACTGTGGTGGGCTCTATGAATTCAGGGCTTTTCAACTTTCCTATTTTGTCAAATGCAGTCAGAACTCAGGAGTTTCTTTTAATCCCAGGCTTTGTGAAGAAACAACATCCATTATTTAAAGAACAGCAACAAAAATAAACCCTTGTTAATATTGCATATCCATTTGCAAGCAGAAGATTAATACAATAATAACATCTTGGATATGAAAAACAGTCTGTAAAATGCAAACCTTGCTGAGAGAAATTGCCTTCCTTCTTGGAGAAGGGTCACAGAAGGCTGGAGAGCAAATTATTTTTCTCAGCTCTGGATCCTTTAGGGCATCAAATCTTCCTGAAAAGGATTATGCATCATCGAAAGTGTTAATGTACCTTATTATTCCATTTCTTTCTGATGAATTCTTTAGAATCAATAAAGGTACTTAACAGTTAAGAATTACATCAGGCCACTTTACAATACCAGGAATCTCTTAGATTCATATAATACCTATCTTCAGTAAGACATTTTGAAGAAATCATAGAGGATAAATAAGTTTTCCTGCTGTGGGAACCCAGTGAATCATGTCAATTTAGGGTGTTTTTCTTGTGGACTAGGTAGGATGGAGTTTATGCAAGTATCGCTCATGTTTTCTGCATGTTCAGTGTTCTGTTGGTATGTTTCAAAAATATGTAAGTTCGGGGCACCTGGGTGGCTCGGTGGGTTAAAGCCTCTGCCTTCAGCTCGGGTCATGGTCTCAGGGTTCTGGGATCGAGCCCGGCATTGAGCTCTCTGCTCAGCAAGGAGCCTGCTTCTTCCTCTCTCTCTGCCTGCCTCTCTGCCTACTTGTGGTCTCCCTCCTCCCTGACAAATAAATAAATAAATAAAATCTTTAAAAAATATGCGTAAGTTCGATACGTATGTGTCCAAAACGTGGCTGAAGGATGGGAAAAAATAACGCCTCATCGTGGACAGAGAGTATGATGTAGTAGTTAGCGGGGAAGATGAGACAGGAAGATGGGGATGGTTGAATATCTCTGCAAGACAAAAATGCAAAAAGAAAGTCACAAGACAGCCATTTGAACAATCCATTCACGAAGGGAAAGCTGGAGGTGCTGAGAGTTCAAGGAAGGGAGTTCCCCACTGGGGCCACTGTGTATATGAGAAGAAAATTGACCCTTGAAGGGAAGAAATCTGATTGGAAGAAATGAGCATGGAGATTATTCCAAGAGGCATCCAAGGATGACACAGGATTTGTGTTGGTTATGTATTTCTTGCAAAATTTGTCTATTTCAAATTCATTCATGAGGATGACAATCAATGATGAAATGTCAAAACCTGCTTAGGTATCATTAGATGAGAGAAAGGAATTTAGAAAGTACATGTTTACCAAGGTTGGGGTACCAGCCTGAGCTTCAAGGATATCTGCTATGCCATGTTTCTCTACCTTAAATTCTGCAAAACTCATAGCCATAGAGGATCCTATAACTAGAGTATTCTATTTGTTTTGTGATTTAACCATCCTTTGATCTTTTTTAAAAAAAGATTTTATTTATTTATTTATTTATTTATTTGTCTGTTTGTTTGAGAGAGAGAGAGAGAGTGAGCATGAGAAGGGAGAGGTCAGAGGGAGAAGCAGACTCCCCACTGAGCAGGGAGCCCGATATGGGACTCGATCCCAGGACTCCAGGATCACAATCCGAGCTGAAGGCAGTTGCTTAACCAACTGAGCCCCCAGGTGCCCCCATCCTTTGATCTCTTAATTATATTAGTGTTTTTTGCTGAAACAATCTGCTCCGACATGAAACAGCATCAAACAGATCTTCCTTGATCACTACTGAGGCTCTCCAGCTAGCAAAAAGCACAGAAATCCCCCACCTTGTATAATTGAAACACTTATAATCACCTACAGACATGTGCTCAGTAGACAGAACAATAAAAACCCACTTCCCTGAGTGGGTGCCCTATGTTATGAGATATCTCAGCCTGGAGTCAAGCTGATCCCTTAGAACCATGAGTATCCTCTATCCTGGCACATGTAGGAGAAAAGAGAGGCATTTATGGGAATGGTACCACCTGAGAAAGCTGCCAAGGGCTAGGGTTTAGGGGCAAAACAAAACAGTTTGGTTTAACCCACTGTAGATCTTCAAAAGTTTGCATTCTCTCTGCTTAAATACACAGGGCTTACTCAGAATGTACACTTTTAGAGAGAGTGCATGTGATTCCTTTTATTTTTTTCCCCAAATATGTTTATTTTATTTTTTCAGTTTTCCAAAATTGATTGTTCATGCACCACACCCAGTGCTCCATGCAATACGTGCCCTTCTCAGTACCCATCACCAGGCTCACCCACCCCTCACCCTCTCCCCTCCAAAACCCTCAGTTTTTTTGCTCAGAGTCCACAGTCTCTCATGGTTCATTGCCTCCTCTGATTTCCCCCCATTCACCCTTCCCTTCCTTCTCACAGTGCCCTCCATGATTTTCTTTATGCTCCACATGTAAGTGAGACCAAAAGATAATTGACTCTCTCCACTTGACTTATTTCACTCCGCATAATCTCTTCTAGTCCCGTCCATGTTGATACAAAAGTTGGATATTCATCCTTTCTGATGGAGGCATAATATTCCATTGTATAGATGTACCACATCTTCCTTATCCATTCATCTGTTGAAGGGCATCTTGGTTCTTTCCACAGTTTGGCACTTGTGGCCATTGCTGCTATGAACATTGCGGTACATGTGGCCCTTCTTTGTACTGCATCTGCTTCTTAGGGGTAAATGCCCAGTAGTGCAATTGCAGGGTC
>CM052811.1:84848399-84872705 GCA_028533885.1 Nasua narica | reverse complement strand
AATTCCACCAGTTTTTTCAAAGAGCTGGAACAAACAATCCTAAAATTTGTATGGAACCAGAAAAGATCCCGAATTCCTAAGGAAATGTTGAAAAAGAAAAAGCTGGAGGCATCACATTGCCTGATTTCGAACTTTACTACAAAGCTGTGATCACCAAGGTACTGGCACAAAAACAGACGCATAGACCAGGGGAACAGAATAGAGCGCCCAGAGATGGACCCGCAACTCTATGGTCAAATCATCTTTGACAAAAGAGGCAAAAATATCCAGTGGAAAAAAGACATTCTCTTCAATAAATGGTGCTGGGAAAACTGGACAGCTATATGTAAAAGAATGAAACTTGACAATTCTCTTACACCATACACGAAGATAAACTTGAAATGGATAAAAGACCTCAACGTGAGGCAGGAATCTATCAAAATCCTAGAAGAGAACATAGGCAGTAACCTCTTCAACATCAGCCACAGCAACTTCTTTCAGGACATGTCTCCAAAGGCAAAGGAAACAAAAGCAAAAATGAACTTTTGGGACTTCATCAAGATAAAAAACTTCTGCACAGCGAAGGGAACAGTCCACAAAACAAACAGGCAACCCACAGAATGGGAGAAGATATTCGCAAATGATGCTACAGGTAAAGGTCTGATATCTAAGATCTATAAAGAACTCCTCAAACTCAACACTCACAAAACAGATAAACACATCAAAAAATGGGCAGAATACATGAGCATGTGATTCCTTTTAGAGAGATTTTCTTTTCTCTCAAATGCAGTGAAAACACTGGCTATTCTGATGACATCTTCGGCATCTATCCTATACACCTGGGGCAGGCTTCTTTGAACGAGTCTTGTCCCAGAGCGTTCCAACCCTAGTTTTCTTGTCTTGCTTTGCACCTCTGTTCCTGGCAGCATTTCCAGCATTTTCTTAAAGCTAACAGAAAGATTATAGTAAAAATCTACCAGGACACTTTTATGGCTTCATAGACACCCCCTCTTCCACCTCCATACTAATTAATTTCAGTTCTAATCACTTTATTCTCTCTGTGAAACAAAACATCTAAATTTGTCCCTCACAATCTTTATCTACCTTCAGATTCCTAAAAATACCTCAAAACATGCATAAACATAAGGTTCTGAGAAGTAAGCTTTATCTCTTAACCCTTAGCATTTTTCAACTTGAGAAGTTCATTGTCAGAGAAATCGGATGCAAAGCGTTCTCTCTTTAGTCAGAGAAATATTTCCCACATCTCTGGATGTTGTTTATTCAAGGTAGATTTTCTTCTTTTGGTTTCAGGTCACATTAATTGCACTCATTTCTCTCCATTCTTCCATCTGTTCTTGCTGTCTCCTGAATATATTTCCTACTAGCAGAAAGCTCTAGATGATGAATAGAATCTTAACCTTTAAGATTGCAATAGGCTTTCAGGCAGTGATGTCTAAATTTTGTGTTTGCTGATAGTAGTAGGTTTTTTAATATGGGAAAATCTTGTACACATCAAATTAGAGGGGAAAAGGCAATAGTTTTTTGATCAGAGGCTCACACAAGAACCTGTGGGTTTTAGAGTAGCTTATTAGTGGGCTACCTAACAGCTTGGACTCTGCACTACCAAAAGAAAGCAGTGAAAAGCATTTTGGCTACCTCTAGGACCTGACTAGAAACAGTAAAGAAATTTTCAAACATGTTCCTAATTCTTAAGCAAAATACTTGAGAAATGTTATGCAAAATGATTGAGATAACAGCATGTCATAATGGAAAAAACTGGATGGGGAGTCAGAAAGTTTGGGTTCTGATCCCTGGCTTACTTTTAACCTTGATATTTGACCTTTGACTTACCACCTTTCTGTGGTGTGACTTCTTCACTTGTGGAATGGAAAGTTGAATGAAGAAAATGAGGAAGAGTTTCTCTCCTCTTGCATTATGCAAATCTAAATACTGTCAGCATATAGACAAGGGAGGGTTATGTTCTACAGTATGATTCGTTGCTCTACTTTGGAGGCAGAAGGAGAGTGTGGGGAGGTGTTGTCTTCAAACATGTCAGACTTCTGTGCAATCGGGGCAGAAAGGGTTGGGTAAGCATGAGTACTGAAAAGGTAACCACCATGCTGGGCCATATGCTGAGATTCAAAATCAATGTGTTTCAAGGTTAAGAGGACCTTCTGAGGTAGCCAAATGGACTTCGTTAATGGTTTAATAAAGTTTGTTTTGTTTTGTTTTTAATGTGACTAATTTCTTGAATTGTTGACAAAGTTACAATAATTTCTACAAATCTACCTCATAGCCGTGAAATAAGAGCATATTTATGTTTGCCTCTGGTTCCTGGCAGCATTCCTAAAACCCTCATAATTTCCCACGAGTTAAGAATAATAGGAGCATCTTTTGTTCTAATATTTAGTCTTTGATCATGGTTCCTGACACAGAGCTCCCCAATCCCTTGGAACTTCCTGATAAGATGTCTTTTGTTTTAATGAGAGAATATTTCATGGGCTCCTGGATGGGGGCTAGTCACTAGAAAAATCAAACCATGATTAGAAGTTGGGAACTTTCAGCCCCTACCCCTGTTCTCCAGGAAGGGGAGGGAGGGTAGAAATTGAGTTAATGATGAGTCATGGCTACATGAAGAAGCCTCCATAAATTCCCAAACATAAGGATTTATAAGAACTCGAAGTTGGTGAATGCATCCATGTAGCAGGAGGATGGTACATCCCAATTCCACAGGGACAAAGTTCCTGGGCTTGGGACCCTTCTAGACCTTACCTTATCATCTCTTCATCTATCTGTTCATTGGTATCCTTTATCATATCCTTGATTATATAATAGAATGGGAAACATAATTAAAGGTTTCCCTGAGTTCTGTGACCTGTTCTAGCAAATGAGTGAACCTAAGGGGAAGGTCACGGGAACCTCTGATTCATAGCCAGAGGGATAGAAGTTGTGGGTAATCTAGGGAACTACACCTTGGAATTGACATCTCTGGGATGAAAGCACTCTCCTCTGGGACCGAGCTGTTAACCTGTGGGGTCTACAGGGTGTGGTTTGGAGTTATGGAGTGAAGCTCATCTTGAGGATAATTGCAAAGAGCATTGCACTATGGTCTTAAGATGTCAAACATTTATTCTTGTGATGTCTGTGGACAGTAACTGGCCAAAAACAAGGTTGTTCAGCTTACTGGGAAAGCCTTGGTTCTTAACCACCTTAATATCTTGAAATGTAGAACTTATGTGTGACTGGCTCTTTTCCGGTTACCCCTCTTAACTCTTCCTTCTTATTCAGTCCTCCCTCTCTCCCTTCTGTTCCTTATACTCCAAGGTCACATGAAGGGAGGAAGAAGCCTAGCTTTTTCCATTTTGACTAATGGTTAAATTTGGAATATGTCTATAGAGTTGAGTCAATTATATGACTGCTGAGTTGTCATGGGGATTGCTTTAGGATTGATGAAGTCTGATTGGTTCTTCACTTCCATATTTGGTATTCTGCCATCAGATAGTATGAAAAACTCAACTGATTGTCATGGGGAGGTTGAGTTGATTGCTTTGTATCTTAGTTTTGCTCAATCAATCAGTGTCCCTGTACTCATCACTGACATTTTGGCAGCATAGGAATTAAGGCACTACTTGCACTGTTCATGGGTAATGAATGCTTTGAACTTAAGAGAAGCAATTATCCAATAATAAATCCAATTTATTTTCAAATTTTCCCCAGATTATGTCTTTTTCAAGAAAATACAAAACACTCTTCCTTATATGTCTATGGTTTAAAAACATGACTTTCAAAATGGACCAACTCTTTGAATAGTAATATATAAATTAGGGTTCATAATAGTAACATTAATTAAATTGTAGGGGTGCATTTGAAGATGATGGAATTCATTGTACAATAAATTAATGCATGTGGCTAAAGAATGCCCAGGACCCTGTGTAGCACCTTCCAAACTAATAGCATGTGAAATCATGCTGGAATATAATTTGGCAAGAAAAGAGTTTTGTCTTGCCAGTTTGTGAAGTAAAAAATTGACTCTCTTATATTCTCCATAAATACAGATCATGAGTGTATAGTATTGACTACAAAGTCATGATATTGGAACTAGATCATATTTAAGCACTGGTGATAAATGATGATCAATTTATATATGTAATTTCATATAACTCTTTCAATTACATGATGAGGTACTAGATCTCTACTTTGCCGATGAGTTCGGATGCTGGTTTGAAGTTGAAGATATAGATTGGGAGTCATTAAATTCCATTCAGTTTTGGAAAATAATAGCCCATGCAACTTTCTGAAATCTTATAAAGGATTAATGGTAAGTTGTCCTAGTTGTCCTAGGAGCTACTTGAAGGAAAGTAATGTTTCCTTTAGCTTACATGTCAGGAAAACTAGTCTCATCTAGCAAGGTTATTTTTTGAAAAGCACTTATTTGGCAAAAAGGAGGAGTGAGCTGACCTCAGGCCTTCCAACGTCCAGAATCCAAGCTATTGGCCATAGGCTCGTTAGGATGTTTTTCACCTACAGATTGGATGTGCACACAGTGGCAGGTAAAGTATTTCTTCGGATTCTCATACTACTGGAGTAGTTGTGTTTGCTGTAAAATACCGTGTTTGCTGTGCACCTTTAAGACATAACAAAGGTTGAACGATGCTGTCATTAATCTTTGCTGCTAACTCCCAGACTGACAGGCAGATAGGAAAGCCCGTGGCTTTTCAAACAGCATAGGCCGAGGCTGTGAATTGATCCTTTAGAAGTCTATTTCTTTTCTTTTTCTGCAATTATCCTTTGTCTTCCTACTGAAAGGCTGATTGTCCTAGAAACACTTAAGGAATATGTGTGAATGCATGTGTATGTATAAATGTCTCTGTGTAAACTAGTTTTGCTCCATAAATCCACTTTCTCAAGGGAAGGCAATAAATTGGGTTGCAAGCACCCTTTTGAAGAACAGTCAAAGAAAAAGTACAGAGGTACCTTTCAAGAGGAACCCAAATATGTCAGTTGTTTGAACAGATTGATTCTGGGGTCTCTAGAATTCTTTCCTTTCAGACCCTTCCTCTCCTTGCCCCCTTCATCTTCCTCATTATAAAAGTACCTGGGGGATTGCCAATCTGGCATGGCACTCCCATGTCAGTTTCCTAGCAATAGGAAGGCCAATGGTATTATCCCTCTCCTTGTTAAGATTCTGCAGTTAGAGGCTTATAGAAGAGCACTGGGCTGTTGGTTGGCACTGTGCATCCACTAGGTCTCCCTCCCATCTCCTTTCCAAACATCGTCATGACTGTGTTTTAGGCATATTGAAAAAGTTTAAGTTCATGTTAGATCTTCGGGAGCCCTTCAATTGATAACTCATCCCTACTGTTCTCCATATGCAAATGCAGTTGCCAAGTGGGCTGGCAAGGAGACTTGATTCATTTCAGTGCATATACCAGTTTTGTTTGAGAGTTAACTGTTAATAGGAAATTAGGATCTTGGGCCAATATTTTCATACAGGAAGGCAATATAGGATCTGGACTCAACCAACCAGAGCCGGGGCTGTGGTACTTGGTAGAGCAGAGCATATCCAGCCTGCCAGGCAGGTTCCCAAACTCACTGAAAAGTGAAGGAGCTGTCACCGTCAGTCCCACAAGTGTAGTTCTTACAAAAGAGAGAGACCCTAGGACATGAAAGAGGCTTTGATCACTTTGGAAACTTTTATTACTGTTGAGAAGCAGACCTTTTGCTCCTCCTAATGATTTTAAGTACTAAGCTAACTGAACGGCCTCCTTTTTAGTGCCTGAAATAAGTCATCTGACTTTTAAACCTCTCCAAAGAGGCTATATAGATATAAAATTATATCTAATGTTAATAAAGAAGGATAAAGAAATGTTTTTTTGACTTTACAGTGGTGACAATGCTTATTCGTAATTCCCACACAGGATGCAATCTGCAAGTTTAATTTCCTGGAAGACCAAATCCAAAATTAGTCTTCCCAAAAGTATGATTGCCTCCAAACAATGATCTAGGAAAATGAATACAGCACATGCTTATGCTTCCAAAGGAAGCAATGTGTTCTGTGTCCAGCATCCCAGGACTTAATCAAGGACCCACTGTACATGACTGACTAATAGGCAGAGGAGACTTGAGACTTTTCGACATGGAGAACTTTGGAACTACATTTGCATTTCTATATAAAGATGCCAACTTCTGCCAACTCACAGGCAGAAGAGCCTGATGTTGAGATGTTTGGCCAGCAGTAAAGGTCAGTTTTCATTAAGCTACTCAAAATTTCCTCCCTCATCCCAGTGTGACCAACCACACACATTTGTAAATGTGTTCACAGAGGAGACTGTGGCCACAGGCCTTGAACCTACAGGTGTAGATTCTCTAACCTTGGTCTTCTTCAACCATAGCTATTTCTGTGGTGCACAGTTGGTCTGTTCTATCCATCCTTCCATCCACCACCCATCTCTCTATCTCTCACATTGTTCTAGAAATCACTGGTGGCTGTAGCAAATTATATTCTCCAAAGACAGCTGCAATGGCATTTCCCACTCTGTGCGGTCTCCTTACAATGTAACTTCAATACTTATCCCATTGAGTGTTGGAGTCTATGTCCCTTGTCCTTGAACATGGGTGGAACTTTGTCATTGCCATGACCAATAAAATATGGCGGAAATAATACCATGTGACTTCCCAGGATAGATCATTACAATTCTATCTACTCCCACCTTTTATGAGGGGGGTACTTGGTCTTGTAATTCAGCTTCATGCAGAAAAATCCATCTGCCACATGGAGAGTCCATGCATGGGTCTGCAGCCAATGACCTACCTGAGATCCCAGCCAACAACCAGCAAAACCCACCAGACACGTGAATGATGATGCTTTCAGGTGATCCCAGCCCCAGCCACCTACTCATTCTCTTTGAATCTCCCCAGCGAGGCACTGTAAAGAAGAGACAAGCTATTCTCACTGTGTCCCATCCAGGTTCCTGACCCACAGAATCTGTGCACATAATACAATGACCGTTTTATGTCATTAAATTCTAGGGTAGTTTGTTATACAACAATAGTGACTGGAACACTGTTAAAGCTTAGACTAGGCTTGCTCATAAGCCCCCAAACAGAAAATTGTATTCCATCCTCAGATTTCTCCCATGGCTCATAAAAACCCTCAAGTTTCCATGAGTTGCAAGCTTCATTGGGAGCCAACTGGACAAAATGTATGACCTCGAAATTCCTCAAGACAATGACTTGGTCTTCTGACTTATGAATTTGAAGTACAAATTTTTTAAAGTAAAAGTCTATTACATTCTTACATGAAGCCTTCTTCTTACATTATGTTCTTACATATGTTCTTACAGTAATCCTGGTATTTTGAAGGATTTTATGCTCTCAGAAGAAAACCTTTGAAGTGATGCAGGCTCCCTTCCTTCTAGAAATTTGAAAGGTCTGCTCTACCTTTAAGATGACATACACTACTTCCCCCCAATCCATGCCAATTCTCCCATTATCTGAAGAGTCGAGCTTTCCTTTGGACCCACAGAGCATGATTTACTTTGATTTTAGAGGGAGTGGATGCTTCAAAAGCCTGGGAGCCAGGCATGACATTCACAGCAATAGTGCTTAAATTATCACCAGGGAGGGCATCTGCCCTCTTGCAGGGCCATTGACGCTCTCTTCCTTAACGAACCCTTCTGCCTACACATGTCTGAAAAAGAAAAAGTCACTAATTCCCGCCTTCCTCCACCCTCACACAGGAAAAGTACTGACCTATGCCCAAGACGGTTGTCCAGCTTTTTTTCCACTCTTGTGGGAATCGGACAGCCCCTTCGTGGCTCTCAAGGGGACACCCACCATGTTTCAGCCACATCCGGGTGATCAAACATTCTTCTCCTCATACAGCTAGTCCCAAAGCCCCCATCCGTGGATTTGCATGGTAAACAATACCCACATGCCCGTGTGCCCCCGATCAACCGAATGAGGCAGAGGCCTCTTCAATTTCCTTTACTCATTAATCTAAGGGGACAGATGCTACGTAATTTCCTCCAACATCAGGCCCTTGGGAAAGTGCATCTTGTTCAGAACTAGACCCTTGTTCCCAAGGATGCCAGTTTGATTCGAATCCCCAGGAGTGGGAAAAAGCAATCAAAGCAGGAAGCAGATACAAGCCAGGCTACCAACGAGGGTCACTTTTGGGATCAGCCTATCTCAAGATAGGGTTGGGAGGGAAACATTTGATGAAATGTAGGATTCCAGTGGCTCCCAAAGAGGCATCTGTATTATGACATGCCAACCATGTCGCCGAAGTCCCACTTGGGGAAGGCAGAGGAAATATTCAAAGGCCAAGGAATGATTTAGGACAAAGACAGACCCCCAAGATCAGGACCTGAGCTGCAATCAAGAGTCACCTGCTTAAATGACTGGGCCACCAGATGCCCCCAGATATTAAGCATTTTTAAATATATAAGCTTTGGGGCTTTCTTAGGTGAAGGTACTAACACCGAGATGGCGATTTCTGCTCTAGGGATTAATTAAGGTAAAGTTCCAGGGAGAGTCTGGTAAGGGGGTAAGAAGGGGAGGAAACTGCGCAGTAGCTCAATCTGGGCACCTCTTACAGGAGAACGCTTCACTCCCATCCCACAGGGAGCTCTTGGTGTGGAAATTACACCTTAGAGTTTTCTAGGGGAGCAGCAGGGATTTCATACTCCCACACTGTCAGTCATGGGGGACCGCCCTTCTGGAGGAAAGCACTCTGACTTTGTGTGCAGGCAAAGCAGCTCCACTAGTTCAAGGTCAGATCTTTAAGAACCCCGGTAGACCCAAAAGCACACTGAGGTTGCCAGACAGAAGCCCACAGATGGTACAAGGGATGCAAAGGGATCTGGATGGAGCAGTGTGCACTGCAGGACTTGGCCTCAATCTCTGTGAGGGACCCAGTCTCGGCTTTGAAACAGAGCCCTCCCTACCTGGGCAGGGCAGCTCAGAGTCACTCTCTCCCCTCTACCGGGATAGGCACGGGAAATGCAGTAAGTTTGCCGTTCCCGGAGCTCCACCCCCAAAGGTAGGCTTAGTTAGGTCTCCTTTACCCTCCAATCTCCAAGCCTATCACAATCAGGGAGGGAGGAAACAGGGGCGAGTGGAGGGACACACAGTCCTTTGTTAGGACCTCTCCTTGTTTGAAAAGAAGGATCCTGGGATGGTTCAGAGTTCACAACCTATAGGCGGCACACCTGGGTTTGCGTCCCCCCTTGTGTAACGTCTATGAGACTTTGACAAATTATGTGGCCTCCCTGTAGGCCTTTCTTCATGTCTAAAATGAGAAAAACAGTCATATCGACCTTCTGGGAATTATTTTGAGGATTCGATGAATTAACACATGGAATGAGTGGAGTGAAACATAGAAAACGTACAACAATTAGGAGCTGGCCCCTAATGAGCATTCACTAAACCTTTCCAGCTGTTTTTTTGGTTTTTTTGTTTTTTTTTTTTTAAGATTCTATTTATTTATTTGACAGAGAGGAGAGAGATCACAAGTAGGCAGAGAGGCAGGCAGAGAGAGAGGAGGAAGCAGGCTCCCCGCCGAGCAGAGAGCCGGATGCGGGGCTCGATCCCAGGACCTCGAGATCATGACCTGAGCTGAAGGCAGAGGCTTTAACCCACTGAGCCACCCAGCCGCCCCATGTTTTTTTATTAAAGTCAGAGCAGGCACTCCATCAAGCCACAAAGACATAGACGGAGGTGTATTTTTCATGAAACTAATGAAGCTTAAGTTCCAGGGCTCCTTGCTTGCATCACAGTGACAAAAGGAGGCTCAAGAGATGCTTGCCATTCGCAACACAGAAGGCACTGAGGAAGCCTGCACGTGTCAGCTTCCTGTCCCCAGTTGAGCCCTTCCGGAGGACAGAATCTGACATACCTTAACATAAAGGATGGATACATAACAAGCTAAGAAAACAAATAAGAGGACTCACGTAAGGGAAGAGGAAGCAAGTATGGTAACCATGAAAGCTCATTTAGTTCCAATCGCTAATATTTGGCACTGGGTTCCCTGGAAACTAGGAAAGCAATGAAAACACAGAGAGTCTTCGAAAAGAGAAGGATGTAATTGTTCAGTAGAAACCGGTTTATCAGGGCACCTGGATGGCTCAGTTGGTTAAGCCTCTGACTCTTGGTTTTGGCTCAGGTCGTGACCTCACGGGTTATGAGATTGAGCCTGAAGTCCGAGCTCCACGCTCAGTGGGGAGTCTGCTTGAGATTCTCCCCCTCTCTCTCCCTCCCTTCTTGTGTACACGTGCACTCTTTCTCTGAAATAAATAAATCTTTTAAAAAGGAAGGAAGGAAGGAAGGAAGGAAGGAAGGAAGGAAGGAAGGAAAGAAGGAAGGAAGGAACGAACGATTTTATCATGGCATTAAATTCTAAAAAGATATTTTTTCTTGCAGAATCTTACATAAGATTTCCTGAGACCAGTTTCAAAAAAAATAAATAAAAATACAGAAGGGGCTCCTGGGTGGCTCAGCTGGCTAAGTGTCTGCCTTTGGCTCAGGTCATGATCCCATAGTATGGGGATTGAGCCCTGCATCGGGCTCCCTGCTCAGCAGAGAGTCTGCTTCTTCCTTTGCCCCTCACCCCACTCGTGCTCTCTCTCTCCCTCTCTTTCTCTCAAATAAATAAATAAATAAAATCTTTAAAAAATATTAGTAAATATTTGTCAAGATGCAGAAAAGATTCTGTATGATGGTTACTTATATACACCTTGGATCAAGAGAGGACCTAAAATGTATTCCCTGTATAATCAAAGGGATTCTGCAAGGTTTTGATAAAGAGTTGTAGCTCAAGAATGGGGTCTGACGGTGATCACATTGATTACAGGGACAGAACTCAAGACAGCACACAGGCGGTTAGGCCTTTGTCCCTTAAACTTTCTTCCCTAAATGTGACTTCTCACAGCTGCCTTTTCAATAAGAGAGGACTGTGGGAGGTTCAAGGTTTGGTTTTTGACAGGAAGTTCATGTGCCGGTGTTCAGATTCAAGGTGGGTCTGTGTGTTATAATAGCAAATCATGATTAACGGTGAATGAGAAAAAAGCAATTAGCCTGCACCCTTGTGATGTGGTGAGTTTGGGCTGATGGGACATGAAAAAAGAATCTGCTGACAGCGCCCTCCATGTTGAAATAATTAAACATGTACCCTTTTCTTTCCGGTGGAACAAAAATTGTACTAGGATAATGAAGATGTACGGCTTTGTAGACTCACATATCGTCAACCGAGCTCAAAATACACGAAGAAGTTGGAACTGGTTTTCTCGGAACTTCTCTCCGCTTCCTGGAAGCCAAATAATTATACAGACGGTTCTGAAAATTGAGGAGTGTGAGGGGAAAACGTTTTGTTTTTCGCGCACAGACCTTTCTGCCCTCCCTTCTTGTAGCTTTTTCTCATCACCAAAATATCCTCAGAAATTAAATGACCTTTATTTAATCCTGAATTCACTTTTCCAAAATTCGAACTGTTTGGCTTATTTATCTCCTTCCCAAGTAGAACTTTGTAACAGTGAACACCGTCCCCGGACAGCACCGTAGTAGCAATGCTCGCTCTTGATGTATTAGGAGAACTTGGCAAGAAGGCATTTGCTTGACTATTAAAAGACCGACTACGACACGTCAACAGCAAAACTCTGATTAAAGAATGCAGTATGAATAAAAAAAAAAAAGACCGACTACGCTTGACGTGGCTGGTAATGATATGTCTGTCTCTGCGGTCCTGAAACACCTGCGTTATTCCAACTGGGTGATTATAGTGTATTTGCCCATATTTGTGGAAAGGTTGCCCCGGAAGCATCGGAGGGTGATGTGATCCCCAAGCTATCGATTCCCTTGAGTCTTGATTTTTAGTATATGTGCTGCCGAAGCGAGCACGAGTCTTGATTTTTAAATCAGCCCACGCTCTCTCTATGATTGTTTTAATGTCACTATATTTTAAATACCTCCGGGCCCCAAGGGCTGTCCTTGTGGCTAGCTCACCTAATTCTGACGCTTCATGTGGCCGGCACTCTGCTCGTGTTCCCTCAGCACCCCGCTGCCCTTGCACACCATCAGACTCCTACCACGGTCATCTGTACCCTTCCATCTAGGTCATTATCACTATTATTCCTATTATTAGGGGTGCCCACAGTATGATAGGCTTGTGCATTGTGCTGGGACGTTCCCACCCCTGGGATCAGCCCAGAATGGAGAGGAACACATACCCTAGTTTCCTTGCCCTTTGTGGGACAAATCAGAAGCGTGTTCTGTGCTGTCTCCCAGAAATCCCAGCAGGATTTACGTCCCGGTTGCCCTTACTACAGCTTGCTCACTAATGCACTCTGTACTGACTCTTCCTTCCCTTCCCCATCCCATTTCCCACACTTTTTTTTTTTTTTAAGATTTTATTTATTTATTTGATAGATAGAGAGCACAAGCAGGCAGAGCGGTAGACAGAGGGAGAGGGAGAAGCAGGCTCCCTGTCGAGCAAGGAGTCCAATGTGGGACTCGATCCCAGGACCCTGGGATCAGGACCTGAGCTGAAGGCAGATGCTTAACCGACTGAGCCACCCAGGTCCATCCCCCCACTTCCCACACTCTTAACACTTTCCTGGGATCTCCTACCAAATAATCCTTGTCTCAAAATTGACTGTTTTGGTTTTGGTTTTGGTTTTTTGCATGATTTATTTTTCTAATGTCTGTTATTGAGGCATAATTGGCATAGAACATTATATGAGTTTCAGGTGTATGACAGAATGATTTGGTATTTGTACACATTGCAAGAGGACCACCACCATAAGTCTAGGTAACATTTTGTAATATAAGCACAATTTTTTTCTCATAATGAGAACTTTTAAGATTTGCCATCTTAAGCAACTGTCACATATGCAATACACTATTATTAACTAGGGTCACTGAGGATTCTCTTCTGAAGGAACACAAAAATGAGATAATCAGGGGCGCCTGGGTGGCTCAGTCAGTTAAGCATCAGCTTAGTACAGAGTATCTCCCCTTTGCCCCTGCAGGTCTGCTGTCTACTGCCTCTCCACCCTGGGAGGCAGCCCCTTAGAACTGACAACAATCCACATGGGAGCAAGGAGCCATAGGATTCAGAGGTAATCGCTGAGCTCTTTCTCATCCATGTCATGGTAATGACTGAGATCAGCCTTGCAAAAGTGTCGAAATTAGGCAGTGGGTTATAATCAGTGAACACATGGGAGATCACTGTCAGGGAAACAGAACACCTTGTTTCACACTGTAACAAAAATGCATTTAAGATACTACAGAGAGAATATGATCCAAGAGAAAGAAGCCTACTTTTTCAGGGGTCCCAGAGCAGAAGCTGCGTTCAAATGTCAAATTTTTAAAGTTCTCGAGATAGAAAGTAAGGCTGAATGCTTAAAAGTGCAAGATGGGTCTTTCTGGCTGCGGAAATGTGTAATGGAAAAAAGTAGGTAGGGGGGGAATTGATTAGGTAGGCAGAAAAAAAGCAAACATCTAAGCAAACACAGGATGTTTGTATGAGCCCAGCTAGGGAGAGGGAAGAGGAATTAGAATATCAAGCACAAAGAAAGTCCCCTTCTACGGGCTCCATAGATCTCCTTAAAAGAGAAAGAGAAAATTACTTTTGGGAGGAGGTGATCCCTAGAATGCCCTTCCTCACTTAAGACAAATATGCCCACAGTGAAGGCTCAGATCCAGAGCCCTTTCCTCGGTTAGTTGACGCTGCTTTAAGCGACTAACCTTTTTGGGATTCACTTCTCCCTGACTTTCAAAGTGAAGGCACCTTTCCTAGCAGGGCCTTACCCTCCGCACCAAGCTCACTGCTCTGGGTAGCCATTCAGCTCCACTCACCGGCACGATCCTCTGGCAGGGCTCTATATGCCTCTTGTCTGTCATTCCAACATGAGCTGGCTCATTCCCTCCATCACCCAGGTCATGCAATCCACCTGACTCATTCTCACTAGTTCTTTAAGACCACCCAATGACGCCTCCTACAGGAAGTCTGCAGGACTCCTCCTAGGCGTATTTTAGTATAGAGAGTATCACATGCAATCTGCATCTGTCAATTCACTTCTCCCTCTCTTCTAATAAATTGAAAATACCTTAAGGATATCCACTGTATTTTATATATCTTTGTGTATCCAGAGCTTGGTTAGGACATTAAAAAAGGTGGTAGGGGAATCTAGTGAAAATCACATGGAATATCTTCAACATAAGCTTTCAATGGATCTATTTCTAATGTCTTTAGAACCACAGTTCTTGAACCCTTTGTCCCATAGAGTTTCTTGGCATCATTTTGGTTATTTGTCCCCAGACATCTTCATGGTAGGATATTTGTAAGGCAAGTGGGGATATCTAGACTCCACTCACATTCAACAGAGTCACCAAGAGGCAAGCAACTCAGCAAAGCTCGAAATGGAATTCCTTTGAATGGGTCTAAGCTGATACTTCATACAAGAAGGTGTACATTTTGTGGATGTTCATTTCTTTTATGACCGTGGTAGGCTGAATCACCTGACTTCCTCAGCTATCTGACGGTCCAGGCTGGCCCTGGGATCCCAGGAAACTGCATTGCCTGTCATGCGATTGTCACATCTTTAAGCTGCGACGCTTGGGAGGGAGCGGGCCGGCGCAGCAATCAGAGGGAATTTACTGCTGGTAGATGGCGATTTGTTGCGTTCTGCATTCTCTGATGTACAATGTCTTTGATTGCCGGGACAGTCATTTCAGGTTTGACAACTTTCTATGGAGAACATCTGTGGCATGCAGCATCTCTGCACCAACAAAACGACAGACAAGAAACTGCTAATTTTTTTTAATCACATGATACAGCCTGACATATACCATAATAGTTATGCTGCATCTAGGCTGGAATTATTCTTCGGTTTCATTTGACCGCTAGCAGATTCTTCATCTTGGTTCTTTCTCGTACTTTTCTAACTCGCACCTTTGTACTTCCCATCTGTACTTCCCAGGGGTCTGAGCTGAGGCCCAAAGGTTGGGGACTTCCTTCTCCCTTCATCAGCAGATTTTTCCTTTTAGATAAGGAGCTCAGCCACATGGAAAAGCCAAAAAAGGGGGGGGGGGAGTCATTAGGGCCCATCGTTCTTCCAAACTTTCTTGTTCTTCCTCCTTTCAACATCCTCTGTCATATCTCCAGCTCAGAAAACTTCCATGAAAACTTCCAACATGAAAACTTCGTTGTTCATGTTGTTCTAGGTGGTTCCAGACAGGAGGGGAGACATGAATAAGAAATATGTCCATGCCAAACCTTAGTAATCTGATGTTTTAATTTCTTCCCATTCCTCCAATATACAATAACAGTCACTTGTCAGGTGAATATCAAATGAGTCCCTATGGGAAGAATTTCAGGTATCAAGAGTAGTTTTTGAGGAGTGAGAATTAGATGCTCTTCTGCGTATTTACAGATAAAACTGGTCTTGCCTTTTCCCACGATGGCTCATATGATGGCAGAGCCCCGAACTGACCATCTGATATTAGTTCTGGCTAAAGCACCAAATCACTGTGGGACCCTGGACTAGCTGACATAGCTCTCTGGCCACAGTTCTCCCAGAGGTAAAAGAAGGAAATGTGTATTAAATAGTATGCATGTTGTTCACAGCTCTAAAACCCCTACATAGCAGCTAATGAATGTTTCTGGAACATTTCAAAAAATATCTCCCACTGAACCCTCCCACACTGTTGGTGGGAATGCAAGCTGGTGCAGCTACTCTGGAAAACAGTATGGAGGTTCCCCAAAAAGTTGAAAATAGAGCTACCCTAAGACCCAGCGATCGCACTACTGGATATTTACCCTAAAGATACAAATGTAGTAATCTGAAGGGGCACATGCCCCCACATGTTTATAGCAGCAATGTCCACAATAGCCAAACTATGGAAAGAACTTATATGTCCATCAACATATGAATGGATAAAGAAGATGTGGTATATATATACAATGGAATACTATGCAGCCATTAAAAGAAAGGAAATCTTGCCGTTTGCATTGACATGGATGGAAGTAGAGGGTATTATGCTAAGTGAAATAAGTAAATTGGAGTAAGACAATTATCATATGATCTCTCTGATATGAGGAATTTGAGAGGCAGAGCAGGGGACCATGGGGGGTTGGGAAGGAAAAAATGAAACAAGATGGGATCGAGATGGAGACAAACCATAAGAGACTCTTAATCTCAGGATTCAAACTGAGGGTTGCTGGAAGGAGGAGGGTTGGGAGATATAGGGTGGCTGGGTGATCGACATTGGGGAGGGTATGTGCTATGGTGAGCACTGTGAATTGTGTAAGCCTGATGATTCACAGACCAATAATACATTATATGTTAATAAAAAAAAGTCTCCCACTTTACCATAGGCATGATAACAAAACTAATGATGAACAACTTACTCTGGAGATTTATTATCGCAAGGGCCTCCTGTTCACTTGCCACTAAGTGAGGTATAGATAGAGCATGATACAAAACAAATACAGAAACAAGATAGAGGTTTTGTCATGGAGTATGACAATAATTTTTTTCCATCACCCTTTTAGATAGTTTTATAGTCATCTTTGCCCATATTTTATTGATTACTTGATAAGATATTCCTTAAAAAAATTGTGCTGTAAACAACAAATGCTGGAGAGGATGTGGAGAAAGGGGAACCCTCCTCCACTGTTGGTGGGAATGCAAGTTGGTGCAGCCACTTTGGAAACCAGTGTGGAGATTCCTCAAGAAATTAAAAATACAGGTACCTTATGACCCTGCAATTGCACTACTGGGTATTTACCCCAAAGAAGCAGATGCAGTACAAAGAAGGGCCACATGTACCCCAAAGTTCATAGCAGCAATGGCCACAAGCACCAAACTGTGGAAAGAACCAAGATGCCCTTCAACAGATGAGTGGATAAAGAAGATGTGGTACATCTATACGATGGAATATTATGCCTCCATCAGAAAGGATGAATATCCAACTTTTGTATCAACATGGATGGGACTGGAAGAGATTATGCATAGTGAAATCAATCAAGCAGAGAGAGTCAATTACCTTATGGTCTCACTTATGTGTGGAGCATAAGGAAAATCATGGAGGACATTATGAGAAGGAAGGGAAGGGTGAATGGGGGAAAATTGGAGGGGGCAATGAACCACAAGAGACTGTGGACTCTGAGCAACAAACTGAGGGTTTTGGAGGGGAAGGGGAGGGGGATTGGGCAAGCCTGGTGGTGGGTATTGAGGAGGGCACGTATTGCATGGAGCACTGGGTGTGGTGCATGAACAATTAACCTTAGAACAGTGAAAAAATAAAAAACATATTTGGGGAAAAAAATTGTGTTTCCCTAGAAGTTTTGTTTTCTTATTATATTTATTTTGGCTTATAAGACACATGCTAGCTTAGACTAGACACTGCATCTTGATAGTGGTGTAGGGGATTGGAAGCTATGGGGCAGATTAGTGATGGCGACTCATTCTCTGACACTCCACTCCAGTGCCTCTGTTTAGGTAGGCTCAGGGACTGCTTTGTCAATAGAATGTGTCAGGAGTAACACAAGACATCGCCAGGCCTGGCCCACAAGAGACCAGCAGCTTCCACTTTGCATTTTGTGGAGCACTCACTCCAAGACTACTCTTCTTTTTTTTTTTTAAAAAAAAAGATTTTATTTATTTATTTGACTGAGGGAGATCAGAAGTAGGCAGAGAGGCAGGCAGAGAGAGAAGGGGAAGCAGGCTCCCTGCTGAGCAGAGAGCCCAATGCGGGGCTCAATCCCAGGACCCTGAGATCATGACCTGAGCGGAAAGCAGAGGCTTTAACCCACTGAGCCACCCAGGTGCCCCCAAGACTACTCTTCTAAAGGAAAGCCGATTCCATGAAAGAAGGTGAAGTGTGACTCCCCAGGACCATCACACCATGACAAGTCTAAGCCATGGGAAGACAAGACACCAAGATGAGGCCAAGGACCAAAAATACACCAAACATGTGTGTGAAGAAGAGAACTGGGGCATGGATCCTTCAGCCCATGCTGCCCCAGCCAATGCCATGGGAATCAGATGATAGCCACCCAGACACACCCTTGCCAAATTCCCAACTCTCAGAATAGAATTGGGAGCAAAAGGAAACATGTGCTTTAACCACCAACTATGGGATGATTTGCTATGGGCAAAGAAGTACCTGGAACACATCATCAGGGAAAGGCCCATCAAAACCACAATGAGACATCACCGCCACCTGCTCAAATGGCTACCATCAGAAAGACAGCAACTAACAAGTGTTGGCGAGCATGTGGAACAAAGGGAACCCTCAGGCACTGTCGACAGGAATGTAACTTGTGTGGCCACTGTGGTAATCTGTATGGGGATTCCTCAAAAAAGATAAAAATAGAGCATCTGCGTGATCTAGCAATTCCACTTCTGGGTATTTATCTGAAGGAAATGAAAACACGAAGTCAGAAGGATATCTGCAACCCATGTTCACTGCAGCATTGTTTACAACAGCCAAGATGGGAAATTAACCTAAGTGTCTATCAATGGATGAATGGATAAGATGTGATATATATATGTATATGTGTGTGTGTATGTATATATATAAATTACATATATAGTGTGTGTGTATATATGTATGTATATATGTATATATATACTCATATATATGTATATACATAAGTCATCTATATATATAATTAAGTCATAAAAATAAGGAAATCTTGCCATTTGCAACAACATAGACAGGTTTTGAGGGCATTATGCTAAGTGAAATCAATCAGACAGGGAAAGATAAATACCGTATTGATCTTACTTATACGTGGAATCTAAAAAACAAACAAAAACCCAAACTCACTGATACAGAGGGCAGATTGGCAGTTGCCAGCATCAGGGGGTGGGTGGTGGGCAGAGAGGGTAACAGAGGTCAAAAGACACATGCTTCCAGTTACAAAACAAATAAGGCCTGAAGATGTAATACATGTACAGCATGGTGACTAGAGTTAATAATAATAATACAAATAATATATTTGAAAGTTGTTAGGTGAGTAGATCTGAAAAGTTCTTATCACAGGAAAAAAATTAACTGAATGTGGTGATTAAAGTCGACTAGACTTGTGGTGATCTTTTTGCAATATATACAAATATCAAATCATTATGTTCAGTGAAACTAATATAATGTTAGATGTCAATTATATTTCGGAAAGGAAGACAGAAGAGGAGGAGGGGGAGGAAGGAGTGAGAAGAAGAAGAAGAAAAGAAATAGGTCCTTGGAATGAGCCATTAAGACCTTTAACGAAAAGGAGACAGTTGTCCTTTTCTTTTTTCTTTTTTTAATTTATTTTATTTTATTTTTTCAGTGTTCCAAAATTCATCATTCATGCACCACACCCAGCGCTCCATGCAATATGCGCCCTCCTCAGTATCCGCCATCAGGCTCACCAAGCCCCCCACCCCTGTCCTTTTCATCTAGAAATAGCAGGACATCATCAGCTGGCCCCGGGACTCAAAGTCTCTTTCAGACGGAATCAACAAGACATTACTCCTTTATGAAGTCAAATATTTGTCTCTGCTAATGAAGCTGTGGAGACTGTCCATTATCAATCATTGAGGAGAGCTTAATGGATCTAAAATGCCAGGTGGTAGGTATGTATTTGGACAGAAATGTGGATAACCTCTTTTGTTTGGTGTTCCAAAAGCATGACTCAGCCGAACACCATTTCCCTTAAGAACAGGATTTGGGGAGTAGAAATAACTGTTCTGTGATCCCAGGTGGCCGTAGGTAACCTTCTTCCCTTCTGAGATACCCCATAAGACACTCTGTGTTGCCGGGCAAACTTGTTGCTAAACTTTGTTCTAGGGCAAAAGAAACTTCAGGCAGCTTGAGCCTTTCCCTAATTATTTTTAAAGTCCTTTCTAGATTGCTTTTCCTCTCTACTCAACTTTCAGGAATTAATCCTCTGAGCTGTAGGTTTGGAGGCTTTTAAACTTTTACATGTTTTAGCTTTTTCTGATTTGTGGGTGTGTGTTTTTCAATTCATAGACTTTTGGGGTACAGTTTTAAGCTTACAGAGAAAGAACTAAGTGAAAATACAGAGAGTTCCCATGACATCCCCCCCCACCACCACTACCACCAAGTTCCCCTGTTATTATTAATCCCTGCCTTAGTGTGGCACCTTGTTACCATTGATGGGCCCATATCTATACATTATTATTAACTAGGTCCAAAGTTTACATTAGGCTTCACTCTTTGTATTGTACATTCTATGAGTTTCGACAAATGTATAACAATAAGTATCCACCATTACAGTACCAAACAGTTTTAGATTTATGCAATTCTTGTCTATACACTCAGTTTTCCTTATTATAAACATCTAACATTATTATGCCACCCTTGTCATGATCAATGAACATTGATACTCATTAACAAGACTATACTTTATTCAAATTTCCTTAATCTTTGTCTAATGTTCTTTTGTTGTCATTGTTGTTCCAGGATGGCACATTGCATCCAGTCTTCAGGTCTCCTTGGGCTCCTTTTGGCTATGACAGTTTCTTAGACTCCCCTTGTTTTTGATAATCTTTAAAGTTTTTAGGTATTTTGTAAAATGTCTCTCTCTGGGATTTTTCTATGTTGTTCTCATGATTAAACTAGGGGAATATGTGTTAGGGGAGGAAAACCATAGAGGTAAAGGGCCATTCTCATCATGGAATACCGAGGCTACACACTATCAGTGAGATTTATCACTGTTGGTCTTAATGTGGATCATCGGGCTTGAGGTGTCACCAGAGAGACCCTCTGCTGTGAGGTTCCTTTGATTTTTTTACACCTTCCATGCTGTGCTGTTTAGAAGAAAGTCACTATGCATAAACCACAGTTAAAGGATAAGGGATTATGTTCTACATTTTTTTCTCTCTAGCTTTACTAAGGTATAATAGACAAATACAATTGTATATATTTCAAGTGTACGACGTGATGATTTGATGTACTTGTGCTTTGTAAAATGATCGCCACAATCAGGTTCATTAACATATCCATCACTTTACATAGTTACTTTAGTACAGAGGTGTGTGCGGTGAGAATGCTTAAGATCTACTCCCTTAACAAATTCAAGTGTACGGTATGGTATTATTAACTATAGTCACCGTGCTGTGCATTACATCCCTGAACCTATTCATCTTATACTGGGGACTTGTTCCTTCTGTCTACCCCCAGCCCTTGGGAACCACCATTCTATTCTGTTTCTCTGACTTTGACTTTTTTCTTTTGGATTCCACATATGAGATCATATAGTACTTGTCTTTCTTTGTCTGGTTTATCTCACTTAGCATAATGTCCTCTAGGTTCACCCATGATGTTGTAAATAGCAGGATTTCCTTCTTTCTCATGGCTGGATAATATGCCATTATATAAATATACCACATCTTCTTTACCTATTTATCTGTTGACAGATACTTCAGTTGTTACTCTCTCTTGGCTATTGCAGATAAAGCTCTGCTCTACCTTCTTAAGGACAAAATAGCCACACAAATTATTTGGAATTCTCTTGCACAGCAAAGTTATTTATTCCTGTTTATTTATTTAATCATTTATTTGTATCAGTATAAACTCGTGGATATTTAGTTCGTACTTTGAGTTATAATCCATTACTACTTTATTAATTTTCTTGCCCCAATTCTCCCAGCTTTGGCCACAAGAGGTCTTTCAGTTGGCTACTGCATACCTTTGGCATACCACCTATTACTGTAAGGTTTGGGTTTCAAACCATGTTGTTTATTTTGTTTCATTTTTTGAACACAGTCTTCTTTCTGTACTACAAGATGCTCCAAGCTTTTCTGGTATATTTCCTGCCCCAGAAGTATAATCGCTCATTTATCCGAGGAGTTCTGTTTTTTTTTATTGGAGAATGGTATTGCAAACCAAAACCTGGACACAAAGTTGCTCATCTACTGGGATGTCATTGCTTCTAGACACTCCCAACTGACAGAGATACATATGAGTATGCTAACTCACGCATATACCCATAAATATTTCTATATGTAACCATCTGTATCTGTATTAACAAAATTCCATACTTAATGTCCAGCATTAATCCATTAGCACATGGTTCATTCTAGCCTCTTCCCCCTTACTTATCTATAATCTCTTATACCAATGGTGAGAAACATGAATCCCAATACCCGCCATCCACTTACTTTTAACTGTTTACTTCTAGTCTAGATATATATATATATATATATATATATATATATATATATACACTGGTTTCAGAATTATTAACCTAATTCTTTGCTTGTTAAGGTGTATTTTCTGGCTTAGAATGTGATCTATGTTTGAGAATTTTCCATTTGAGTTTGAGAACACATATCTTGCTATTGTTGGATGTAGTATTCTACAAATATTAAGTAGATCAAGCTGATTGATAGTGCTATTCAGATAAACTGTATCTTTATTGATTTCCTCCCTGCTTAATCTATCCATCACTGGCAGTGATGTTAAAGTCACCAAGTATAATGGTGGATTTGTCTATTTCTCCTTCAGTTGTATCAGTTTTTGTTTCATGAATTTTGATGATCTATTGCTAGGTATATGCATATTTGGGATTCTTATATCTTCATGGAGAATTGACTCATCTTTCATTAGGTAGTATAGTGCCACTTTTTATCCCTGACAGTTTTTCTTGTTCTGAAGTCTGCTATGTTTGAAATTAATATAGCTACTCTAGTTTTCTTTTGATTAACATTTGGTTAGTATAGTACATATGTTTCCAACCCTTTATATTTAAAGTGGGTTTTGCATAGACGTATGAAGTTGGGTCTTCTTTTTTATCTGACAATCTCAGTCTTTTAGTTGGTGTATTTAGATCATTCATTCAAGGGGATTATTGACATATTTGATTAAATATCAATAGTGTTTGTAATTGCTTTTAAAACCTAAGTGTAGGGGTTTGGGTTTTTTTTGTATTTGTTTTTATTTTTGGGGATTTATTCTCCTGGATAATCTCTGAGCTGCCTAGATTTTTGGATCAATGTATGTCATTAATTGTGGAAAGTTCTCAATGATTATTATGTCACAGATTTCTTTTGCTGTACTGTTTCTTTCTTTTCCTTCCAGTATTTCAATTATATGTATGTTACAACTTTTGAAATTGCCCCACAGCTCTTGGATGTTCTAGTCTGTTTTTATCCCTTTTTTTTCTTTGCATTTCAGTTTGGGAATTTTTTATTGACATACCTTCGAGTTCACTGACTCTCTACTCAGCTTTGACAGGTCTACTCATGAGCTCTTCAAGACATTATTCTTGTTATGCTACAGTATTTTTTTTAATGCTACAGTATTTTTATTTCCAGCATATCTTTTCTCGTTATTTCTTAGAATTTCCATCTCCCTGCTTATACTATCAATCTACTCTTGCATCTAACCTTGTCTACATTTTCCAGCTATTCCTTTACATATTAATTATGATTATTTAAAATTCCCTATCTGATAATTCCAACTTTATGTCACATCTGAGTCTGGTCCTGATGTTTGTTGTGTCTTTTCAGACCGTGTTTCCTTGCTTTGGCCATATTTTATAATCTTTTACTGAATGATAGGTATGTCATATGGGATAATAAGAACTGAGGTAAACGGGCCTCTAATGTGAAGATTTGTGTTACTCAAAATGGGAGTTGGGCTTCATTTAATGTTTCCTATAGCTATAGGGCCAGAAGCTTCAAATTCCTCTAGTTTTTGTTGTTACTGTTATTTTGTCTTCATTTTTATCATTCCTCATGACTTTGGGTTTCTTTACTCTTCCTCAGGGAAAATCTGGGTCTTGCTAGCTGTAACAGGCTAGCTGTGTCTTCTAGCTGTAACTCACTATTATTATAGTGAACAGTGTGGTGGTAAGCTGTAAGGAATGGGAGAGGGGTCTGAGTTAATTAAATCTCAGTCACATAGTGGGCTTGTTTCCTTTACATGTGTTTTTCTTGCAGAACTTCCTTCCCTCTCCTTAGGCAAAACAGGAAGGCTAGAGGGGACTGTTGTGAGAGGACTGCCCTTTCCTCACAGCTCTGGGACAAGGCTGGTTAAATGCTTTCCCTGGAGAGTAGGTATTTGTTATGAGGAAAGCTCAGGACACCTTTCACAAGAATTACTCTATCTCTTTTTTTTTTTTCCCAAATTTATTTTAATTTTTCAGTGTTACAAGATTGATTGTTCATGCACCACACCCAGTGCTCCATGCAGTACGTGCCCCTCTCGATACCCACCACCAGGCTCACCCCCCCACCCCCTCCCCTCCAAAACCCTCAGTTTGTTGCTCAGAGTCCACAGTCTCTCCTGGTTCAACACCCCCTCCGATTTCCC
>CM052811.1:84827650-84848299 GCA_028533885.1 Nasua narica | reverse complement strand
CTATCTCTTGAATGAATAAAGAAGATGTGGTATATATGTATGTGTGTGTGTGTGTGTATATATATACACACTATGTATGGAATACTATGCAGCCATTGAGAGAAACGAAATCTTGCCATTTGCAACAACATGGATGGAACTAGAGGGTATTATGCTAAGCGAAATAATTCAGCCAGAGAAAGACAATTATCACATGATCTCTCTGATATGAAGAATTTGAGAGGCAGGACGGGGGGTCGTGGGGGGGTGGGGGAGGGAAATGAAACAAGATGGGATCGGGAAGGAGACAAACCATAAGAGACTCCTAAACTCATGAAATAAACTGAGGATGGCTGGGGGGTAGAGGGGGTAGGGATAGGGTGGCTGGGTTATGGATATTGGGGAGGGTATGTGCTATGGTAAGTGCTGTGAAATGTGTAAGCCTGATGATTCACAGACATGTACCCTGGGCAAATAATACATTCTATGTTAATTAAAAAAAAATAAAAAAAAAAAAAAGAATTACTCTATCTTTCACCCTGTCAGAGCCACAAGGGTTCCTTCTCAGAAGTTCACCAAGCACAAGGGGATCTTTCTCAGATGTTCATCATGAACATCTGGTAGGGTTCTTGTAAGTAAAGCCTATTAGAATGTGAGGGCTCCCTTAAGACAGTGGCCACCAGGAGTTTCTCTCTCTCATGCTGGTCCACACTCAACCTCCAGAAACTCATCAAAATTACCATTCAAAGGTCTTTTAACATTTGGGCAGTTTATGACTTCTGGGTCCTACTCCAGATAAGAGATCTCGGCTGCAATTCTCAATATTCATCATTCTCTCCTGATCTGGGGATGGCCAATTTTCCCAGCAAGCTGAGTTCTCTTCTTGATCCAAGAAAAGTCACAGATGTCAGGTTCCAGATGCTTCTTATCAGAATGGGAGTGAACAACCTATGAGCCCTTCCAAGGCAGAAGTTCTAGGTTCTGCAGGGATGGTATTTCTCTGGCCAAGGGCTGTGCTTTCTGGGAGAAGTTGTGTTAAGCTACAGTGCACTACAAGTTTTTTAAAAACAAAAGTTTACATGCAGGATGAATATATGAATCTACAATGTCAAACAATATAGTAAACTTAATCATCAAATTGTACTAATAATTTTTCTGTTTGCTAAAGCAGATATTATGAAGAGACAATTTTGGAAGGTTAGTAAAGAAATCGTGATTTTTAGGGATGTCTGGGTGGCTCAGTGGGTTAAAGCCCCTGCCTTCGGCTCAGGTCATGATCTCAGGGTCCTGGGATTGAGCCCTGCGTAGGGCTCTCTGCTCAGCGGGGAGCCTGCTTCCCCTCCCCCTCTGCCTGCCTCTCTGCCTACTTGTGATCTCTTTTTGTCTGTCAAATAAATAAATAAACTCTTAAAAAAAAAGAAATCATGATTTTTATTAAAATGTATGGAGGTGTATCCAACTTAAACCCTAAAATCTGAGACAGAACATTCTTTAAAGAAGTTCTGTTAGTCATCAGAACTGATCAGTTTCATTTGAGAAGAACTAAGGGAATACTATACATTAAAGGACATCCAAGGGGCTTACCTGATTATTTTTAAGGCTGAACTGTAATATCAGAAATGATATATTTATACATATGGAAGTGAAAAGAAAAAATCCACTCCTCGTCCTGTGCTGAATTAAGAAAAATCTACACTCATTCTTTGTCTCTCCTTCACTTTCACATGACTACCACGCTCGTCCCTCCTGACCCCAATGTGTGTGTGGTTCTTACCCCAACACCAATTCTGCCACACCAGCTGGGCATTCTGCAATTCAACTCATTCTGACACTATCTACCTGAAGGTAGCATCAGAGCCCACAGGTGAAGGCCTCAGTCCCACAATTCAGCCCCCCTCAACTTCAGATGCCAATCTCAAGTCTAAGTTGTCCCCTGTCCATCTGACCAATCAAATAAATTGGAGATTTCCACAACCCTCTCTTTAGGTTCAAGGAATTTGCTAGAGATGCTCACAGAACTCAGGAAAACAGTCTATTTACTGTTTGCCAGTTTGTTATAAAAGGATGTGATAAAGGTAACATGAGCATTGAGATGGAAGAGATATGTAGGACAAGGTGTGTGGGAAGGGGAATGGAACTTTAATGCCCTGTCCAAGTGGGCTACTCTCCCAGCACTTCCACCCGGAAGCTCTCTGAACCTTGTTTTTCTTAGGGGGTTTATGGAAGCTTTCTCATGTAGGCGTGATCAGTCATTACCTCCATTTCCAGCCCCGTGCCTTCTCTGCAGAATGGGGTCAGGGCTGAAAATTCCAGCTTCTAATCATGACTTGGTCTTGCTGTAACCAGCCCCCATCCAGGAGCCATCACTTTACTAGAATTTTAGGCACCTTACTAGAATTAAAGGGCTAATGACCCAGAAAATTCCAAGGGATTTAGGTGTTAGCAACCAGGGTCAAAGACCAATTATTAGAACAAAAGATGCTCCAAATGTTCTCATCAGTTAGGAATGTTACAAAGGTTTTAGGAGCTCTCACTATCTCACTGGCTTTTTAGATCAGCTTTGTGTAATTTTTCTGTGCCTATAATTGCCATGGCCCTGAATGCTAGGGAAAAAAAAATAATGTGTAACAGAAGATGGTAAACAATAGGCTCTTCTATTTGAAAAAAATCTTCCTTTCTTCAAACCTACTTTTGAGATAAACACTTAAGAATTATTCTGTATATTGTGCCCATGAAAGGACCTCTCTGTGAGCAAACCCTGAACATCTTGTTGACTTAACTCCTAAGACTTCAAGGAAAGAATAAAGTATTGACATTGTTCTTTTATTTTCTATGCTTATGCATTGAATTTTTAGCTACTGACAAATGAGAAACTTTTCATGGTAGAGTACATTTTTTCATTTCTCCATGTCTCAACAGGAATAGAAATCCGGAAGCAATAGCAAGTCTGTGGAGAGTAGATGTTGGTAAAGACACTCCATGAAGTGTGGACTTTGTGTATAGCTTACATTATCTCACAGTGGACATTCTCCGCTGATGTCCTTTCTTTCCCTTCACCCATCACACACCTCCTGCACGTGATATGCACCTGACTCTCACGCATGTGGCAATACTCAAGTGAAATAACTTCTGGGATCCAACCATTTGAGATATAGAAAGAACTTAGGGATAAAATATTCCTTTCTCATTTCTCAAAGCCAAGCTCCACTGTAGGAGTTCAGTGATGTGCCCAAGTTCACACAGCTACAGCTAACACAGGCCAATCCCTGTGTCTCCCTAGCTGCCATCTTTCTTTTATAACAGCAAACCAACGAATGGGACAGATCAGAACATTGAGTAACTCCTGCATGAATTTGACTGGTTTTCTAGTTTTATTTTGTTGGCAAAGGTAGGGGCTTGGGGGAAGCTTGAGTCACTTTTCATTTCGGTGTGTTCTCTTCAGTTAAGCTGTCCTTTGAGTCACATGTTGTTTTTCCTTTGAACCTTTAATTGCCACCGCATGGAGAGTAAAAATAACCCAAATTCTCAACATTTGTACTTGTGGCAAGAACACTTGATTATTTATCTCTTCTTCAATCCTATATACAAAGGGTGCACACAGCCCTGTGTTATGTAAAGACTTTTTTTTCCCTGGGGGCTGTTCTTCTCTGTGCAGGGAGCCAGCTTCTCCCTTGGTGATGGGCCAGGTATAATCATCCTACTATGTAACAAGCTACCTTTTCCCTGCAGAAAAGATGAGCTCAGGGGCTCCGTGGTGAGGTCATGACCATGCTAACTGTCCCTTGGTTGGCTATCAGAGTCAGAGTCCCTCTGTCAGGGTGCTCCCTAGGTCCACATCCCTGGGCTCCAATTTGGGTCTGATTGGTCCTCTGTTTTGCATTTGGAATCTTTCTCCTTATGAATTTCATTCTGTCCAGATTTTATCAGAGAATGTTTGCTCTCTGTACCCAATCTTCTGTCAGATTCAGTCAATATTTGTCTTCTGCATCAATACTCTTCTTTCTCATCACTGTATTTGCTTTTCCTGCTCACTTTAACTCCCTTTTAGTTTCCCACCGTTCAATTTCTTTCAAAAGTGACTTTGTCATCAAACTTACCATTTATTTCTCCCTGTGTCCCTTTAGCTGACCCCTGACTAAATCATTACCTCCTGCAAACACTAGACTCTGTATACCCCACTGTTACCTGCTGGCAAAAAATAGCAAACCGTCCACATACATGGCTTTTCCTTTTCCTTCCTGCCTTCCCTCCTTCCTCTGTCCCTTCCTTCCTTCCTCTCTTTCTCTTTCACTTTCTTTCTTTCCATATAAGTCTCTCTTTTTTTATATATAAATCTTTCTAATGAATTTTATCTACTGGTGAAGATAGGATCTGTCTGAAAAACAACAGGAGAAGGAGATGAAAAAGTCATTTAGTGATAAATATCGCCAAGTTCATCAGCTTCAAAGAAAGTTTACCCATTCTGACAAAGGTTAAGCCATTCATCTCAAATCAATGACTTAGGAACTGTCCTACCTCTGACATCAATAAGAAATGACTCAGAGACTTCACACATACTCTTTCCTCTGCCAGGAAGGCTCCTTCTCATACTCACAGCCTCAGGAATTCCTGCTCATACTTCAAGTCATAAATTAATATCACTTCTTTATGGAAGCATCCCCTGACTCTCCTCTCTAAATTATGTACTTTTATTTGGTCAAGTCTATAGCCCAGAACTTTCCTTTGAACTCCAGACTCTGCTATCCAACCATATACTTGGTATTTCCTATTGATGTTTGATTGTCATCTTAAATTTAACAAGTACAAACTGAACTCTTCATTTGTTCCCCTCAATTCTATTTGTTCCCTGAGGTTTCCCATTTCAGTAAATATCCCCATACTGTGCCTAGTTATTGAAACCCCAAACCATAGAGTTATCTGTCTTAGGTTGAGTTTCTTAGAAGCAGAGCCTAAGATGGAGATTCTTGTACAAATGGTACATCGAGAGAAAACCCTCAAGAAAACCTTGTAAGGAAGTAAAGGAATCTGTAAGGACAGGAGAAGGAGGTTGGCAATATGTGGATTCCAGTGTAGTCTAGTCTCAGCCTGATGCCTGAGCTCTAGAGCATGAAGGACACCAGAAGCTTCATGACTCCAGTATCAGTGAGTTACTGGTTGCAAGCTTCCTCTATTTCCTGATGAGTGGGCATCACTGACTGAGGTTAATTCTCCAGAGAACGAGACAGTTAAGAGCAACTAGCAAAGAACACAACCACTAGGAATAGGCACACAACGTGGCAAAAGGGTATGCCCAGAGCACCTACAGAGTCTACTGTACCCACCCAATTTCCCTTCTTCATCTTACCAAATTACCTCCTTCACATTCAGTCAATCAGCAAATCCTGACAGCTCTGCCTTCAGCTAATATCCTAACACTGTCTTTTTTTCCATCTTACAACTTTTCTATCTCCCCTCACTCCCTTAATGATTTCACTTAGTTGCATGGTTTTAATGCCATTTTAATGCTATAGACTTTAATGTTTTTCTCTCCAGCTTGGACCTCATCTTGCACTTTAAACCACACTGCTCACTTGATCTCTCCATGTGGAAAAATAATAGGCATCTCCAATTTATTGTTTAAAACTGGCCTCCTGATCTCCTGCTACATCAAAAGTATTTCAGTCTTTCTCATCTCAGTAAATGGTAATTTCATATTTCCAGTTTGCTCAAATTGAAAATCAGAAAGAGAGAGAGAGAGAGAAATTAATTATAAGGAACTGGGTTATGTGATTATGTAGATAAGCAAGTCCCAAGATCTGCAAGTGAGTCAGCCAGCTGGAGACCAAGGAGGGATGATGGTGGACTTCCAGTCCAAAGGCCATCAGGCTTGGGACCCAGGAAGAGTCAATGTTGACTCTTCAATCTGAATCTGAAAGCAGGACAAATTCTCTTGTACTCAGGAGAGGATCTGCCTTTTTGTTCTAGTCAGACCTTCAGCTATTTGGACGAGGCCCACCTATTTTAGGAAGAGCAATCTGCTTCACTCAATCGTTGACTTTAAATGTTAATCTTACCCAAAAACTTTCTCACAGAAACACCCAGAATAATGTTTGATCAAACATTTGGGCACCCTGTGGCCCAACATAAGTATGGTAATATTTTTACATATAAAATTAACCATTATAATGTAGTAATGGCAATGTAGTATTCTACTTGAACCCCCATTTGCTAGTTCCCAGTAATGCTCTTTTATGAGTCCCTGCCTTGACTTCTCGTGGCCTACACTGTGCTGTCTTCAGGGGATGTCCTGGGGTTCTGGAGCCACACTGTCCATGTGGAGCAGAAAGCCAGCAAGCACTAAGCTGGGAGTTCCTTGGAATTGGCCTCCCCAGGGTAGCCCTGAGCCAGTGATTGGCTAATTGATGGTGCAGGAGTATGAAGCCCCTGCCTCACCTTCAGACTTCCTTTGCTCCCTTATTGAGTTCTTTTGGGATTAGTTCATTAATAAAACATTTTCACATAGGGTGCCTGGGTGCCTCAGGCAGTTAAGCATCTGACTCTTGATCTCAGCTCAGGTCTTGATCTCAGGGTCATGAGTTCAAGCCCTCGGTTGGGATCTATGTCAGGCATGGAGCCCACTTAAAAACAAACAAAACAAAACAAAAAACATTTGCACATAAACTCTCACTTTAGTGTCCGTTCCTTATGGGACTTGGCCTAAGACAGCAACCTTCCTTGTCATACCTTGTTGGCTCTGATAACACTTGTCACTTCCTTTCTGAAACCAGTCCCTACTCAGTTTTAGGTGATGATCTAAATTTCCTAAAATTTTAACATCATCACGCGGTCAATTAAAAGCATCCTTTCTGTGGGTATCAATAAAAAGAAGAAACAAACCTCACAGTTAGCAAGGTATGAACTCTAGAGTCAGCACATACCTCTAGTCTTAATCTTCTGTGAGCACACACACACAAAAAGAATCGAACTTGCTATAGTGTCCTCTGGGAGAGAAACCCTTACCCCACAAACCTCCCAGAATGAGAATCTGGGACAGGCTTCCATTTGCTACACTGTATGCTTATCTGTGAAACAAGAGGACCACGGAAGGAGCTCTGAAACTAATAATAAGATCCAGTTAGCATTTAATTTACACACATGCTGATTTATGTTGTAATTGCAGGTTCCTAGAGAAGCATGTCTTTCCCTTCCTGAGCCTCCAGTGACTGTAAAAAGTAATTACGGAAATGGCTCAGTTCAGCTCATAACGTAGACGGCGCCCATTCCTTGAAATGACTTGACCCGTGTGTGACTGAGCTTCCCCTGAAGAGAATTGGGAGCAAGAAACCCACCTCAATGAGTGTAACATTCCTTTTCTTTATTCATGTATAGGGACCTCCTTTAATTACTTTTCTGCTCTTCTCAGTACCGGTGGGTACCCAGGAGACTGGAAAACACGGTCGTTTTTAAAGAACCTGATGATAAACTCTGACAAAGAAAATCCTTTAGAAAATAGTTACATGGTGTTCTGGAAGCCAATTTGCTTTAAGGGATTCTCTGCTAGTTGTGAATCTAGGTTGTCAAGCTGTGAAATTTTGTGTACACACACAGACACACACTCACATAGTTATTACTTCTTTAAAGTACAATGCCTAGAGTGGCCCGTGACAAAGGCTGGTAGAGTGTGAGAAAGGAGGATAACAGAGGACCCACGAAACACTACATAAGCATTTCACTAGTGAAAGCCCTTTTGGCGGCCTGGCAGCATCCGCAAACCCACTCAATAAGTGACCCAAATCCAAGACCATTGCCATTTTTCTTCCACTATACACCTCACCTTTCCTCCTGTTTCCTTCCCATCCCAGGTTTGGCCTCTTGGCCTTCCATGACCTTGACTCTCAGACCACAGCCTCACAGGAGATGAGACACTCATCTGTGAAGGTAAGTAGAAGTCTATCAGAGGAAGGGAAATGGATTCCAACAACTCAAGCATCAGCAACACAAAGGTGTGGGAACAGGAAATGGAGCCATATGTCAGGAACTCAAAGAGTCCATGGGAGCTGAGCAACAAGAGGTAGGGGTAGACAACAAGGTAAAATCTACATTTTTGTATATGTCAGGCAGGAGTTTGGATTTAAACAGTCGTCAGAATGCTTTGGTCAGGAGGAAGGAAACATTCCTCCGTTTCCAGGAATATGCCTCAGGCAGCAGAGTGGATGACAACCAGATGGAGCCATATTGGAGGTAGGAAGGCTAGACAGGGGCTGTTGAGGTTCATTGGTTTAGGTCAGCAGGTAGGGGTCAGGATTCAGGATGGGAGAAGAAGGCAGAGGACAGACACATTTGTTGGGTAAAGCTGACGGAAAGAAAGGATTGTAGAGGTCCCGCCATTGTGTCTGTGCATTGAGAAAATGCTGGGGCAAAGCCCAGAAGCCAGTCTCCTTGGGAGTTTTGTGGGGGAATGTTGGCAGAATTCCTGAGAGATGATCAGACCAGAAGAGCACCTTCTAGGCCCCTCCATGCCCAAGGCTAAGCAAGAGATTGCTGCACATATTGATTTATTTGTGTTATTCATGGGCACTGAAATGGTCATCATTTCCATAATTCCCTTTAGTGGAAGCAATAAAATGAGCACTATTATGGGGCGGGGTGGAGGGGAGTCCTGGGTTGGCAAGGTTGGCTTACTGGTGGTATAAAACCTTTTTTTTATTCAAAGTGAGTTTCCCGTTAGTTGAATTGATGCTGCCTTTGACACCTACTCAGTGCTTTAAATACCACCTGCTTCTCGGAGAGGAGATCCCTGGATTGTCGATGAAAAGCTCTTCAGCAACAGCCTGTACGTGTTTCACTGATAACATTCTCTTAACTGATTCATCGGGGCTGCCCTGGTGCAGGTGGGAGCCTGTGGCTGGGTCTCCCCAGGCAGGTTTCAGAATCTCGTGTGCAAAAAAACTTAAAGGCAGGGCAGGAAGGATCCCAGTGCAGTCTTGTCCCAGACTTCACCCTGCTTAAGTCTTTGTGCTCGGGCCCACCACCAGCACACTGTTTTCCCCTGTCAATTCCCTGAAGTGAGTAGGAGGCTATATGGTGAACACTGTGTGCTCCTGGCTTGAAAAAGAAAGGAAGGAGAGGTTCTGTACAGTTCTGCAGTTTTTTCAAAGCCAACCCATGATTGCTGAGTGAAGAAGAGGCAAGGGTCAAATGTAAGGGAGCACCTGGGGCCCGAATTTCCCTCCGTGAAAGTTTCCCCTGGATGCAGAAGCTCTCACAACCTCCTCTGAAATCATGGTAGGAAGTTATCGAATCTCTACCGCTTCTTCCAGGTCTGAGACTCCCAGAAATGTAGCTGTAGTAATTAACAAGGGTTATTCTTGATCAGGGAGGTTCATAGGTAGGAGCCAAGGGAGAAGCATCAGTGCTCTGAGATCCTTTCCTGTCTGGGCTTGAGGAAGAGCTATCCGAGGTACTAAGGAGCTAGAGGGACCTGGATAATCTTTCGTGCAAACTAGGCAATTTCTGAAAATAAATGAGAGTGTGCTTAATGCTTCTACCAGGACAGCAGGCCTCAAGTTAGACAAATGGTCACCTCGAGAGAGCAGCATCCCTTAGGCAAGATGATCTTGGTGCCGTTCTCCTTGTCCTGCTCCCTTTAACTGCAAGCTTCCTACCACTCTGCCTCCGCGGACTGAGTTAGTCCCACCACCCCTGTTGGCTCACTTTCTATCAAGAGCACAGTATCAAACTACTCTCCATCAGGCACCTACTTTTAAACTGTATGTGTGGTAGATTGGCACAAATATGGCTCCTTTACCCATGCCCTTGGGTAGTCCCTCCCACACTGGCTCTGGCCACGGTCATGTGACTTGCTCTGGCCAATGGAGCCTTAGCGGGCGTACTGAGGCAAGGAGATTGAAAAAGGCTTGCCCATTAGGGGCATCACTTTTAGAACTCTGCAGTTGTGATGTAAATAACCCTAAGTTCGCCTGCCGGATGAAGAGAGCCCACACAGAACAGAAAAGGCCAGGTGGGGCATCCATGACTAGTAAGACCCCAGCCAAATTAGCCATTGATTATAGACACGTGAACAAACCCATTCCGGAGCAGAATATGCTTTTGGTGAAGCCTAGCCTGGATTGGCAACCTACAGAATCAGGTTAAGTAAATGGTTGGTGTTTTAGGTCCATGAATTTGGAGTTACACGGCAAAAACTAGCTGATATCCCTCGTGTTGTTAGAGGAGTGAGAAAGATGATCCCCAAATAGAGCACTCAGTACTGTACCTGACATAGTGTAAATATTCAAGGGATGATGGTTATTACTACCCCGTGGGGAGGGAAAATACTTGAAGAAGTGACAGGGACGTCTATGTCCTCAAGGGCTTTCCCCCATTCTGGTGATGTGAATAAAGCCGCTCATATGAGACGGTAAGAGAGTAATTCAAAGCACTGGGTCTTTGAGTGCAAAAGTACTCGTTACTAATATTTGAATATTCTCACAGAGATTTCTTCACAGTTTGTACCTGAGGAACAGAGATGATGATTACATGGAGAACCTTGTTCTGACCCCTAAGATGAAGTGGGTGGGTTTGATTTCTTGTTACCAAGGTAACCTCTTTCAATAAGCCTTGAAAAGATAATTACTCTGTGTGAAGACTTGCTTTGCATTGCACACAAGTACAGTTCGCAGACAATACATTTACATAAGAAATAACAGACGTGTGCTCGCTTTGGCAGCACATATACTAGAAATAACAGACGTGTAGAATCACCTCAGTTTTATGAAGCGCAACTATTCAAAGTGGAAGCATACATCTCTAAAGGGACTTCCAACCAGCATTAGTTTAAAAGCGGCTCATCTCAATATATAAGAAAGGATTTAAGTATAAGGAACTTAAATAAGGATATATAAGGATATACTTATATATACACATATGTATGTGTATATATATATATGTGTGTGTGTATATATATTTAAACTCATCCAACGCCCCCATGGACTAGTGATGAAACTGAGATACAGAAAAACTAAACTATAAGATCAATGTCTCAAAGCATCTTAAAGGCAGAACTGGACTAAAAATCAGGTTTCCTGAAACCTGGCCTAGTGCTCTTCTGATCACTTTACCTACCAATGAGGCAGAATGTATTTTTAAAATATATTATTTTTTAATATAATTTATTTATTTATTTGACAGAGAGAGAGAGAGATCATAAGTAGGCAGAGAGGCAGGCAGAGAGAGAGGGGGAAGCAGGCTCCCTGCTGAGCAGACAGCCCGATGCAGGGCTTGATCCCAGGACCCTGAGATCATGACCCGAGCCGAAGGCAAAGGCTTTAACCCACTGAGTCACCCAGGTGCCCCAATATATTATTTTTAGTTCTTTAAGGTAGCCATTAATAATTGAAAATTCAAAAATGCAGCAAAGCACAAATTAGAGTACAACGCCAATCCTTCCATTCAGAAATAGTCATGGTTAATCTTTCATACATATCTTTCCAATCACTTTTCTGCAGACACATAATGCATTTTTAAGAGGAAGAGAGATCACACTGTACTGTATTTTAACCTGCTTTTTTCCTTTAATGCTTTATTGGAAATATATGTTCCGTGTGATTAAACATACATCTATAGTACCATCTTATTGGCATGGTGTATCTCTCTGTGGTTTTTACATACTCAGATTCAATAAGCTTGATTCTCAAATTAGGTCTGTTTTGGATTTCTTCTGCCTAAAAGGTCAGCTTCAATTTGCTCCAGATGTAATTCTAGTGAGTCCCTGGAATCCAAAGAGAATAAAACCACCTTAGTCACAGCCTAAGGACAAGAAGCCAAAGCCCACAGTTCTTAGACATCACAAAAGAGTCTCAGAGTTGAAGAAGAGCGTTGCATATTAAAATCACAATGACCCCCTTTCTCTTGTTAAATTGGAAAAGATCAACAAGTCTGACAACACAACATTAGTGAGCATGCAGGGTGTGGGGAAAAAGCAGAACCCTCATGCGTCAGAGGTGAGAAGCGAAATCCATATAGTTTCTATGGAGAGAAATTTGGCAAAGTCCAATACAATCCCAGGATAAATATCTTTCAATTCAGCAATATTTTCCCAACTCTGGGAAGTATCATTCACTATCTAGAAAATATCATTCATATTTATCATTGCAACATAGTTTCTAATCAAGAAAGACTGGAAACACTGTAACTACCTATAAATAGGGAACTGGTGACTTCTTTAAAGAATGTAAGCCCCACAGCCACAAAGAAGAATGAGAAACCCTTTGTGTACTGATATAAGGCAAACTCCAAGAATTGATGTTAAGTGTGACAAGCAAAAGACAAGGTGATACATAGAATATGTTGGCATTTGTGTTAAGATGAGAAATATATTGATTATCTCAAGAATACTCGGGAGATTCCTTAGTCATTCAGATTCTTGGGCACCATGGAAACTGATATCCTTGACCAGGTACTGACTTGGATCCACGTCTGGGCAAATCTACGCTGATTAGCAGCAAAGAAGCTGTGCTTCTCATGTCACTTGTGTTGTGTGTATACCAGTCTGCTTTTTGTTTTTTATTTTCCTACAGATGGCTGCTTTCCTCGAGGAGATTCGGCAAATGGAACAGTGTTTAAGGCTAGAAAAAGGTCACTTCTGTTTTAGGAGATGACTGATTCCACAGAACTACACTTGTATTGGCCTTTTATAAACAAACCCTTTGATAGGAGTCTGAAATTAGCCCATGAGACTCCAGTCAAAGAGTGAAGTTGAAAATAGAAAGGAGAACATATTCACAATCTTCTTTATGGTTGCTGATTTTGAATGTCAGTGATTCAGACAAGCTCTGTGATTCAGAGAAGGTCTTCTGCACATGGAGACTAAGCAACTGAGGCAGAGAAGCCTGGACTTATAACCTAGTTATATCCAGAGGATGAGCAAAGTGTTTTCCCTGATGCCTTCTGTAGACACACAACAGATATATTCCAAACAGGTCTTGACCTTTGAAGGGTAAGCCATAGATCGCCTATTGCAAGAAAGAGTACTACTGTCTGCAGTCTATTACATCAGCTCTGTTCTACAAAAGTATGACCCTTGAGTAAGGGCCCTAGGCTGGTCACTGTCCTCCGGTTATTGTGGCCTTGTCTCCTTCCTTTACGTTATTCTTCTCAGAGTACAGAATTCAATATCTTCTGTGTATCCCTACCCTCTGCTAGAATTGTAAGACACAGGTCATACCATTCAAGGACTCAGCCAGCTTTCCAGCAACTTCAGTGATCTTGAAGTCTACAGCATTCAGTTTTTAAATCTTTTATATCCTCTTATAGGTCCATGAATTTATTTTTTTTAAGATTTATGTATTTATTTGAGAGACAGAGAGAAAGAGCAAGCAAGGGGAGGGACAGAGGAAGAGAGAGAGAATCTCAAGCAGATTCCCCTCTACTCACAGAGCCTGATGCAGGGCTTGATCCCATGGCCCTGAGATCGTGATCTGAACCAAAATCAAGAGTCAGATGCTTAACCAACTGAGCCACCCAGGCACCCCTGTGTCCATGAATTTCTGAGGACAAGAAACTCAAAGCCCAAGTGCTCAAGATTCAGGTTTGCCTTCACATTGGTGTCACCTGATGTCCCATGGCAGATACTGTGAGGGTGCCTTCCAGAACCTCTCAATACTCACTCTCCATGCTGAAAACAAATATCAGTGATTCTCTGTCTGAGGGCTCACTTCTTGCCTGTGTACAGGCAAGCCAAAAGTGTCAGAGTCGTTGTTTCTGAAATCATCTTTAACCAACGATGAATGGGGAACTCATCCCTAAATATCTCAGTTTTCTCATCTTTGCCTTGTGATAGCTGTAGGCATGTTCTACACAGCCTCCCAGAATTCTCCAGCTACAGTACACTCCAGTTGGCCAAAGTGGTAACCTGCCTGATCATCCACGTAGTTACAAATGCTGCAGTAATGTGATACAATAAAATTTCAGGAGAAATCCTAATTAGTAATTCGTGTATCTCTCAACACTGGATTAAGGGGGAAGCAAAAACAAAAGGTAATTCATAGGTAAGCTAGCTGGTGAAAAAATAAGGAAATTCTTTCAGAAGAAGAAATAATGACAAAAGCCAATCCAAAGAAGTAAGCAATGCCGTTGCCAACATTTCTCTTTGGTTGCCTCTAATCTCAGGTGCTCTACACCTTGAATTTTAGTGGGGCAAGTGATAGGGGACAAGAGACAAAACTTGGACCCACCCAAACTGGGTGGGAGACCTGATCAAGAATCTACACATGAGGCTGAGACCCCTAGAAGGCAGTGCTCTGAAGTGCAGAGTAGGAAAAAAATACCCTACTGGTGGGAAAGAGGGTTCATGTCTGGCCTTGGCAATAGAAGAAACATTAGTAATAGTAATTTTTAAAAGAAACTTGCTTAAAAATCCAGTTATCATATGGTTTCACTCATATGTGGAACATAAAAAGTAGCACAGAGGACCACAGGGGAAGGGAGGGAAAACTTAATGGGAAGAAACCAGAGAGGAAGACAGATTAGGAGAGACTCTGGACTCCAGGAAACCAACTGAAGGTTACAGAAGGGGGAGTGGGGGCTAACCAAGTGATGGGTATTAAGGAAGGCAAATGCGGTGATGAGCGCTGGATGTTATATGCAACTAACGAATCATTGAACACTACATCAAAAACTAGTGATGTATTATAAGTTGGCTAATTGAACATAATAAAAAATAAAATTTAGAAAATCTTTTTAATTAAAAAAAAATTTTTTAATCTATGACCATAAACCATCATCACCAAGTTAAACAGAATTAATGTAACCCGAACATTCTGAAACTATCCGAGCTCTGACCATAAATTTAAGTGTTCCTGAGTCGGTAGCACCACAAGAGCAGGCAGAAACAAAGGCATATCCATTCTGAAAGGACGATCATCTTGACTCCGAATTCCAAAGCATCCCCAGAGATGATCCAAAATGAGCTCACAATCAAGTATCATCAATTACATAACACAAGACACCATGAGTGACAGTCAGGAAAAACAACAAATGAGATAATCAGACTAATAATGACTGCAGATATTTGAATGAACGGAAGGTATAAGTAGATTTAATAAACGTAGAGATATAAAATGAGTTGGAAATACTATGAAGGCATAAGAGACACTCAAAATTGACCAGGCGTATTTCAAAAAGAACCAAATGAGACTTCTTAAGAAAACCATCATAAGTAAAATGAGAAATTCAATGGACAGGGAAACCAACGTATCAGACATATCTTAGATGATAGTTCATGAATGGGAGAATTGAAATGACAAAGGTACCCAGGGGTGTGTGGGAAAATGCCACACAGAGCCAGTGTGCCAGAGGACAGAGTGAAAAGGTCTTACGGGTGATCAAGGCTCCAGAAAGAAAATTAAGAGACAATCTGTGAAGAAATAATGGCAGAAAAATTTGCAGAAGTGCTCAAAGAATTACATAATCCTCAGATTCAAAAAGCACATTGATCCTGATCAAGATAGATAAATGACTGATAGATAGATAAAAATCCACATGTAAATATATCCTAATAAAACTAATCCTGCATTTTAAAAAAAAGAAAAAAAGAAAACTCTTCTAAATAGCCAGGGGAAAAAAGACAAATACATGAAAATTAGACAGAGCTGCTATATCAACGATGATAGAAAGCACAGGACCATGGAGTAAAGCTTTTCAAAGCACTAGGAGAAAAACTACTGTCAGCACAGACTTGTACAGCTAGTAAAGATAAATTAAAAAAAAAAAAAGATTAAAGACATTTATAGACAAACAAAATGGAGACTTTTCTATCAATAGCTCTATCTACAGAAACTTCAAAAGATAAACTTCAAAAAGGAAAACCATCATGCCTGGAAAATCTAAGTTTCAAGAAGGAATGGCAAGCAATGAAAATGATAGACATGTCATGGTAAGGTAAAGGAGTTAAGAAATAAGGTTGAGGGACACCTGGGTGGCTCAGATGGTTAAGCATCTGCCTTTGGCTCAGGTCAAGATTCCAGGGTTCTGGGATTGAGCCCCACGTAGGGCTCCCTGCTCAGCAGAGAGCCTGCTTCTCCCTCTCCCTCTCTGCGGCTCTCTCTGCTTGTGCTTTCTCGCTCTGTCAAATAAATAAATAAAATCTTTAAAAAAAAGAACGAAGGTTGAATAAAATCCTTGAGAACAATAGTATAGAAATTAGAAGGTGGTGATTGGAGGTCAAATACTCCAAAGTAAAATCTTCTTCTGTTTGGGAGAAGGATAGTGTGCCGAATTTTAGACTTTGTTAAGTTTACATCAGGTAAGTGTATTAGATTTTCTAGGGTGTATGAAGAGGCCTTCTGGGCATGGGGTGCTGTATCTTAATTTAGATGCTGATTACAAAAGTGTGTTCATATTGTGGAAATCCAGTAAGCTGGGTACTTACTGGGTACTTACCCAGCTGGGTACTTACTATATGTACATTTTCCTATATTTAAATTATACTCCACTGATAATTTAAAATATAAGGAGAGAAATAGGGGTGCCTGGGTGGCTCAGTGGGTTAAAGCCTCTGCCTTTGGCTCAGGTCATGATCTCAGGGTCCTGGGATCGAGCCCCGCATTGGACTCTGCTCAGCAGAGAGCCTGCTTCCCCCTCTCTCTCTCTGCGTGCCTCTCTGCCGACTTGTGATCTCTTTCTCTCTCTATGTCAAATAAATAAATAAAATCTTTAATAAAAAAAAGGAGAGAAATACCTAGGATAACCACTGAAGTAAAAAAATTGAATATATAAGTAGTATATATGATTTCCCAATTATGAATTAGAGAAATACATACATGATCCAAAAGCAGACAAACAAGGTAAAAAGTAAAGAAGCATAAAAAGGTAAAGAAAATATGTAAAATAAGATAATAAAAGAGAATTCAAATATCTGTAATCACAATCAATGTAAATTTTGTTGAAAGACAAAAATTTGGTTTTCAATAAACTCTGCTCTTACGTTCTCTCAAAACAAAAACAGACAAACAAATGAACAAAAAAGATAAAAATTTACTGTATGATCTTTGAAAATGTAAAGCAAATTGTTCTTATAAACACACCTAAAACAAATGGCATGAGATATTATGCAAATACTAACTAAGGTTGGTGTAGATATGTATAATATTACATAAAAATGGGCTTTCTGGACAAAGCATTATTCAGAGGTAAAATGGGTCACTAAAAATTGCTAAGAGTTTCAAGTCACAAAAACACTGCAAGAATCCTAAGCTAAATGATACCAATAACATAGCTCCAAAATAAACACAATTGGCAGAAGACTGAAAGAAATTAGCAAATCTATCATGGTAGTAGATGTTTAACCCTCCCTTCTCTGTAACTGAATGACCAAGAAGAGAAAGAGAGAGAGAAGCAGAGGATAAAAAGAATTTGAATAACAGCAAACACCAAAGCTTGCTCTTTGAAAAGTGTCATCCTTGGGAGAAACAAAAATTATTTTAAAACATGACTTCAGTACCTGAGATAAAAACACCTACATATCTCTGGATGAGCTTGGTTAGAATATCCTCTTTAAAAAAATAAAATAAAACCCTATGGATTTTTTTTTCCAATTCCAAAACCAATATAATATGCTCAAATAAAATTGCAAGATCTAGTAAGTGCACTGCTCGATCTTTGGTCTTCATTAGACATCCTTAATCTCCACTGTGAGGCAGGAAGTGTTTTTAATGAGTCTGTGTTGTGAGAATCACACATATTGCCAAACCCAGTATAGGTGACCACAGGCCAATCAATTAGTTAAACCTCTCCACTCTGCTGTGATGCCTGGAAAATCACTGGTTTGAAATTGTAGAAGAGAAAACCAGGTCAATGTATTAGCCAAAGCTATAGGATCCAATAAAGAAATGATTTTTCTCTCCAATTAGGAGGTGAATTTATTTATTTTTTTTAAAGATTCTATTCACTTGAGAGAGAAAGTTCGAGCATGAGCAGGGATGGGGTGCGTGTGTGCAGAGGGAGAGGGATAAGCAGATGCCCTGCTGAGCAGGGAGCCCAATGCAAGCTCAATCCCAGGACCCTGGGATCATGACCTGCCTTGAAGGCAGACGCTTAACTGACTGAGCCACCAGGTGCCCCTAGAGGGTGAATTTTTTTTTTTTTTAAGATTTTATTTATTTATTTGACTGAGAGAGAGAGAGATCACAATAGGCAGAGAGGCAGGCAGAGAGAGGGGGGGAAGCAGGCTTCCTGCTGAGCAGCCAGCCCGATGCAGGGCTTGATCCCAGGACCCTGAGATCATGACCTGAGCCGAAGGCAGAAGCTTTAACCCACTGAACCACCCAGGTGCCCCCCTAGAGGGTGAATTTAAAAGCAGGGTAAGAACTTAACAAATGCTGCTTTTGTCAATTGGAACTTTCCATATTCTCTCCCTGAGCAACAGTCTATGTATGTGCACATGTAGTTCTTATGTGTCAGAAGCTTCAGCAGAAGTGGAAATGAGATAAGGTGGAGAGTGGGCTATACATTCTGGTGTCCATTGAGAGCCAACAGTGAGAACAAATCCACTGGTTTCAGATCAGGCACTCTGGTTCTTTCCCTCTTTCTCTGATGAGCGGAAGTTCAATCAGAGATTTGGGAAAGTCAAGAGAGCCACTTACAAAGGTGTGCTCTTTCTTTGGGGTAGCTCCCAAGCATGGAGAGAAACTCTATCGGTGGTCTATGGATTTGTTTTCCATTGCTTCCATAACAAATAACAGCAAATAGCTCATATAACACAAATCTACTTTCAGGTTCTTTAAGCCAGAAATCCAGCATGGGTTCGCTGAGCTGGTCAAGGTGTCGGCAGGGCTGTGCCCCTTTCTGGTGGCTCCCAGGAAGCATTCATTTCCTTGCTTATTTGGTTGTTGACAGAATTTAGTTCCTTTCCATTGTAGGACCTTCAGTTGAGGGCCATTCTCTGCTTCCCAAGGTCACCCACATTCCTTGGCTTGTGGCCCTGTTTCTCCATCTTCATAGCTACTGCCAGTGGGTAAAGTCCCCCTTATGCTTCAGATCTCCCCACCTTCTTCTATCTCATCTCCCTCCCCAGAGCTGGAAATGGGTCTCTGCTTCTAAGGATTTATGGGGTTAAATTGGGCCTACCTGGCTAGTCCAGGCTACTCTCCCCAACTCAAGGTGCATAACCTTCATCACAGCTGTAGAATCCCTTTTACCATCCATATAAAGTTACAGAGTCACAAGTCCTAGGGATTAAGTCATGGACACCTTTGGGGCTTTTATTCTGCTAACCAGAGTGGGATAAAGAGGTCATCCCAGCACAGTGATGGTCTCATAGTTTGGGGACCAGGTTGGCATTTCAAGTTGAGAAAAATGCTTTCATTGAGCAGGTGGGAGCCCTACAGTTGAGAAGGGGAATGAGGTGAGCAGTCTGGTTCTCTACTCTTTTCCTGTTCTCCCTTTCCCTCCTATACTCCCTAGCTGCAGGGTCTGAACCCTGAAGTGAGGGAAATCAAGAAGGCAGAGCAGTCTTTACTGGGCCGTGGGTCTTTGCACTCCCTGGTCTGGCCAATGGTTTAAAGAATCCTTCTATGGGTTCTTCAGAGGGTCCCTACAGGGCCTTTGTCTCCTATGGTTCTCTTGAGCTAAGAAGTGGCATCTTTATTCAGGTAATCAAATGTGCTCTTCTCTCGGCTTCCAGCAAGCTTTGTCCAGAATATTCCTGCTGAGATCTGCTCACCCCTTCATCCACCACACCAGATCTCCTCCTCTGATGACCTCGTTCACCCATAGAAACAACTGTACCCTCTCCACTCTCCCAAGCTTTGTTCCAGGTGAAGGGGAAGAGAACACCAGTCTTCAGGGTTCAAGCATGTGGCGATAGGAAGAGATACTACTGGAAACTCAACCGTATGAAATGGGGGTCTATGAAAAGTGGGAGACAGCATTAAGAGGGTGTGGAGAGGGAGTCAGCAAGCCAAGGACCCAGTGAGCTCTAAAACTGAAGGTCTTAATCTCATGCAGACTTCCCCAGAAGCAGACGCTCAGACAAGAATTTGAAGGCAAGCAGTTTATCCGGAAGGTTCCTTCAACACTAGCAAGGAAGTGGCGACATGATATGAGAAAGAAAAGGCAGCCTAAAAGGGTGTGTGGTTAGGTGAGCTATATACTGGGCAACCGAAACTTCGTGCCATGGGAGAGCCTGAGGACACGGTGTGCAGAGATCTTACCCGAGGGGTGGGATGGTTGCGATATTGATACACCCTCTCCTATCTCTCATTAGCTGAGTGTCCTCCCCGGGGATGTGTAATGTCCAGACACTTCTGGCCTGTGCGTGCAGAGCACCCCTGTTGAAAAGTCCCCCGTCGTGACTTGTAGGAGCAGACGTCACAAGCTGCATGCTGACAGAGAATTCCAGCCGGAGAAATGGTGCATCTGGGGCCGTGTGAAAGGGAAGCTTATGAGAAAAGCACACAGGCTATTCCTGAGCCCTTTCAAGATAGACTAGGTCCTTGAAGGAGCAGAGCAGGGCGGGTTCCTTTTGCTTACACCCGCCTTCTTGTGTGTGGCCCCCCTGCAGGACCTGCCTCTGGGAGGGTCTGAGTGTGGCTCAGCCCTCCCTTGAGCTAATTAGCCCAGAGGGCCTATGGGTTGGGTTTGGGTTAGTCAAAGGAACGCGGAACCCCTGCCCGGGAAAGAATATAAACCCCG
>CM052811.1:84764041-84827550 GCA_028533885.1 Nasua narica | reverse complement strand
CGTGAGTGTGAGGGAGAGCTCAAGCTAGCTTGAATAAAGGGCTCTTTTGCTTTTGCATCGGACTCGGCTCCCTGGTGGTATTTGGGGATCTCAAAATCTGGGCATAACAGTCCTAAAATCTGGATGGGGATGAATCTACTTGTGAAAAGGAGAACTTCAAAGTAGAAAGATACACGGTTCATTGTGACCAAGCAGCCAAGACGAACATATCAAATGACAGCATGAGAACCCCGTGTCCCTTCCCATAATTTGCTTTGGTAATCTCTTTTCAGCTGTGATGATTAATTAAAGCCAGGAGGAAAGGGAGGGAGAAAATGAATGTGTCCACAGAGGGAGGGGTAAGGGGTAGCTCCCAAGGTTCATTCTAAACGGGGCCACAGGCACGTTCTCTCCCCCTCCCCATCCCCCACCCCCACCCCCCTTCCTTTTCGGGGCTCCCCAGGGCACAAGGAAGAGCTTGGGTTTGCTGGATGCTGAGATTGTCTCCAAAGAAAAGACCCCGCGGTGCTATTTCAGGACTGAAATGGCTTTCTAGCTCCTTCTTCTTAATTTGCTGGAGCCTAGTCCAGAGGAAATAATTAGAGCTGTTTCAGTAATGTGTTTGCTTTACCACTTTCAATTAAGGACGAGAATATAGCGAAAGAGAGAGAGAGCGTGTGCACCGCAGTACAGGGCCTTTATGTGACCGATATTCCTCCATGCAAACTGGCACAATACTTTCTTGGTTATTTTAAACGAATGAATCCCTAAGTGGTTTTCTTTTAAACCGTTTTATTAAGGTATAATTAATGCACAGTAAATGCCACACATGTAAAGTATTCAATTTTGATATGTTTTGACAGAGATGCATGATGAAACCGCTCTTTAAATCAACAGAGTGGAAAGTTCTTTGTGCTTTTAGTGAACCCTCCTTCTGTCCCCTCCCACCGGCCTCTGGTATCCCTGCCCCAGGCAACCACCTGCTCTCTGTCATTAGAGGTTAGTCTATATTGTTAGAATTTTGTAGATGGAACCATCCAGTGTGTACTTTTTTTTTTTTTAATCTGGCTCCTTTCACTCACCGTCATTATTTTGAGACTCACCTGCGGGTTTTGTTTGTTCATTTGTTTTGGTTTTATGTATCAATAGTTCATTACTTCTTAATGCTGAATGGTCTTCAAGTTTTCAGGTTTGCAAAATCAGGTATTTCTTTAATTCAGAGACATGTGCATTGTAGGCATTTCCTAGGGCCGCCTTCACACATGATCCCCAACTGATTGGCTTTAAACGACAGAAATTTATTGTCTCTCAGTTACAGAGGCTGGAATCCAAAAATCAAAGTGTCATCAGGGCCAGGTTCCCTCTGAAGATTCTAGGGAATCTTCTGGGGTTCCCTACCTTTCTGGGTTTGCCACCAATATTTGGTGTTGCTTAGCTTCTAGACACATGACTTCCAGCTCTGCCTGCACCCTCATAAGGCATTCTCCCCTGTGTGTCTGACTCTGTGTCTCTTCTCCCCTTCTTAGACGGACACTAGTCATCTTGGGTTATGGGTCCACTGAGCTCCAACATGACCTCATCTTAACTAATTACATCTGCAATGACTCCATTTCCAAATAAGTTCACATCTTGAGGTTCCAGGAAGGACATGACTTTGAGGGGACACTATCCCACCCAGTTCGGTCATCCCTCCCCATTAAACTTTATATGGCTATTTAAATTAAATTAGGAAGATGGAGTAATTTTGATTTTTTTTTTAAATTCTTGACTTACCTTGAGATAATGTGAATCAGGAATCAAATTTTCCAATATGTGTTCTAAATAATTACATATGAAATCACATTCTTTATGAATAGGATAGCGAGGTCAAAAAAGTTTGGTGAATGCGGGGTTAAAAAAAAGCATCTTTATTGTAGCTTTAGCAAATCTTTAACATGTATAACTGGAATAAACTTGGCTCTTTTCATTGCCTTTCTCAGCACAGCATTGCTTTCAGAAGAGTTCCAAAAGAATTCAAAAGCAATTTAAATCTTTATTGCAGAACTCTTGAAAAACACCACAGAGGAAATACACTACATTATGTATAGTAAAAATGCCCCCCAAATCCTCATCCATATCCCCCAAGCCTACTGATCACCTCACAGCAACTGCCCCAAATTGTAGAGTTGTCCCTTTAAATAAACCTCCCTAAACCTCTCCCCACCAAAGCAAAACTGAGTTTATCTTGACTCTTCTGTCCTATCCTCCCCTCCCACCTCCCCAAATCCACTTCTTTAGGAAGAGGGAAAGCTCTCTTCTTTCTAATGTAGAAAAATTCAGCCTTTAGGAACATCTGATTTTCCTCCCTAACCTCTTTCCTAATGCAAACACACTAAAACCATCTTAGAAGGTACAAAAGATAGGGTGGGGAAAGGTTGTGAACAATGAGGAATCTTCCTGAGCTACGGGTCCAGGCACCTCCGAACCAAGAGCTGTTGAAGGAAGGAAAATGGCCGCTGCTCAGAAAGACGGTTCCTCCCTTTGCTCAACCCCAAGTCTTTCTGGAGAATTCCTACACAACGAAAATTGTTATCTTTGCTGCCCTTGGTTGGCCTACTCGAAAACAGTCTGCCCAGATGGACTTCTCCCTGCCAGCTTCCAGATAATCAGTTTACACAAAAAACTGTGCAAACAAGATTTACTGTTCCAGACTGTCAACAGTCTCGCTTTCTTCCTTCTGTCTTCTGACTCCTGTTTTTGCCTTTATTCCTTGGCTCAATCCACCAATCGACTCCTTCTCATGTGAGTAAACAATCTGCCTGCAAAACAAACTAATAAGCATGATCTGACAAATGTCTCTGGATTGTTCTTTGACAAGAAACATTATTTCTTTTCATCTCGGTCACATAAATTAGACTTCTCTGTGAATATCCAAGTTTTATACCATGTACTCCAGCCTTTTCTGAAGGTCTACATTTGCTTTTCGAGCCTTTTTAATGATACAGGAGAGGCTTCAAATGCTAATTCCAGCCACCACCCCTGCCCGCCCCCCAGCCCACCCCACTTCCCCACCCCCACCATTCCCCACTTAACAGTGTTGTTATCAAATGGATCCGCTGCCAACTCACAATGTTTTCTGTCAAAAACCACTAAAAACTGGGCAACCGGTCCACTGAACATGTACCGTACACAGGATATACTCAAAATACAGTTTAATTTTTTCCTACCATTTCCCCTTTAATGTAAATTCCTTGCCCCTGGGTAAAAAGTTGGGTGAGTGGAATTAGGCAATAGAGAGTATTATGGCCATCTTAAAAACAACACACAAAGTGTCAGTTTAGAAGTTAGAATAACCAGTTCTTAATAGCAATGAAATAACTAACTATGGCTTGTTACTTTTCAGGGGGGATGGGCAGAGGTGTCCTTCTGGGTTCTGTCCCTGTACTGCTCTCTCCCACACATGCGGACTGCACAGCCTGCCCCTCTGGGGACTGGCCCCGGAAGAACTTAGAACCTGGGCCTTACAAAGGCCATGCTCGGACATATTGGGTGTGATTATTGTCTTATGGTGGGATTCTCTGGGGCCAGGTAAACAACTGCCAACCTTTTTGCTGTGGACTATCTTTGTGGGTTCTTCTGGATACAGATCCCGCAGTGTAGCCCATGGTTCTTCTTTGGCCAGCCACTCCGTGTCAGTCCGCGGTTCACCTTCTCGCCATTGGGGGTTTCATCACCTCTTCCAGGTGGTCCTCTTGTCCAAGACCTGAAATGGCACTGGGGAGCTCTCTTCCAGGGCCAACAGTTGGTCCATGGAAGACACTCAAACACACTGTATCCATGTACGTTCATTTCCTACATTCAATAGGCTCTCACATCCCACCACCAAAGGATCTCACCAGCCCTTCCCCTGATCTCTGAATTTCCTAGGGTAGGAGACAGTCTTCCATTTCAAGTTCTCCTAGTGGTCCCAATTCCCCCAATTCCCAATTCCCAAGAGCAATTCCCCCGAGCAAGTAGGCTTGGGAAGAGGGCACATACAACCTCTCTAGTCCTAGCTGCTAGCACAGCCTTGTCTAGAAAGTACTCATCACAAAATCCTCTCTGTACATCTGCACTCTCTTGAGCCCAAGATGAGAAACCCAGAAGTCTTAAAACTGGTTTTATTCTATTTTCTTTGTAAATGATGCAGGTGGTGTTCTGGCTCCTAACCTAAAAATTTATTTTCTATTGTACTGTACCTTGGTTTTCATTAGGTACTTCAGCTTTAACTTTCTGTTAGAATAAAGCGTGTGTCAGAGGGGAAAAAAGGGCTAGCATACCCTTTCTCTACGAAAAAAAAAAAAAAAAGCAGCAGCAGCCAAAAATTGGACAGGCTTAACACTACGTGATCTTTTTCTTTGATGCTGTACTGACTTGATTCTCTATGTATATATAATGTAGGGGAAAGGACGACCTATGCAAATGTGAAAAAAATCATGACTCAGAGCAAAAAAAAGTAACAAAGTTGAATTTTAGGTACTTTGAAGCTTTTTTTTAAGATTATGTGAGAGAGAGAGAGAGCGTGAGCGAACTCATGAGGGGGGCAAGGGGCAGAGGAGGGGGAGGCAGAGAGTGAAGGAGAGAGACAATCTCAAGCAGACTCCCCACTAAGCACACAGCCCGATGTGGGGCTCCATCTCACAACCCCGAGATCATGACCTGAGCCAAAATCAAAACAGTCTGATGCTTAACTGATTGAGCCACCCATGCGCTCCTAAGTACTTTGTAGTTATAAACAGTACATTCTAAGCTCCAAAACAATTTCTGAGATAAAACATTTTTAAATAGTTAATTTTTAAAATGAAACCATCTAGATATTCAGCCATAAGTCATTTATGCAGCAAATAGATGTAGTTTATATGCTACATAACCATGCAAGAATTACAAATAATAACGTCGATCTAGATTCAGTTTTTATGGTACGATATGCTTTACTAAGTATGTGTGTGTTCATAAAAAATTGTAGGAAAGGATGAACACCTATATCGTAAGAGGAGTCATTTCTAAGTGGTAGGATCCTGGGTCATTTTCAGTTTTACTTTATATTATTCTACGTTCTCTGATTTTTTTACACTGAAGACTTTATATGTTTTAATACCTTTTTAATGACAAGAAAAACAAGAAAGATGTTGTCATTGAAATGAAATATACTTCTACAAATGGAAGGTTTTTTTTAATCAAAATGATTATGTTTGGGTTTACTGTTGTGAAATTCGGGAAGAGTATCTTTGTAATACTTTTTATGTATTTCATAATACCCTTTCATGCATTTTATAAAACATAAACAGATTTCAATTCTGAATTAGGCAGTTTTTACATGTGACCATATCAGTGACAATTTTTCAAAAATATCGAGGAGCCAGGCCATTTGCAAACGGATCTATTTATAGTCTCATAATTTAATGAGCATTCTTTTTACTCAGTGGTGGTAAACTGATTGTAAGCAAAAATTAATTGTAAGATCAAAATTTGTGAGCATTTTCCCCAGCAAACAATAGGAATAGATCCTTAAGAAATGAGTGGTTTAATATGCCTCGTCTTTCTTTTCTTTTTTTTTTTTTTTAAGATTTTACTTATTTGACAGAGAGAGACAAAGCGAGAGAGGGAACGCAAGCAGGGGGAGCTGGAGAGGGAGAAGCAGGCATCCTGCCAAGCAGGGAGCCCGACGCGGGGCTCGATCCCAGGACCCTGGGATCCTGACCTGAGCCACCCAGGTGCCCCTAATATGCATTGTCTTTCAAGGTTCCTGTGCAAATCAATTGCTTATCAATACTTGATACATATATTGTATGTAGATTTCTAGTCTGCATGTTTATTTGAATACATATTGCATAGTCACCATAATATAACCATACACTTCACTGATATCAGTTCTTCCTAGATCCCCCGAGGAGGACATTTAACTGCCCGTGTAACACATTTGAAGAGAGCAGAGTGGTGATGGGTCTTAATATGTGCAGGGTGTTCCTACTTGGCCTTCCTTGGGTATCGTAGCACTTACGGACATAGAGTAAATGTGGAACCAGAATGATCTGGTGTAACATTATCTTTTAATTGGAGTTTCTATTTCTGTCACTGTTTCATTCGCTTACCATAATAGCTTAAACCATAGCAATTGGCAGAAGCATCGTTGTTGGTTTGGACTGAAGACAAAGGGACACATGCAAGGGTTTTATTTCCAAAGAGGCTTGGAGAGGAATTTAGGATTTTGCTTAGATTTTGCTGGGAGAACAAATGAGATCTGAAAACAGCTAAGTGTACATTGAAACCGGATTCCTGAGGAGTCTGTGCCTCCAGCGACACCTGAGGAGTCCTCCTTGTCCGCTGACAGCCATTTTGAGCCAAAGCTTCATTTTTCTAACTTGAAAGGTGTATTTTCCTGCACCTGGGGCGACAGGGAATGGGGAACGCTGGCATTTGTTGGGAGCTAAGGTCCAAAACCCATCAACACATTTGTCTGCAAAACGTGTGCAGGCGACTTTGTCCTCACATCACGGACGGTGACATTTCTGGCGGTTTCCATCTTTGTTTGGAGGCAGGGAGCGCTGAGCGTGATTCACCTGGAGAACTGTATTTGTATCTGCTGTTCGTGGGTCAACAGGAGCTATTGAAGAACGATTTCTAAGCCGCCTGTCCTCTTTTGCTTCCAAAGTTTGAGTCCTGCCTTTCCCAAGAATCCATGGCTTTGGTTCCCAAACTTGATGATGCACTGTTTCCCGTTTTCTGAAATTATGCAAGCTATTTAAAAGCCACGTAAAACAACTAAATATGAGTACAAAGAGATTTTTACATTCTTTAAAAAATAAAACTAAGTGGACTACTTTGGGAAAACTCAATGAAGGTGAATGACTTTAAAAGTTGCTATGAGGGCGCCTGGGTGGCTCAGTGGGTTAAAGCCTCTGCCTTCGGCTCAGGTCATGATCTCAGGGTCCTGGGATCGAGCCCCACATCGGGCTCTCTGCTCAGCAGGGAGCCTGCTTCCTCCTCTCTCTCTGCCTGCCTCTCTGCCTACATGTGATCTCTCTCTGTGTGTGAAATAAATAAATACATAAAAATAAAATCTTTAAAAAAATAAAAGTTGCTATGAATTAAAAGTGGCATGGTTATAAAAGATGGGGGAGAAATTGTCAAAAGTAGGAAGATTCCACTCTCGGATTATTTTCCCATTGTTATTTTGCTGTTGCCATGACCATGTAATTCTTGTTCCCCTTTAAAGAGATTAAAACATCGGTACTGATATGTGAGTCTGGGTATGGTTTATGCAAGAAACGCTAAGCAGTCTTGAACACTAGCTACTTGATCTGTTTGAAAGATGGGTCTTGGATCCTATGGCCAGAGATTTCATTAATCTAAGCCCAGTGAGATACCCTCTATATCTAAGCCCTCCAGATAGCCCTCTGGATTCCTAAAATCTCCCCAACTCATTTTAATATGTGGCCAAGTTCAAGAACACTGCTCTAGAACAGCGCTTCTCAGACCTCACTGCGCAGGGATCACCTGCAGATACTGGGAAATGCAGATTCTAATTCAGTGGGTCTGCAGTGGGGAGGCCCGAGGTTCGCCATTTCTAGAAAACTCCCGGGTGATGTCGATGCTGCTTATACAGGGAGCACTTTGAGGAGACACATGTTGAAGGGTATGAAACAGCTTGGTCCACAACTTCTCTGCACTTGCCATCCCCTGAAAGGTTTGAAACCATCGAAGCATGAGTCTCCCCAAGGGAGATTCTGATTTGATTTCTGGGTAATTCCCTCCCACCTGCAAGGCAAGAGCCACTTCTCTAGAAGGCGATGTATTAAATTGTGCACTTGACAGAGAAGATCTGTGTTGAGCCAGCCTGTCTGTGCTGGGCTGCTAAAATATGTTGTTTGTTTTCTGTCCTCGGGATGGTTCCCCGCTCTGGTCCATTCTCTGCACCTTCACTTACAAAGTCAGTCTGTTGATTAAGGGTCCCCTCGAAGAGCCCATCTCCCGATACCATTAATCCCCGTAAGACTTGCCCTACCCTGGCAATCAACTCTGGAGATCTGAAAGCGTAAACAAGTCACTCATTTGAGTATAGAGATCATGCATTATCCTTCCCAGATCCTTCAGACTCAGCTCCTGGAGCTGTAGAAATGGCACGTGCATTTGGAGCCAGCCCGATGCCCATTCTCTGCAGAAAGCTAGCATGGTGACAGGTTTCAGCCGCTGTGAGTGTTTCATGAGAAGTCCACGGTGTGCAAAAGAGCTGGAGAGAGCCTAACGCTCTCTGGAGAGAATCTTTGGGGATGCAAAGAGCAATCTGGATGTCGAAATTCACACCAAAAATTAGAACGTTGAACTTGATATAGCTCTTGGGATGATTGAATGAGAGCTTATTGTGAAGCTTCAAACCAGGAAAACTTTGCACCAATATGTGGGTTCATCGAGAGCAGACTCTTTCCAAGATTGAACACTTGAAAATAATTCGTAGAGCATTGACTACGGGCTGCGGGTGGCAGAAATGGCCATGTGTACCTGAGGTGCCCCGCTCCCAGCATATGACTTTGAAAAAGAGCAACGTCTCACCTCACACATACTATTTTTCTTGTAGTGTGTGTATGTTACATTGCTTCCATTTAAACCGCCAAGAATCTGCCATTATTCCAGATTATCCTGCACAGCGCTTGATGGATTTCAAAACATACTCTCCCCTCCATTATCTCCTTTGATCTTCACAACAACCTACAGGATAGGCTGCAATTATTCTCCCTTCACACAGGAGGAAACCGAGAGTCAGAGAGGTTAAGAAACTTGCCCAAGGTCACACAGCCAGGAGGTAAGAGTTCACATTCGAACCCAGATTTGGCCATATGCTTTATACCCTCACTTTGTAATGAATATCTAACTCACTCAGAGGGACCACAGTATTGGTGTCTCTTAAGGCTGGTGTATCAGGCAAAATTCACCTTTTTTTTTCCCCCACAAGACACATAGCATCTTCCTACAACAAAGGTGTTCAGGAATCCTGAGAAGCCAGTTGTTTTGGAAGCCAAAGAAAACAATGTTATCTTTTCCTTTTTTTTTTTTTTTAAGATTTTATCTATTTATTTGAGAGAGAGAGAGAGCAGAGAAAGAGAGAGATCATGAGAGAAGCAGACTCCCTGCTGAGCAGAGAGCCCGATGTGGGGCTCGATCCCAGGACCCTGAGATCATGACCTAAGCCAAAGGCAGAGGCTTAACGACTGAGCCACCCAGGCACTCCAACAGTGTTACCTTTAGGCCAAAAACTCTGTTAAGTGCTCCTTCTAATTTCCTGGTTTCCAACTCCCTGCAAACTATGGAAACATTGGATTTGTAGTGGTCCACTTTATTCACCTATAGGGAAGACTAGAACTAAACGAGTAGTATAAAAGCTTAAAACATTAGTTCAAAAGAAGAGACGTCAGAGTGAACTTGAGTGTGTGGCAAATTGCATTTTCTGAAACTGACCACATTAATATCTCCCTCCCGTAGGTCCCTCCACCATGGTGATTTGGCATTTCTCCCATGGAGAAATGGGGTCTAGGTCCCTCTCCTTGATGCCGGGTAGGTTTTGAAGTCACAAACAGAAGCACCATTTTGTCCCTTACAAGGCTAGGTCATATATAAAAGATGATACAGGGGCACCTGAGTGGCTCAGTGAAGCCTCTGCCTTCAGCTTCGGTCATGGTCTCAGGGTCCTGGGATGGAGCCCCGGGCTCTCTGCTCAGCAGGGAGTCTGCTTCCCCCTCTTTCTCTGCCTGCCTCTCTGCCTACTTGTGATCCTTCTCTCTCTCTCTCTCTCTCTCTGTGTCAAATAAATAAAATCTTAAAAAAAAAAAGACGATATAGTTTCCATTCATTCCCTTGGATGCTTGTGCTGGAATCCAACCACCATGCGGTGAGAAACCCAAACTAGCCCATCAGAGAAATCACCAAAAAAATGCCCTGCACACCTGTTCCAGCCAGTATCACCATCAGACCTGTGGGAGCAGACACCTGATGATTCTAGCCCCAGCCATCAAGACACACCCTGCCTTCCCGTCTTTCCAGCTATGGACTCAGACATCTTGGAACACATACAAGCCATTTCCACTATGTTCTACCCAAATTCTTCACCCAGAGAACCCACGATCATCAGAAAATGACTGCTTCATGCCACTATACTTTAAGGTGACTTGTTATGTGGCAACAGATAACTGATACAGGATGACTGATTTTTCTATCATTTATTATGACTATAATATCAAGCTTTCGGGGTAATTGAACCATTAAATCTGAGGCTGTTACATGTAATTTAAGCACATTAGAAATCCAGACTTATAGTTTATAGTCTCTGCAGTAAAATAAAAATGATAGGTGTGTTTGAAATAAAAGATGAAACAATTCTAAATGTTAAACGCTAATGTAATTGCTAGCCACACATCATTGAGTAGGCATGCAAATAATAATGCACGAATATTAAACTATAATTCAAACAGTATATTCTAGAAAAATTGGGGAAATGTCTGGTTATTTTTTTTAACGACCTACTTAGGGATACGGAAGGCACAATTACAGCCGAAGCTTAATTTTCAAATGACAAATTATCTAATTACATTTTTTAAGCAAAATGAAGACACCTAGATAAACAAATTAGAACTTACTTTCATTTTCATGTCATTTGTTCATGCATGTAATATTATTCTATTTACTTATTTTCTCTTCTCATGAACAGGGGAGTGGAAAAATGAAATGGAAGGGGGAAAAATTGGTTTGGAGGAAATATATACGTATTTCTATACATACATCTTAGTTTTTTAATACATACGTTAACTTCGTGTGGATTTTAGCTCCTTCAAAAATTTAATGAGCTGTTAGCAACTCTAGTTTCAAGAAACTGTTGTTTTTAAATACAGTAAACATACAATAATAGAACAGGCCAATCAATTACATCTCTATTGTGTTGCAAGATTCCTGCCTCAAGATTTGCTAGTCTTTTCTTCTGGATAGGGGAGGAAAGACCTCAGGGCAAAAGGACTATAAATCAAGGGGGAGCCCTGGGATCTTTGAGGTCAGATTCTCCTCTATTTACCTCCTCTTTAATTACGGAATGGAGAGATCCCAATTCAAGAGAACAGTTCTCTTTGTACTTTGTTTAAAAAAGAAACAATGAAAAAAAAAAAAAGAAACAATGAGCCCAAGTTGAAGCCCTTTGCCCCCTAGGGTCAGCAAACCAAGACTTAATTATAGTTTCCACGTATCCCTAGAATGTGATTTTTTTTAAGATTGTATTTATTTATTAGAGAGGGCACAGGCATGGAGTAGAGGGGCAGAGGGAGAGGGAGAAGCCGACTCCCTGGTGAGCAGAGAGTGCAATGCAGGGGTTCAATCCCAGGACCTGGAGATCTTGACCTGAGCAGAAGGCAGAAGCTTAACTGACTGAGCCACCCAGGTGCCCCCTAGGCATGTGTATCTTTTAACAATCTGAAACTTCCAGATCAGTAAACTGAGGTCATCTGCCTGATAAAAACCTTGCAGTTTCCATCCCCACAAAAAGGACCAGCTGCAGTCCTTCCTTTTCTTTAGTTAATAACCTCTTGCCCCATCATTCTGCCTGTAAAAACCTTACATTTCATAAAACGGAGTCTCTCTACTTGCTAGATGGTATGCGCCCCTATTCATGAATCGCGTAATAAAGTCAATTAGATCTTCAAATTTAATCAGTTGAATTTTTTTAAACAACTTCCTATGATTTTCTAGTATGCAATTAATATTATGGGTGGTGGTGGTGGGGGGGGAACCTTAAAGCAATTTGCTTCTAAATGAGGTTTCTAAAATCTGCTCTCAGAATTTACAAACAAAACAAACCTTTTTAAAGGTGCAAATGTTCATAGCTCTCACTGTCACTTTATTACCCTTTATGCTCTCAAAGCCCAGAAGCAAAAGTCATTCTGGGAGATTTTATTTACATTTCTGTGAAAGAATTCCGGCTTCTGTATTTCATCTTTTCCCCCCAAAATAAAACCTAAAACTTCCAGATCATTCCTCTTTCTTAAAAATATGGGGGCGCCTGGATGGCTCAGTGGGTTAAAGCCTATGTCTTCGGCCCAGGTCATGATCTCAGGGTCCTGGGATCAAGCCCAGCGTCGGGCTCTCTGCTCAGCAGGGAGCCTGCTTCCCCCTCTCTCTCTGCCTGCCTCTCTGCCTACTTGTGATCTCTCTCTGTAAAATAAATAGATAAAATCTTTAAAAAATATATGTTAAAATTCTACCTGTTAAAAAAAAAAAAGAGGGATGGCGGGAGGTGGGGGAGGGGGCAGATTTCTTGTGGCTCAGGAGAAAAGAAGTGTTTAATAGAATTAAATTAAAAAGCGAAATCAGAATATGAATAAAGAGGAATTCCCGCTGCCTGCCAGGGGTCTCCTCCAAGGACCAGTCATCAGATAGACAGTAGTGTGAATCTGATGGTGACTGCAGTCACCTCGGGGCATTTTGAGACCTACCTGCCTAGGTCCTATTGACGCACACGCAGATATAATAGGGCTGGGGCAGGACCCAGGCAAGTGCAGGGCTCCTAAGACTCCTGGGACGATTGTAATATACATAGATAGGTGAGGACCCATTTAGGACAAGGGAGTTCTGACTGCCTTCTAAAGGGGTTGCAAGAGATGGGGAAGAGACAAAGGTCCAAATAACACTCTGCTGAGCCTCGCAGTGCCATGTATGGTACCTAAGGAGAAGGTGAAATTTAGATTTTTTTTTTCTTTCCTCTTCAACCTGCTGCCTGCCTTAAATAAAGACTTGCTTGCCAAGGATATCTATGGCAGTGGAGTGCGTCTTGTTTTTCTTCTTTTAATTTTGTCTCTCAGGCCAGATTCATTCTTTGAATCCCAATTATATAAATTATTGATTTGCATGACCGAGAGGAATGATGAGGAATGATGGGAATGCTACTTCAGGGATACACAGAATAAGTTCAAGCAAATTTGGCTGACAGAACATGACCTCCGGTCTGGGTCTGAGCAGGTGTAGAAGCTAAAACCTGCAGAAAAACATACAAACAAACAAAAAGCTCACAAAAACAAACAAAAAAAAAACGGCTAATGGAGGCAAGTTTCACACCTGGTTTTCAGGAAACAGGAAGGCACCTGCTGTTTACTTATGCTTCTCCAAATGCAGGTGTTTTGAATCTAAATTTGAGTGGGCGGGCATTTCCTCCAAAGAGCCTTGCACTGCAGCTCTTAGAGTCTGAAATAACTCAACAACGTATTTATAGATAAGGGTCTAACCTGGGCTATAAATCAAACACAGCCACGGCTGCCTTTGCTCCAGAACCATAAACTTGCATGACTGGGGAAGCTGCGCCCCTTGCTTCTCCCGAGGCTCAAGCTGGGAAATGTCGACTGTTCAATGGTGACTTGAAGAAGGTACGAGCCCATGGATAGAGGAAGTCAAGTGGTTGGCTTGATATCACAGCCTGGCAATGAAGTTGAAAGTTAAATAGAACCCAGCCCTCTCCTAGTGACCCGAAGAACTTGCTGCTTGCTGCTGGGTGTGTGCGTGTGCGTGTGTGTGTGTGAATATGGTTAAACAGACTCCCCATGTTTTCTCATGCACGTTAATAAAAGTGTTTCATCATAGGAGAGGTGGCAAACAACTTGAAATGTCTGTGTTTATAAACAATGTCTGAGATTTCCAATCCAATGAACCATTAGGGAGTGAAGGGGTTATATGTAACTGACCCGGGCTCAAAAAATGAAGCAAGAGAGCCTCCAAAGGCACCTTGTCAGTATCAGCATCCCCCATGGGAATGAACTGTGGTTAAGACCTTGGAATCAAATTGCTCAGGTTCCAATTCTAGTTCCATTATGTAAGTTCTCTGTGCCTCAGTGTTCACATCTGCAGAATGCATTGTTTGGGGATAGTCTGTGAGTTAATACCCGAAAGGCACTGAGAACAGTAGCTGGTACGTCCTCTCTCTCAGTATAAGCTAGAAAATAAAACATGTCAACACCGATGGATTGACCAGGCTCCTTTGGTTTTCTTTCTGTATTGTGGTGAGGCGGCTGTGTCTCCTCCGTTTTTAACCGAACTCTTAGTTTTGTTTTCTGAAATGTGCCTGCGATTGGTCCCCCTTTAGTTTTTTCCCATCATTACAAGAGTAAGGGTTCCTTTCCCTGGGGCCAAGCTAGCACGGAAACTTTTCAGTTGCTCTTTGCCCCTGCATCCTGTCCCGGATTTCCCATGGGCTCCGGGTCTGTTCCCTGCTGCTTTTATCTTGCCAAGCATGCCGGGCTCAGGATCCCCGGCCTGCCATGCCAAGCTTAACCCTGAGCTGTTTCCACCCCTTCCGCAGCCCTAATTCTACCCATCGCCCCTGTTCCCGAGCACCCCTCCTGTGTGGGTCAGGCTTACAGACACCACGCTAAGTGATGAGTTGCCTCTTTTGCTGAGTCAATCATTGGTCTCCTTGTGGCCTGAGTCCCATAGGATTTGCCTTCTCTGAAAGAAGGGTTTTCCAAGGGGGGAGGTTGTAGCAGCGAGAAAGGAAACAAAGGAAGCAATAAATCAGATGGACATTCTAAAGCCTAGAAGTGGCAACATTTCAAGACTGAAGGAGGGATGAAAAGCAGCTTGCTACTGTGAATCCCTTCCGTCTTAACATGCAGGGAAGCTTCCTCCCTCGCCCAAAACAGAAGTCATCAGCACACATCAATTTATTATGTCGCAGGAAGCGTTAATGTATTATAAGCTTGTGTTCTTTGTTTTAAAAACTACAAGATTGTATGAGGAAATCATTCTAAACTCTTCATTTTCAAGTCTTCTACTCTTCATTCCCCATGGTGAGTTTCTTTACCTTCCTTCCCTCCCCTGTCCTCCTCTCCCCTGTCCTCCCCTCCCCTTCTTTTTCCTTTCTTTTTTTTAGTTGCGTTGATCTCTCTCCAATGGTGCTGTGCACATCCTGTTTTCCCCCTACTACTTCAGCTGGGGCACCCCTTCTCTTGTCCCAGCCATGAATTTCAAGGAGGAACTGCTGGTCACTGGATCCTGTCACTCCAGCGGCGGCTGATCCAGTCAGCGTCCTTCCCTAGGATCTTTCAAAGTCTAGCCCCAAAGCCTACTGCAAGCTGTGTCTCAAATGGGCCACCATATAACAGCCTCCAGTTGGGTCCCTGCTTCCCCTCCCTCAGTTCCTACCCCCACAGACTGCACTCCTCTTAGCAGCCGGAGGAATCTTTCTCTAAAACTTTATTCAAACCACGTCAATTCTCTTTTCGGTTCCCTCTTTGGATTTGCCGTCCTATCCGGATGAAATTCCGGATTTTCTCCCACTTCCCACTAGCTCCGTCATTTCCTCTCCAGTCAGTATCTCCTACCACTGCCGATCTGTTGGTCATACAGGTCAAACACACTCCCACCTCAGGGCCTTTGCACATGTCCGTTCCTCTCCCTAGAATGCTCTTCCCACCAGGAGTGGCTACCCTTCCCCACATTTAACTGTCTGCTCAAATGATGCCTTCAGAGAGAGGTCTTCCCTGAACTTCCCACACAGAATAACCCCTTGGCTGCCACTCTCTATCCATATACTCTTTTTCCTTGTTTGTCTTAATGCCTAACATTACCTGACAGTCACAGTTTTCTAAGTATCGGGATCTCCTCCTACTAAAATGTAACCTTTCCAAGAGAAGAGAATGTCTCTTATTTTTGTTTCCTGCTATCTCCCCAGCATTGAAAACAATGATCCACACCTTGCGTCCTCCCTATCTGTTGAATGAATGCCTTCCTAAACCATTCCCTTGTCGAATACTTCTACACAGATGTGTCTTCAAGTCCTAAGAGACTTCGAAAGGCCACATTAATAAATGTCTTAGGTAATGAATGAACAAGGAAAAGCATCAGAAATAATCTTATCAAACGCCATCTTTTGAAAGAGAATATGAAACCCAGAGTGGGTGGAGTGAAACTCCCAAGAACACACAGCTCTTCACTGTGCAGTTGCTTTCGGCAGAAAAAAGCCAGGCCAGCTTCACAAAGGAAAGCACCCATGCTGTGTGTGAGCCTCTCCTGATTTCAATTACATCTGGTAAGCTGGGAGCAGGAAGCTGGCTTTGCGTTCACATGAGCCAAAGCAATCCATGACCTTGACCTAAGAGAGCTTCCCAAAGAGGGGACCGGGGGACCACAGAACGAAGGTGTCCCTGGCCCTTCTCCTGTCTCTATCTCTCAACTGCACAAAGGGTTTGAATACGTGTCTGTGTCTGCCGAATGAATGACTCCCACGCCCCCGGAGGCAGAAGTGGGGTGAACAATGCCGAGGTGCTTGAATCTTCATCCCTGGCTTCCGTCTCCCACAAGCAAGTGCTTCTGTTCCTTCCCTGCCTCCTTACTGTACGTCCACGCTCCCCAAATACAGCGCATTACCATGATAAATGATTTCCGACTTGTTTGATAACAGAGCTCTGTTCTCAAGGAATCCTGATTAGCATCTCCTGGATTCTCTCCAGCACACTTTGAGAAAGGCTGCCATAAGGCAGAATTGTTAAGTCAAGAGGCCGTGCCGATGGGCCCCTCACAGAATGCCTTCAGTTTTCAAGTGAGGGAACTGAGGTCTGGAGAGGTTTAGTGGCGGGACTCCATATCACCCGCTCGGTTACGGTACAGAGCATAGCAGGTCTCGACCTCCTCTCCGTCAGGCTGCCGTTTCTGGGAAGAACCAAGTTCAATAGAACCAAGTTCCATTGCAGTTCTCATACAGTGCGATTCTGCAGGTACTCCTGGTAGATGATCACATCCTGCAAAGTCTTGTGCTAATCCATTTAATGAAATACAACATTACATAACACATATGTGTGCATATGCATATATATTTATACTATACATTTATGTATATAACCTTTCATATACGCATATATATGCATATAAATATATATTTATACTATACACTTATGTGTACAACCTTTATATATATGCATATAAATATATTTATACTATACATTTATGTATATAAAATACATATGCATATACACACATATGTGCATATATGTGATGCTTCGGACATACAGTAAGGTATACAGGCTAGTATGATGAACCATGTTACCCACCACCCAACTTAAGATGTGATACGTTAAAAACACCAGCCGATCTTGCTATGTAACCCACCCTCGAGCATTATGGTGTTTTTTTTTTTAATTTAGTTCCAGTTGGTTAATACATAGCATTATATTAAATTCAGGTGTACAATATAGTGATTTAACAATTCCACACATTACCCTGTGCTCATCATGATAAGTGCCCTCCCTAATCCCCAAGACGTATTTCCCCCAACCCCCAACCCGCCTCCCCTCTGGGAACCAGTGGTTTGTTGTCTATAGTTAAGAGCCTCTGCCTTCAGCTCAGGTCATGATCTCAGGGTCCTGGGATCGAGCCCCGCATCGGGCTCTCTGCTCAGCAGGGAGCCTGCTTCCCCCTCTCTCTCTGCCTGCCTCTCTGCCTACTTGTGATCTCTCTCCTGTCTGCCAAATAAATAAATAAAATCTTAAAAAAAAAAAAAGAGCCTGTTTCTTGGTTTGTCTCTTTCTCTCTTTTTCCTCCTTTGCTCATTTGTTTTCTTAGATTCCACGTAGGAGTGAAATCGTACGGTATCTGTCTTTCTCTGACTGACTTAATGTCACTTAGCGTAATACTCTCTGACTCTATCCATGTTGTTGTAGATGACAACAGTTCATTCCTTTATATGGCTGAATAATATTCCACTCCATATATACATATACATGGAATTATATATATATGAATATATATAATGGAATATTATCATATATATATATATATATATGATAATATATATGTTAGGGTCCGTGATCAAAGGAACGAGACTGATACAAAGCGAAGATCAAGCAAAGCTTTATTTCGTGCCAAGCATCAAGAATTACACTGGCCGGTCAGGGTTGTCTCTATGGAGAGAGCAACCTCGCCTAGTTTCTCAGGCTAACTTTTATAGGGCAAAACCGCAAATCACAAGCTGACTGTGAGCCGTAGCTGCCAGGAGCTAATCGTCATCTTCATTGGTCAGAAACAGGAAGGTTACATATGTGCTTTTTACGGATTTGATGTCTCCACCTGGCCTGACTCTGGCCTTCACTTTTTTTTTTCTGGGATCTGTTATCAGAAACTAGCAGACTATATTTTACTGGTGTCCTGGACTTATTTTTTATATTATTATTATTATTATTATATATCAATATTATTATATATTATAATATAATAATATTATATGTTAATACTATTGTAATAAAATGTTATTATTATTATTATTTTACTGGGCTTATTTTTCTAAATAAATTCCTCCAGACTGACTCAGTTTCTTTAAGGCAAGGTCAGCCTGCGTTCACTGCACAAACAACAAAATGGCTGCTTGGACAACACGGAGTTACTTAGGCCAAGCAGGTCCTAACAATATATATTATCGCACACCACATCTTCTTTATGCATTCATCAATGGATGGACCCTTGGGCTGCTTCCATATCTTGGCTATTGTAAATAATGTTGCTATAAACAAGGGGGTGCACATATCCCTTTGAAGTAGTGTTTTTGTATTCTTTGAGTAAATATCTAGTCGTGCAATTGCTAGATCATAAGGTAATCCTATTTTTAACTTTTTGAGGCACCTCCGTACTGTTTTCCAGTTTACATTCCCACTGACAGTGCACGAGGATTCCTTTTTCTCCTCATCCTCGCCAACACTTGTGGTTTCTTCACAGCATTACGATTTTAATTTGAATTTCCTGATTACTAGTGAAGCTGAATATATTTTCAGGCATTCAAATGTTCTTCTTCCACAAATTGACTGCTCATGTAATTACCTGATTTTCCCAATGGATTATTAATCTTTGTAAGAGTTTTATATATTCTGGAATTGAATCCTGATCATTTACATTAATTATACACATTTCAGAGATTTTCCCCTCGACTGTGACCTGTATGTTTCATTTCTCATTTTGGCCTACAGCAAACCTCGGTTTTTTTTTCTAGTATAGTTGAATTTAACACTTTTTTTTAAAAGGTTTGTGATTTTTAACTCTAAGAAATCCTCCCCTACCCCCAAATCCATAAAGATATTCTATAGTTTCTCAAAAAAAAATTTTAATGATTTGCTTTTTGTCTTTAATCCAACATGAATCTATGTTTATATAATCGTGGAGGAGGGACCCATTTTTACTTTTTCCACACAGTTAATTATCACATCACTCCTTATTGAATATTCTATTCTTCCCCCACTGATCTGCAATGCCAGCTTTGTCATTTGTCAAGTTTTTATGTCAACACAGACCTGTTTCTGGGTCCTTTCTTCTGTTCCATTGTCTGGTCTCCTGACACCCTGAACTCACAGCAGATAATGAATTTCATTTTCCTTTAACACAATCACAGAAGCCGGGTACTGGGCCTGCAGGATCTCCTTATACCATTCCCTCTACTTTGTGTATATTTGTTAATTTCCATAATAAAGAGTTAAACAAGTAACTGTATCTGTAGAATGCATTGCTGCTTTCTAAGCACCAAATCTCTGCTTTTCAGTCCTTCTCTTTGAAACACCCTTCTTCCCATCCACCAGCTCTTCTCCTGGTTAAGGACACACACCTAATGACTTACCCGCTGGAAGCATTTGCTGACCACGTCAGGCTGGGCTGGGCAGGTGACCTTTGTCCAGGACTACCACCAGCAAGGCTCTTCTCACCCTGGTAGCCCTTGACTTTGCTGACTGACACGGCCATTACATCAGGCTCCCGGAGAGTAGGAACGGTGTCACATTTCTGTTTCCCCACGATGGAGCAAATTGCCGATACCGAATGCCTTAATGGTTACTGGATGAAAGACTAACTAAATGAATGAATGAATAATGAATAAATGTGCCAATATTCTTTTAGGACTAATGATAGGCAGCTGGAGAGAAATGGGAGAGACTAGCAGGTTGCTGACTCCTTGGTTTGGTCCTCAGGGTATAGTCAGTGCTGGGATGAGTCCAAATGCAAAGCCTTAGACTCCCATTAGCAGAAGGGCTGGGAAAAGCCCTTCCTAAAAAACAGAAGGTGTCTGTGAGTATCAGCCGAATGTGTGACCTCATGCATGTGAAAGCATCTCGCAAACAGAAAAGCCCTACGCTCCTCTGTAAAGTAGCATGACTATTATGATCAGTAGCTTCTGGTAACTCTTATACTATTCACGATTGTCTTTTGCACTTCCGAAACAGTGACTGTTTAGAAATCCAAGCCGCATGCCAGAAATAATCAAGATCATTTTCTAAAATGCTCTAAAATGCTAAGAAAAACAGAGTGTGGGATCTATCAACAAAGCAGACAGCACAATTCAGCAAAGAGCTCAGAGATAATATGATCTGCCCCGCCTTGATGACAGTTTGAAATACAGTTAGAGGGAAAAAAAAAAAACCTTTTAACAGCAGAACCTATTAATAGTCAAAGCATAGTGATAGTGTCTGTTTGGAGAGGTGCAATGTGTCCTTTTTGTTTTCAGGATCAAGCACAAGTGATACTATGTTGCTACTACTAGCTGTTTTCACCACCAGAGGAAAAAGCTTCCTACATAGAATACAGGAAATTGATTCTCTGCGGTACTCTACTACTTCCTGTAGGAGTAAATCCTTTACTTTTCTTTGTTTTTTCTTTTATTTCTCCAAGGGAGTAGCAGGAAGCTGTTTCCGTCAGAATAAAGAGAACAACCTATGACCTTAATAATTAAATACCAGGACCTAATGACTGTCTTCAGTTCAGAGATGAGAATCCAGTCCAGGAGATGGGGGGAGGGGCGGTTTAGGCACAAGGTCACGTGGCCGGTGTGTTGCAAGACTTCCTGACTTTGAACTAAGTGATCTCTCTCCTCTCTCCCCGCCTCCGCGGATTTGGGGTGCGCTTTTTTTTTTTTTTTTTTTAATTAATCGGCATCACGAACCAATTGGGATGAATCAAGCAGATAATATGTAATGCCTTTTTGGAAATGGAGAAATGAAGTTGGGCAGTTTGGTAATTAGGCAGCAGGGGAAAGTGGAGAGGAATTAGGGAAACGTTCCAGGCATTCCAGTTGCAGGGTAACCCGGCATCTGATGTCCCAGATGCTCTTGCCTCTGAAGCTCAGAGGCAAATTTTCCACCCAGAATCTGAAACACATCTTCCTCTACCTCCTCATCTCCATTTGAGACTATAGAAGGCAGTGAGGTGTGGCATGTGGTTTTATAAAAATTAGCAAAAATGGTGCCAGAGGAGAGGGAAACACAAAAGCGGATGTGTAAGCGTGTGTAATCAGAAAGCATTATGTACATAATCCTAGCGGCTTTATTCAATGGCTCACTCCATTTCAGTAATCATGTTGGTAGATGAGCTAATTGCAAATTTGTTAAATATTCATAACCAGCAATTTCTGCTAAGTGACAATGAACTGTCACAGTCGAAAGGATTACAGACCTTAGGGTGACATGATTTATAGACTGCTTCTTATCCTCACCCAAAAATCAGAACCCCCGCTTTCTACCTATGGCGCAGGCATTGAGGGGCAAGGCAAGGCTAAGAGAAGTGCCAGAGGGACATTTGGAGGGACAGAGCAAGCCTGTGGATTTGGATACCAAGTACAAGTCCCAGGCCCAAAGCTCTTCTTCAGTGTCCTGGTTTGGAGGTTTGGAGAGCAAACAGGTTTGGAGAATACAATTTTCCAGGTTCTAGTCCATTCACAACTCCTTTTATGCAAATGCTGCGCTGTGGGAATGGAGAAGCTGGAGAAATGGCTACAGATTGTTTTCACCCGTGGCTCTTTCTGTCACGGAAAGACTTGCTATTCCAAGTCTCTCTCTGGGGACCAGCAGCGTCAGCATCACCGGGAGCACCCGGGCCCCACCCACACCTGTTGTGTCCTGATCTTCATTTTAACAGGATCTACTATATCCGCAAGTGAATATTACGCCCTCCTGAGCAAAACATTTCAACTTTTTCAAGAAGAACGACCGACTATCTTTTGTGATTCCAGATCACCTGGGCATCGAGGCTCAGATAAGAGGCTCAGATAAAAGAACTCACAGCCCTGGGATTCTGATTTTTTTAGAGATCTGTTAATGCCCAAAGTGCATGTAGAGGTTGTTAAGCTGTCTAACTTGCACTTTGTTATAGTCCCTGCAGTCACTGTACTGACTGTCATTAGTATCTCTCCTTTATCCGACATGTGGGAATTCCCCTTCTCCCTCCGTTGGCTTTCGCTGTACGCTGCTCCAGGTGAGGTCATTCATTGGCCTTCCGTGTGACACAAAGCACATTGGGTCAGTTAATTCCTCGCTCTCCTCACCCTGTGTTGGGCGGCTTCTTCTTCATGAAGTCGGAATCCGCTTATATCTCCATCTACATTCCAGCCCTTTTTACTTCTACACCCGGCCACGGACAAATCTCCGCTTGTTGATTTCAGATGAGTCTCTTCATATAAATGGAGTTTTCATTTCTCTCTGTCATTTCACTCTGACATTTGCCACGAGAGTCACAGTCTATCAACTAGTTCATCGCTCAGGAACTCATTGTCATATGGTCAGTCGCTGTTGATTGAACAAGGGGTGCCAAGTACACGGCTCAGCATAGCACAGGTATTATCTCTAATCCCTGCAGCAAGACAGTGTGTGGCGTTTCTCCCGTATCCAGATGGAAAAAAAAAAAAAGGTCTTGGAAAGCTTAAGTCGTTTGCCCAAAGTTACACAGCAAGTGAATGATGACGTCCAGATTAAAACACAGATGCGCCTGAGTCTAAATGACTTCTCTCATGGCCTCATGCCTCTCCATTAGTATCTGGTAGTTTACGATACTCAAAATTTGGCATTCCTGTAACGATGTTATTGATCCCTCATAGGCGTCACAAGCTTTGGTGATGGGATTAGCCTGTGTTTAATTGCAAAAGGAATGTTGAAAAACGAACCTAGGTTCCAGTCAGCTGTCTTTGGGTAGCAAGAAGGAGAAACTCACTCAAACTCATTCAAATACGAGGTAAGGGAAAAGGTCCGAGGACAAGTAATTCACCTGGGACCCAGGGGACTAAAGCAAAGAACTGAGAAACAGAAACAACTCAGAGGCCATGACCTACAAACATCTCTGGGCACCACAGGGTCCGTCTCCACTTTCAGTCTTCCTGCCCGTGGCCATGGCCATCCATTGCCCCAGTAACCTGTGATTAGGAGACCATTTCCAGGAACACGTGGGTGGCTCAGTTGGTTAAGCATCTACCTTTAGCTCAGGTCATGATCCCAGGGTCCTGGAATCGAGTGCCGCATTGGGCTTCTTGCTCAGCGAGGACCCTGCCTCTCCCTCTTTTTAATTTTTTTTAAAGATATTTATTTATTTATTTATTTATTTATTTATTTATTTACTTATTTGACAGAGAGAGAGATCACAAGTAAGCAGAGAGGCAGGCAGAGAGAGAGGGGGAAGAAGGCTCCCCACTGAGCAGAGAGCCTGACGCGGAGCTGGATCCCAGGACCCGGAGATCATGACCCAAACCGAAGACAGAGGCTTTAACACATTGAGCCACCCAGGCGCTCACCTGCTTCTCCCTCTTCCTGTTACTCCCTCTGCTTGTGCTCTCTGACAAATAATGGGAACCTAGAACATAGGTTCCTAAGAACCTAGGTCCCCTAGAACCTCCAGATGAAGCAAACAGGTGGCCTTACCAACACCTTGGTTTCAGCCCAGTGATGTTGATTTCGGACCTCTGGCCTCCAGAAATAAGAGAAAATAAACTCTTGTTTTAAGGCACCAAGTTGGTGGTAATTTGGGATGGCAGCCATGGGAAGCTAATATACTTAGACCTACAAAAATCATACAGATGAATGAGTTTATCACTACCATAAATTCCGGGAGAGCGCTGGCCTGTGTATGTACATTTGCAATCTTTGTTACAAGTGCCCCCCCATAGTGACAGAGTCATTTGACACTCCCAGCAGCAAAATAAAAAGTTTACTCTATGTGGACATTCATGCTATCACAAAGTTATGAAATCCTTTGATTATAAAATAAAAATGGTATTCTAGTGGTAGCTTTATTTCTAATTTCTGTTATTACGCGTTCCATGAGCTTGTTAGGTAAGAGTCATTTGTGTTTCTTTTTTCTGAAATACCCATTTGTATCCACCACCATTTTTCTGTTGTGGTATTGATATTTTTTTCCTAATAATTTCCAAGAATCTTCATATGTTCGGGTAATTAACTCTTTGACTCACTTGTTTTTGTCATTTGTCTTTTTTTTTTTTAAATATTTTATTTATTTATTTGACAGAGAGAGAGAGAACAAGTAGGCAGAGAGAGAGGGGGAAGCAGGCTCCCCACCGAGCAGAGAGCCAGATGCGGGCCTCGATCCCAGGACCCTGAGACCATGACCCGAGCTGAAGGCAGAGGCTTTAACCCGCTGAGCCGCCCAGGTGCCCCTGTCATTTGTCTTTTGACTCTGTTTGTCCTACAGGATTTTTATCAGAGAGGATTTTGAAAAATGTTTATATAGTTAATTGATATCTATAGCTGCTGGCTAAGGACTCATGCTTGGAAAGTCTTTTCCACATCAAGATTATTTTTAAAAGGACTTTCTTCTAATTCAATTATGAATGGCTTCATTTTTTCACATTGAAACCTGATTATTTTAGAATTCACTTAGCAATCTTGCCATGTTTCTATGCTCTGTGCAATTCCTTCAACTTTTTTTCTTGCTTGTTTATTCGTTTATTTAAGCCTCTTGGAATGCACAGGCATGCATAATAGGACTTGATATATGCAGGTCTTCCTGTCTAAAAAGTAAAAAAAAAAAAAAAAAAGTCAGCTAACTGAATGCCAGTTGCAGGCAAATGCAAACAGGTGGCAGAGGTCAGCTTGTTTCTTAGATTAATGGTGGCAGAAACTCCTGTCAATCACCTCCAAGATAGCATCGGTCTTCAACAGTGCCTCAGAGACTGGAGAGACTCCACCCAGAGCTCCTGAGGTGTTACAGGACCTGCACACACTCAAAGATCCCTTCAGAGCTCGTGAGCAGAAAGGGGTCCACCCTCCTTCTAGTTAGTCTAGAGGGACCCTCTAGTTAGTCTAGAGGGGCAGCCACGGCCGCAGAAGTTCCTATTAAAATCAACATCAGCTAAGGAGAAAAAGAAAGATAAAGTTTGCTTCCTTCTTCAACTTTAAAGCAGAAGGGCTTGTCCGCAGTGCTCGGGGAATTGCAATTGCGTGAGATTGCGTGAGATTCTGTCCAGAATCTGTTGGGAGAGGAGAAAGAGGGTAATGGGAGAGGCTAGACAATGACCTCAATGACCTGCTGCTTAACCACTCCCAGTCAGACTCAGACCCGGCAACCTTGACTTTCCACAGTAATATTTTTCATCCTTTTATGTTGAGCTACCAACACTTCCTTAAAGAGATTTTAGAAGTTTTTTTTGTTTTTTTTTTTTTTAAAGATTTTATTTGTTTATTTATTAGGAAAGAGAGAGAGTGAGAGAGAGCATGAGAAGGGAGAAGGTCAGAGTGAGAAGCGGACTCCCCATGGAGCTGGGAGCCCGATGTGGGACTCGATCCCGGGACTCAGGGATCATGACCTGAGCCGAAGGCAGTCGCCCAACCAACTGCGCCACCCAGGGGCCCCTAGAAGTTTTGATAAAGAGTGAAGGGATGTCTTTGGGCATCTGAAATAAAAGTGGTAGGGAATAAGATAGGAGACTGTAAATTGGAATCTGAAGGCACACATTTATTATGATTTTTATCATAATAATGCATGTAGATACACATGCACATGTGAGCTCCCATACGTGTGTGTGTGTGTTATAGTATTTTCTCTCCACTCAATATCCTGGGTAATTAAGAACTGATTAAGGAAGACAGACTGTTCAGTTACCATCTAGACCCTTTAAGAATTCTGATGTTATCATGTCTTCTTTCATTTTATTGGAGCAAGAAGCAACCATCTTTCTTGGAAAGATGAATAACCAAAATTTGGAGAAAATATTAAAACATCATAATATGTCCTAGCCACTGATATAGCTACCAACATATTTGATCTTGCAGATTTTTGTTATTAAGAAAAGTAATCAAGGTTAGTGTAGAAATAAGAAGGCTATAAGGTATTTCATATACACAGAGGCCCTTCTCCTCTAGCTAGATTAATAAGTGTGGCACATTTTGGTTTTGATTATTTACTGATCTTTCTTATAAGCATCACATCTCAAAATGGCAAGAGGTCAAGATGGAGTAACAGGGACCTAATTTATCTTCTTATAATAACCAAAACCAAAACAAATAAAAACAAGTAACTTTTATGAAACAATGAATTTCAGAAAACTAGACATCAAGTAACAAAGGACGATGATCTCTGAGAGATGGGAAACAAATAAGATTTCCCCTACAATTGCTCATCTTTGAGACAGCTTTCATGTAAGGCACAGTAAAGACTCCCCAGGTTTAGAAAATGGGTTGAGAGCCCAGGAAGACCAAGACAACTAGAGTTTGCAGGACAGAGCACTGAAGAGGGGACATCTGCACAGAGGACCCCAGAGATCTGCAATGGGCCCCATCTGAATATTCAGCAAACATGCATGAATTTTTTTTTTTTTGCATGAAATTTTTTAAGACTAGGAAAGAAACACACTCAAGGCCAGGAATAGTGCTTTTTCCCACCAGCCAAATTAATGATTATCATAATTCATAGCAGTATTAGGTAATGTGCCTTAGGAGGGTTTTCCTCCAGTCATAGAGAAAACGTAACTGCTCTGACCTTGCCTAACAAATCTGAAAAGTGAGACCCAAAAGGATAAAAATGTTTTCAAGTATCTGAAATACATAATACAACAAAAAGCTAAAAAAATTGTACAGAAATTTAAAATATCCAGTACCAACAAGATAAAATTTACACTGCCTTTCATATAATCAAAGATCACCAGACATGGAAAGATCCAGGAAAATATTATCTATTATAAAGAAAAAAATCAATCAATTAAAAGTTACCCAGAACTGATCCTGATGTTGAAATTAGCATACAAGGACATATTATTTAAACTGTTATTATAATCATATTCCATATGTTCAAAAGTTAAGTAGGGACAAAGAAAACATTTTAAGAAAAGATTCCACTTCAAGTTCTAGAGATAAAAACTACAATGCGTAAGTGAAAAATACACTGGATGAAATTAATAGCAGGTTAGACCTAGCAGGAAAAAAAATTAATATACTTTAACACACAGCAATAGATATTACCCAAAATCAAACACAGAAAAAATGGAGTGATTTCCCATCAGCTTTTCCATATTCTACTGGTTAGAAGCAAGCCACAGGTTCCACCAGCTCTCATGGGAGGGCATTAAACAAAGGCATGACAGTGAGGGTCATCTTGAAGGTGTCCATCACACGAGCCAAAAAACAAACAAAATAAAATAAAACTGAAGTGACATTATTAATATGAGACAAAGTGAATTTCAGGGCAAAACATATTACCACCGATAAAGATAATTGGTTTCAAATAATAAAAAGATCAGTTCATCAAGAAGGCATAATAATCATATACATGTATGTACCTAATGAACTTCAAAATAAATGATGCAAAAACTGAGAACTACAAAGAAATAGACAAATCCACAATTATAATCAGAGTTTTCAATCTGTTTCTTAATAGAACCCTAAACAGAGAAAGTGTTCAAGTGGTACAAAATACATTCTCTGTCCATTCTGGAATTAAATCAAATAGAAATCCATAACAGAAAACCATTGAGAAAAATACCCCAATATTTGGAAACTAGGTAACACGATTCTGAATAACTAATTGGTCAAAGAATAAATCAAAAGGGAAATTAAAAAGTATATAAATTGAATGAAAATATAAACATCAAAATTTGGGTAGTTGATAAGGCAGTTCTTAGGGGGAAGTTTACAATAGGAAATGTCTACCTTGGAAAGAGTATCTCAAATAAGTGATTTCAGCTTCTTTTTCAAGAAACTAATTTTAAAAAGGGCAAATGAAACTCCAAGTCAAGAGAAGAAAAGAAAAGAATAAAGATCTGAGTAGAAATGAAGGCAACAGAAAATGGGAAAACAACACTGGAAATGAATGACACCAAAAGTTGGTTCATCGAGATGATTAAAATTGGTTAAAATGTAGCTAGATTGATTTGGGAGGGGATACAAATTACCAACATGAGGAATGAGGGAGACAACATCACTGCATATTCTACAGATGTTTAAAAGACAACAAAAGTAACGTTATTTTTAAAAAGCTATGTTAATAAATTAATAACAGTTATGTTAATAAATTAAAAACAGTTACAATGGAAGAATTCCTTGAAAGATAAGCATACCACCAAATCTCAAAGAGAAATAAATAACCTGGATGCCCCCATATTAAAGATATCCGATTATTACAGATTGTTTAGTGAAAAGACTATCCTTTCTTCACTGAGTTGGGGTTTTTTTCCCCCATTTTTTAATGGTGGCATCTATATAGATAACCTTTACCATCTTAACCATTTTAAGTGTACAATTCAATGGTATTAAATACATTCATAACATTGTGCTATAATTACCACCATCCACTTCCAGAACTCTTCATCTTGTAAAACTGAACCTCAGTGAAGAAAGGATAGTCCTTTCACTAAATGGGGCTATAATAATTGGTTATCCATATCTGTGATTCGTACCTGGCACAACATAGAAAAATCAACTCAAAATGTACCATAAACTTCTATGAGCAACCCAAGGCTACAAAAAAGAAAACATAGAAGAAAATATTTGCAGCTTGGTTTAGGCAAAGATTTCTTATATATATAACAGCAAAAGCATCGTTCATGAAAGAACGAATTGGTAAATTGAACTTAATCAAAATTAAACATGCCTGTTCTTTGAAAGACACTAATCAGAGAATAAAAAGAGACTACAAATGGGACAAAACATGTGCAAAGAATATAACTGATGAAGGACTTGTATCTAAACCACATAAAGAACTTTAAAAACTCAATAATCTGAAAATAAACAACCCAATAAAAGTGGGCAAAAGATTTGAACAGACACTTTAGCAAAGAGGATATATAGATGGCATATAAATACAGGAAAAGATGCTCAACACCATCATTGTTATGAAGATACAGATTAATACCACAATGAGATGCTGCTACACACCTATTAAAATGACTAAAACCAAAAAAGACTGACCATTTCAAGTGTTAGCAAAGATGTGGAGGAACTGAAACTCTCGCACACCGATGGTGGGAATGCAAAATGGTCTAATCACTTTGGAAAACAGTTTGACAAGATGTTACATCCGGTTCAGTGGAGAATCCGAAGCACTACACACGTATAAGTACAGATAAGAAACGAGATAAATTTATGACTAGATGCAAAACTGATCAGTATCCACAGGACATTAATCAGCTGTATTCCACTGGTCCCGATTTGCATATCATCAGCAAGAATCATCTGTATTACCATCAGTTTTCTACAGCTTACAGAGTTGTGAAATAACTCACAGAAAATGGAAGGTGGAGATAACCCAGATGGATGGACTGGCAGTTCAATAAATCTTTGACACGTGCTCATTTCTAATTGTAGAATGGTCACGATTTTACCTGTTAAAAAATTCACCCTTTAATAGGAACTTTGAGTGATGCCTAGCTAATAAATCTCAATAAATGTTAGCTTCTCTAACATTAATTTCATTCATATTTAAAATGACTTGAGTCACAGGGGGCAGCAGGGTGGCTCAGTTGGTTAAGGGTCTGACTTGTGATTTTGGCTTTGGACATGATCTCATGGGCGGTGGGATCAAGCTCCCCCGTCAGGATATCCACTCAGCAGGGGGTCTGCTTGAGATTCTCTCCTTCTCCCTCTGTCCCTCTCCCCACTCACGTGCGCTCTCTCTCTCTCTCTCTCTCTAAAATAAATTGTTAAGTCTTTAAAGAAAATGACCTGAGTCATACTTTACGTTCATCAGGGGATGGTGCACTCCTGTTTTCAGTCATTTCAGATGTTCCTCTGGTCACTGCTGAGCAATCCTGGGACTAAAGCACAGTGTTCGCTGTCAGTATGACAAAATAAATTCCTCTTTCCCATTTTTCCTTCCGCTGTGTGAAATGCCAGTTCCTGAAAATATCTCTGAAACAACCTATTGATAAGACAAAGCTGAGTTTACTCTTCCGTAGTGAATCTAAGCAGCGTTTCAGAGGGGGCAGGCAAAGTTGGGGCTCAGGTGAGATTTTGAAGTCTAGTTTAAAGTGAGTCTTTCAAAGTGCCTGGGTGGCTCAGTTAGTTAAGCGGCTGCCTTCAGCTCAGGTCATGATCTCAGGGTCCTGGGATTGAGCCCCACATCTGGCTTCCTGCTCAGAGGGGAGCCTGCTCTCCCTCTCCCACTCCCTCGGCTTGTGTCCCCTCTCTCAGTGTCTCTCTCTGTCAAATAAATAAACAAAATCTTTTATAAATAAATAAATAAATAAAATGAGTCTTTTGAAAGGGGAACCGTCCTACACTGTTAGTGAGAATGTAAGCTGGTACAGCCACTCTGGAAAACAGTATGGAGGTTCCTCAAAAAGTTGAAAATAGAGCTACCCTACGACCCAGCAATTGCACTACTGGGTATTTACCTCAAAGATACAAATGTAGTGATCCAAAGGGGCACATGCACCCGAATGTTTATAACAGCAACGTCCACAATAGCCAAACTATGGAGAGAACCTAGATGTCCATCAACAGATGAATGGATAAAGAAGATGTGGTATATATACAAAATGGAATACTATGCAGCCATCAAGAGAAACGAAATCTTGCCATTTGCAATGATGTGTACGGAACGAGAGAGTATTACACTCAGTGAAATAAGTCAATCAGAGAAAAACAATTATCATGTGATCTCTGATATGAGGAATTTGAGAAGCAAGACAGAGGATCATAGGGAGAGGGAGGGAAAAATGAAAACAAGACAAAACCGGAGAGGGAGACAAAACATAACAGACTGTTAACCTCAGGAAACAAACTGAGGGTTGCTGGAGGGGAGGGCGGTAAGAGGGATAGTGTGGCTGGGTTATGGACACTAGGGAGGGTATGTGCAATGCTGGGTGCTGTGAATTGTGTAAGACTGATGAATCACAGACCCATACCCCTGAAGCAAATAATACATTACACGTTAATTTAAAAAAATAAAGGACCATTTCAGTGATGTGGGTCATGGGCTTGGTTAGGAATGGCTAAGGATCAGGACATAGTTTAGGATTGGTGGATACAGCAGGGTAAGGAATTTGTAGTGAGGGTTCAAATTTATGAGGTTCAAGGATGCAAGGTATAAGACATTGGTGCTTTCTTTGAAGAGTTGATGGGTCTTTCAGAAAGTTTCTGGAGTGATCGATCAAGTTATTTACAATTTCTTGGGCAAGAATTTCCTGACATAGTGATGCCTATAGTTAATGACTATAGTGGAAAGGCAAGGTCATATTAATATAGGCTTTAAGCTGCGTGGGTGTGGATGGTTTGGTTCTCAAGTAGCATCTTTCTTTTGTACTTGTCCCCAGGCATTTATTATTTATTACCTATCTTGATAGCTATATGTCTGGTGCAAATGTCTTAATGCTATTACTACTACTAATAATAGCAATTACAGCAATTAGAGCAGTAGCAACAGCTGTATTTATGCCATGTTTACATGAGTCTGGAACTCCGAAAGCAGTCCTCTAAGGTCCTCATTTTCCCTACTTTATAGATGGGGAAACTGAGACCTGAGCAGGATTAACTTATCCCAGGCTCACTGGCTAGAAAGTGGCAGAACAGAGAATTGAACGCAGGACATCAGGCTGCAAAGTCGACATCACCCTCCACAGTTAATTGGTAAACTGTGGTCTTCAGCATCTGGTACAGTCCTGGGTACAGATTATTAATAAGTTCTCACTAAGCATTGTCGAGGATGCTGAAAACGGAGATGAATTGTCCAAAATCATACTGAGAAGCCTCCCCAAATGGGGGTACCTTCTGACTTTCAATCTAATCTCTTTCTATTAGCCACAGTTGCTACTTAGTTGGCTGACCAAGAAAGATACTGCACATTTTTAGTTCTGTTTAACGATTGCAGTCTTAAAGCTCCCACAGTCACTCGGTCCTTGATTTGGCTGCATAACACACACAGCAAAAGCCATAAGGACTCTATTACCAGAAAATTGGCACTTTAAGCCACAACATTGGTTCAGTCTGGATGCATTAAAGGCCCAATGTGAGGTGGAAACCTTCCTTCTCTAGCTTTTTCCATTATATACAGAAGATCATGGATCCCTCGGGTAAAATAGAGGAAAAGATGAATTTAGAGCACACGACGAGGAGAGAGAACAAAATTCATGCTTGTTCTGTCCTTTTCACCCCATTTCCATGAAATGTTTATAGCTCTCGGTAATGTGGTTTTATGATTTTGTTTGTATTTTTTTTTACTTGATACAAATTGATATGAATACGTTTGTCACCATGTGTATCTAAACATAATATTGAATGCTAATGATCCGCTATGCCCTGTGCTTTTCCCCCGCCCCATCCAGGACAATTGCCAAGGAAATCTATAATCCGTATCTGGTTTACAGTTCCTTTGGAAATGAGGTTTTCCCTGATTTGTCATACCGGTTTTCGTTTCAAATCCGGAGGGGTCTTTTGAGCTTTTCGTCAAGCGCCTTTAAGCTGTTACAATACAAGTGGAGGCTTCTCAGTGTGGTTTCCCCTGCACCTCAAGTTCACTCTGTAGTTTAATTCTGTTGGGAAGTAAATCAGAACAAAATGCAGTGATGTTTGTATTCATTAGTGTGAGATGAATCATTTATTGGATCAGATTCTTTCTTTGAATTCATAAGCAGTGCAAGGGGGGAAAAATCCACAAATAGAATAATCAGAATGTGGGGATTTAGCCATAATCTCTTTTGTATTTATGCTAAAAAAATTAATTTTAAAAGGGGCTAACAGAATTGGTTTGGATTTGCTAGAAAAAATGTTATTAATACAAACAATTCATAGATTGGAAATTTCCTATGAACAGATGGGGGAATAGAAAATGGTTAAAGATTTTGGAATACTGTATTTTGTTTTTGTGGGCTTCATTCTATCCCAATGACTTTCTAATTTTTTGTAATATTCTTTTCCCTATTGGAAACTCATTTAAAATGTGTTGTTTTTTTTTAAATGAAACATGTGAGTTAGGAGGATTTCTGCTTCTAGTCATTAATGACCTGGTAATATTTACCTGAACTAGAAAAGCAGGAAAAAAAATACATAAAACATCTAAGCTACTAAAAGTAAGGAATTACTAGGCCAGTATCAAGTAAAGAAAGGTCAAAAAGTAACACCAGCAGAGCAGACCACTTTCACCTTAAGGACAATTGTCAATCCTAAAAACAGGGCGGACGATCTGAATTATACTTTTGAAAATGTCATCGGGCCACACATGACAGAGTTCGGAGCCTGCCAGTAAACAACCTCCTATTTTGGTCTAAGATTCTGAGTAAGGGTACAATGAAAGTCAACCAGTCTTTTTTTTAAAAATTTATTTACATTTATATTTTTATTTTTTCAATTAATTTAATTTTAGTTTTTCAGTGTTCCAAGATTCATTGTTCACGCACCACACCCAGTACTCCATGCAATATGTGCCCTCCTCAATACCCATCACCAGGCTCACCCAACTCCCGCCCCACCTCCAAAACCCTCTGTTTGTTGCTCAGAGTCCACGATCTCTCATGGTTCATCCATCTCCCCCTCCGATTTCCCCCAATTCACCCTTCCTTTCCTTCTTCCAATGTCCTCCATGTTTTCCTTATGCTCCACACTTAAGTGAAACCATATGAAAACTGACTCTCTCTGCTTGACTTATTTCACTCAGCATAATCTCTTCCGGTCCCGTCCATATTGATACAAAGTTGGGTATTCATCCTTTCTGATGGAGGCATAATATTCCATTGTATATATGGACCATATCTTCTTTATCCACTCATCTGTTGAAGGGCATCTTGGCTCTTTCCACAGTTTGGCTATTGTGACCATTGCTGCTATGAACATTGGGGTACATGCAGCCGAAAGTCAACCAGTTTTAACACAGACCTCAACCTCCCTTCAACTCTTCTGCATAGTCTAGAAAATTCCAAATCCAGAAAATTCCAAATCCTAAAACTGGGTTAAGATCATCCCCAATTGCTACTGCCCTTAGGAACCTGAAAAAGTCCATGGAAAATCTTCATTGGAGGAAAAATATGTCATTCTATACGGCAAATGATTTCTACAAATAATTCTTTAAACACAATGTTCAGCATACAGTCAAAGATAAGCAGGCACACGGAAAGACAAGACACTATAAGTGAGAGTCAGGAGAAAGAATAAGCAGGAATAAGCTGCAATGTATGAAAATCAAATAGAGATAAATTTGTGGGTAAATTTAAGTGATGATTGTGTAAGACAGTAATAATTACAATAATGTTATTTGTAATGTGCAAAAAAAATGAGAACAGTTAAAATGGTCTTTGTTATTAGAGTTGAGTGTTTAATCAAATGGTAGAATACTATAGAGCAGGGGGTCAGCAAACTATGACCCAGGAGCTAAATCCAGCTGGTGGCCTACTTTTTCCATAGCAAATACATGATATGAGAGATTAGTGTGGCTCACAAAGACTAAAATATTTACTTTCTTGTCCTTTACAGAGAAAGTTTGCTGACTCTTGCTGTAATGGAAGGAAGGAAGGAAGGAAGGAAGGAAGGAAGGAAGGAAGGAAGGAAGGAAATGAATGAATGAACTGTAGTTATACACAATATCGTGGTTGGATCTTCAACATATATCATTCAACCAAAAAAAAAAAAAAAAGCAAGGCCAAAATTAAAAAAAAAACTCCAATATAATTAATTCCATTGACATAAAACTCAAAATGTCAACAAAACTATAGATGTGGGATGCATTCTTAGGTGATCATACTATAAAGGAAAGCAAGGAATTGATGACCAGAAATGTCCAGAGCATGGCTTTGTCTAGGTGGGAGAGGTAGGATGGTTCTGGAAGGGGCAGTGGTTGTGTTTTACTTCTTTGTGTGACGGTTCCTTGAGTGTTTACAATAATTTGTTAAAAGGTGGGTTTATGTTTTATGCATTTTTTGCATGTGTATTCCATTTCATCATAAAAGAGATTAATTTTTTAAATAAAAGAGATTTTAAAAATGAGTTTTATGCAAATTAAAAACAAAGAGAAGAACAGAAGGGAGGGAGGGAGAAAAGAAGCTGCAAACTTTTCAGTCCACCAGGCAAGATGGCTGTTCTTTGCCTACATGAAAAAAAAATTCTAAGCAGTATTTTCGAATACCTCTTGATCTGATAAGGGATTTCATAGGAAATGACTGCCCATTTATATGTTTGTAAAGGGTGTAGGTTGGAGAAAAGGTCAGAGTTTTGGCAGTGAATAAAATATTTATGAAAATGGCCTTTCTATTCTTTCTGCCTCCCCACCTGTGTCCAGTCACCCAACGTTGCCATGTGTTAATGATTTGCCTTGGACTCTGCGTCCTTAAGAGAGATTTTCACCACATCTACTCTGAAGGAGTTGAGCTTTTTTTCCACGGTTGGCAAGGCCCTCATTCTTTTATTCATTTCCTCTTTCTCTTGGAAAATATTCCACTTACCTTTGCTTCACTAAGGAGCGTTGTGTAGAGTGGATGACAGTTTAAGAATGAGTGTCACAAGGATTTCCGAGCTGCCATATCACATGACTCCAGGGTGGACATTCACATTCTGGCAAGTTCTCATCTGTCCCCAGTGTCTCAGGTCATTTCACTAGGGAGTAGCCTGGCGAGCCCTGTGTGGACGAGTTCAGAGTCATATTTCTGTGAGTTTCACACAATGCAGAATGAGTGAAGTCTATCGCATAAAGGATTCAAGTAAGACAATAAATGAGCCTCTTCTCCCTAAAAATTCCAGAACAGTAGCAGGAACAGTCTCTTTGTAGTGTTTTCAGAATACTCAGCTATATCCAATGAATGAAACATTCATTTAGATTGTAGTAGTTGATCCACATAATTAAAACTGCTGGCAGTAGCCAAAGTAATTTAAATTTATGTGAAATGCATCGAACAGCCTTGTGTTTAAGTCTGGGTTCTCCATGTTTTACTAGCTGTGTGATCTTGGGCACACTGCTGAATCTCTCTGAGCCTGAAAATGCTGATGACAAGTGTATCGATCTGCCATAGAGAGTTGGGACAATATGCATAATTGCACAGGGCCTGGCATATAATATGTACCTTGTAAGTATGAGATAATACCCTTATATTTATTCTCTATCCCTCATCCCTCCAAAAATGTATCTTTACTCCAGTATCTATCCAGTCCTCCAGTCCAGAACCTGGGAGGGATGCTCTGCCCCTTGTAAGGCTCCAGTCTCCCCACACCCATTTCCTCCATCTTGAGGTAAACACCAAGCACCACTCATTATGACTTCATTCCCACATGCTGTGTTATCTCTTCCAAACTGCTTAAGGGACACTTTACCTCCATTTTTGCCTCCTCTCTTCATCCATCCATCCATCCATCCATCCACTCAAAATCATATTGAGCATGCAGAATGGCTGGAGAAGACCTCTCTGAGGAGATGACTTCTGAGTAGCTAGGTCAACTGAGGGAGTGAGCACAGGGATTTCCTGGGGAAAAGCATTGGAGGAGGAGAAAATGGTATGTGCAAAGGCCCTGAGACCGGGGTGTTTAAGGGTCAGAAAGGCAGCAGAGAATCTTTGCTCAGTGCTGAGAGTTGCGGTTCGAGCGGCTGTCACAGGCCTGAAGCACGTTAGAGGCTCTCTTGGAGTGCCATGAGGAATGTTTGACAAGTTGGAGCAGAGAGGTGACATTTCTAGAGGATCACACTCTGAAGACAAGAGGGAGACTGAAGAACCCCATAGAAGACCACTGCATTGATTGAGGTGGTGAAGACTAGGAAGGCAGTAGGCCGCCTTCCCAAAACAGGTCACTCTCCTCAGCTGACCTGTGAATATACTACACATACCCACTCCAAAAACCAGGCAAGGTTTTTCCCATTGCCCAGGGAATAAAGTTAAACTCTGGACGAGCCTCCCGAGTTCTGCCCCACATGCAGTGTCAGGATCTCATGTCTCCGCACCTGCTGTTCCCTCTACCTGGAATACTCTTCTCTCCCTTGTCTTTCCAATTATTCTTCAAAACTCTGCTTTATGAGCTCCCCTTAGAAGCTAGGCTTGATGCCCCTTCAGACCCCCTCCCTAAATGACTTAAACACCTCCTCTTCTGAGCCATCTATCCCCTCCTAGATATTTTGTGTGATCACATCTCATCATTCTGTCCTGCAATGATCCACCATCAAATGCTTCACCCCGTGTCTGCCCTCCCATAATGTTTTTACCTTGAGCCCTTTGTACAATCACTGCCATCGAGTGTGTGCTTAATTTGTGATTAATTTAGTTCAATAGTAAAGAGAATCTCCTTTTTGAGTAATTTTTCAAGTAAAGTAGATTGCCTGATATTGTTTGGGCATCACTTTGCTGGAATGTCAAGAGTCTCCACTGATACTGCTTTTGAGACTTTTGTCTCAGTGTTCACACGTCACACTGCCAGTTGCCGGATGAGCCCTGATTCAGAAGTTAGCAATACATGCTTCCCCTACAGTAATTTTCTCTCTACCTTTGCCGGGCTTTGTGTGCAGTTTCAGTAGTGAACTTCAAGTTGAGTTCACTGGCGCCAAACATTCTGATCTCCAGCCAATCCTCATCTAGCTCCTCTTTCTCAATCAAAACCAAATAAAAGTCATGTCCCCTTCTTCATTCATCTTGACTTGAGCTCTGATCAATTCTCCCCAAATGCAGCTTCTTGAATATTCTAGCCTGAAATCCATCATATATGTTGCCTTCAGTCCTTCAGCAGGTGTCTGCTCCACTTGGTAGGCTTTGAAATGCTGTCTTTCTCTGATTTTTCTCCAACTCCATGAAAAATTAGCAGAGTGAAGCTAAACTAGAGCCTGTGTTTTATTGTGCAATGTGGTCTGGTTTTGGCTGGGCTGCATTTCTTAAGTCCCGATGTGAATTTCATTTCCTATTGCTTCTCCTGTGTGTTAACTTTCTGCTTGGTAAAATTGCAAATTCCCAATGAAAGCATTCTACAATTGATTAGACTCAGGTCCCTTGGCAATTTCTTTCTAATCTCTTTCATTGTGCATTCTATAAAAATGACAGCCCTGGTATAAATCCTCATCTAAGTCCATACCAGTAAGTGCTAATCTCTTCACAGCACTGGAGATGAAAATGTCAAAGGTATCTGCTGGGTGTTAGAAGGACCCCTGTAAATCATCAAAAATTAAAGCAACACCAAATTGATTTCATTTTCCATCTTTTTAAATGAAATAACTTTCAGGTTCATTATTTTTCCATGGAGTTACTCTTTTCTTCTTTGCACTTGCACTCTGGTTGGGGGAGAGTGATGAACGGACCTTGGCTTGACAGAGGTATTGATGTCTTCCAGCAAACTCTCCAGCACCCAGACCTGTACTGGGAAGATCCTTGGGATAAAGTGATACTTAGGGTATGATGCATATCAAGTTGCATTTTAATCATTCTCCATGTGGTAACACCTCAAGTGGCGTCTCTGTTAAATTACATCATGAGAAGGGGCCTCAAAATGGTACAATCACAGAAGAGAATTCCTAGCCCTTCTTCTTCCAGCCTCTAGGTTACTACCCAAGCTGCCACAAGCTATCTGAGACAAAGTCTCCCCCACAGGATGGCTGTCTGCAATCTGGGCATCTCACTGTCGAGATACAGGAAAATTGCATAGCCTAAGCGATAAGCTTTCGAGTGACCCTGGAAGATTGGGGCAAGCATGTGGTTTTTGAAATCTAGAAGAACTTAACTATCTTGTCCAACTCTCCACCCTACTCATTTGATCATCTAAGATGCTGAAACCTTAGGAAATTTAATGGCAAAGCAATGATCACAGATTTAAAGGCAAAGCAGCAGATCTCTAAGATATTAAATCCATGTTTTCCTCATTGCACCACAGAGAAAATGTAAGAACTTAACCCACATTGAGCAAAGAGCATGCAAAAATCTGACATTTGTGCTATCATAAAATAGTAAAATTCATTCATAAAATAGTTAATACACAGAGAGAAAACTCCTCCCATGTGTTAAAGAATGGAGGAATAGCAGGGAAAAAAAGCAATGTCACAGACAAGGTGAAATTTTAATGTAACTGGTCAGTTTCAGATTTGCTTCCACACAAAATGTTTTGTTATGCTTCTTGTATGGTGCCTTCTAGCTCCTATAGAGGATGTTAGTTAGCAATCAAATGCCTAAGAAATATGTAGCCCAAGGAGGGGCAGAAATAACATATCCAATAGACAAAGCCATCCATAAAGGACCTAATCCTTGAATGATGGAGAATCAGGAAAATTTCCAAGAATTGACAGCAAGGCTTTCTCCAATCTGTTTATTTCATTAAGTTATTCACCACTGTGAGTTCCTTAACAGCAGAAACCAAAGTGCAAGACCCTCAAAATTACTTCTCTCTCCTCTCATAAGATTAAACCTTGCTAGAGCAGCAAGTGCAGGTAGCTATGAGGACCAGGCAGGTAACAGAAAGGAGCAAGGGGTAGACTGGCAAATTCAAGAGCACAGCCAAAGGAAACAGCCCATGCTTATCTGTAACAAACTGTTGACACAGAAGAATGTAGATACAAAGTTATTGGCTCATCCAATTTTTGCAAAGATGTCAGAAATCCAAAAATGGATGTGAATTCTTTCAATTTATAAATATGATAATTAATTCAAAATAGTTTAAGCCCATCTGTAGGCTACCAGTGTGATACCTTTAATTTAAGAGTGAGTCGCCAATCTAGGGTTTAATTAGCAAGATGCTTGATTGAACCATGAAAAGTTACCACTTTCAGGAACAACTTTGTAGCTTAGCTTGGCAGTTTCCATTTACCAGTGAGCATTTTAAAATGCTCACTAAATCCATGGTGTGTGTCATATGGAAGAATGTATTTACATCAGAAATAGAGAGGTCAGCATTCGATTGAATATTCCAGAGAAAATGAGGTAGTTAATGCGAGGATTAGTGGCATGGGAATCAGATTGGGTTTGCCTCTAGTTTAGCTGTGTCAGTGGAAGCGAATCACTCACCTGCTTGTGCAGAGTCCTCCTTATTTGTGAATTTGGGATAAAAATACCGATTTCCTTGAGCCACAACTTTATCACGAGAGAGGTTGAACAAGAAATAAAAGTTTCATTTTAGAGGCACACAGGAGGATCCACATCCTGACTTTCTTCAGACCAAGGTCCCAAATGCAGAAGGGATTGGAACTTTGGTGTACACTCTAAAAAGAGGCCCAAAGCCAGAGAAGGATGGAAATCAGGACTCAGGGATAGTGAAGCAGTCAGTGCTCTCTGCTCAGAGCCCTGGGACCACAGTTTTGACCATTTCTGTGAGACCCTCTCCTGCTTTGATGCTGCTTCGCTTATACAGGTTGTTGGAGGTGCCTGGGAGTGTGTATACTCCTGAGTTGGGTTTTAGCAAGGACAACTCCTTTGCTTCCATTTGAGATAAATTCTGAAATGTAATTTACCTTCCAGAGCTCCCTGCAGGACCAGAGGGAGATTTACCTGAAATCACACACCTGTTTCACCGACATCCCCCTTTCCTTGTCCTGCTTCCTCCATTCCCCCATCAATATCTGGGGAACACAACCTTAATAAGTCACTTACTTGTGAATGCTTCTCTCTTGGTCTGATTCTAAGAGTCTGTCCTAAAACACCCACAAATTTATGGAAACTGCCTTATTTTATTAAAAGCTAAATTTCCATCAAGAAATTTAAGATACTTTTACAAATGAAATGACATCTCCTTTGAGAGAGAGAGAATGTGAGTGCATGTGTGTGAAGAGTTATACGTTAAAAGTTACAGAAGAAATGGTTATAGCCTTTATGACACTCTATTCAACCAAAGAGTAGTGAATAATATAAATCTCATTGGACAATTAGAGACATCTAGGCATTACAGGATATAACAGCCAGGAAACAAAGCAAAAGAAAAACCATTTTAACTGATTCCTCAGAGGAGAGATATTATGACAGAAAGCATGATTCTATCATTTCTTAGATGAGGATCAAATATGTTACTTATTACAAAGAGATAAAGAATGTGCCATTTACAATTGCATTATTTTCCCATATTCTGAAATCAAGAAAAATATTCCTTCAAAAACACAAGCTATATAAGTTAATCAATTTCAAGTAATTTGCAAATGTACAGATTTATAATTGGGCTAACAGGTATTGGTGCAACTAACTGACACAAATCGTACTGAAATCGTTGTACCTTTTTCAAAATACCTTAGCTGGATACTTTGTACCAGATATATTTCATTATAATTGCAAAAATCAGTGGGTAGATGAAATCTCAGGAGTTGCCACTCCATGCTTAGGAGCCACATATGATTGTTTTACTTTCCAGATCTCTTCAGTTGTAGATATATCAGACCAGAAAAATAGTATCCTCATAGATAGTATAATTTCAAGTCATTTTCTTTATTTTTAAGACAATAGAAATGGGGAAAATATTAAAATGTGAAAAATGTTCTGGCTGCTAAAGGATGTTTTAGGATGCTGAAACATATTATTATTGGTATCATTCCTCAGTTACATGTACTATAATATAACCAACTGATTTTCCTAAGGCTGTTTCAAAAACAGTTTGGTAAATATGAGCACAGGTTTTTGTATCACAAAGAAATCTTGTCTGAAAATCTAGGAAGATGGAATAGCACCTTTCAACTTAGAACCTAGAAATAAAACTTATATTCAGCAAAACTACAGTTTGATTGTAAGGGCAAGATATCAATATTCTCAGGCACATAGGTCTCTGAGAGAATAGCAAACACACACACACACACACACACACACACACACACACACACACAATCCACTTTCCTGAAACTTTCTCCAAGAAAGAGAGAACTTAGTCCAGGACAAAGTCATGGCCTATGGAAAGTTTGGGTATGTAATTTTACTATTGATTAAATAATTAATAAGTAAGTATATTTGTAAGAACATTCAGCCCAAATTGCAGATTAGCCCAGTATGGCTGGAGATGAAACAAGGGGAAAAACAAGAATTTTTGATTCTTCTTTGTTCTCCCAGAGCAATGCCCATCAGCTTCAGACATCTTAGCAATTGGTCGTAACATGTTAGGAGTAGGGGAACCTGGGTGGCTCAGTTGGTTAAGCGTCTGCCTTTGGCTCAGGTCATGATCTCAGGGTCCTTGGATTGAGCCCTGCATCGGGCTCCCTGCACAGAGGGGAGCCTGCTTCTCCCTCTGTCCTGCTTCTCTCTCTGCTTGTGCACTCTCTCTCCGTCAAATAAATAAATAAAATATTTTTTAAAAATATGTTAGGAGTAAACCCATAAGGAATAGAAATAGAATGTTTAACTTTCAAACCAATAGTATGAAATTAGAACCATAAAAGAAAAAAAAAACACAGAAAAAAATCCCAAATAGAAGACTATTTTAAAAATGGATTTGAGTCATTTTTTCCATAACAATGAACATCAGCTTAAGTGTATTTTGGCTACTTCAATTGTCAAGACATTTAAAACAGTTTCATCTTAATTGATTACTCTTAACTATTATATTGGGTACATTTCATAACATATGTGATGTATTGGTATATATAAATAAATATAGGGGCACTTCCGTGGCTCAGTCTGTTAAGCATCTGACTTTGGCTCAGGTCATGATCTCAGGATCCTGGGATCAAGCTCCATGTCAGGCTGCCTGCTCAGGAAGGACTCTGCTTCTCCTTCTACCTCTCCCTCCTCAAATAAATATATATTTGTATATATAAAAATATACACATACACACATACATATATATATGTTGAGGGGAAGAATTTCCTTTGCTCTTCAAGTTCCTTCTAGCTGGATTAAGAATCAAACTGACACAAAACAGATTAACAGGAGAAAATAAAATATAATGGTATACATAAGGAAAGCTATCCCAAAGAGAGTGAGACCACATGATGCTCTTATATGAGCTAAAGAGAGGGGGTAGGGGTCCAAGGATACAAAGGGGAGAAAGACCATTAGCAGGAAGGTGAGAAGAGATGTTTGGAAAACACTGGTTGCTCTATGACGCTGGTAAGTTTCTTAGGTAAAGAAAGAAGAATCTTCGTTAATAGCTCTCTTCTGGATACAAGTAGGCAGTTGAACGGGAGAGGTGAAGAGCATTTCCCGAGTCCGCTGGGTTTTGATTGCTTTTAACTCAAAATAATGTTCATGCCAAAGCAGCCCATCTTGCGACACCCCTACATAGACATACACACGTTAAGTACAACTCAGAATATTTTGCAGATAGGGTATATAAATAAGTACATTTGTAGTGCAGGATTAAAGTTAACTTTCCTAGGCATTTAGTGCCTACCCATAACCTGGTCCAATCTCCATTTCAAGCCTCATTAAAACCTCAAGTTGTTTTGTTTTGTTTTGTTTTGAGAGATCAAGTGAACAGGGAGGGGCAGAGGAAGAGAGAGAATATTAAGCAGGCTCCACACCCTGCATGGAGTCTGATACAGGACTCAGTCTCACAACCCTGATGTCATGACCTGAACTGAAATGAAGAGTCGGGCACTTAATGGACTGAGCCTCTCAAGTGTCCCTAAAACCTCAGTTCTTAACAGGGTTGTCTTCTTTAGTCATCAGCCATATCCTTACTCCTGCATTGATATCATCTCCTGGAACAACCTTCTCACACTGGAATCTTTGCTTGCTTTCCCAGCTCACATCCAAGTTTGCCTCCTACAGGAAGCCCTCCCATTTTTTGATCCCCTTCTGCACTGATTTGATATACAGCACTCTCGAACTTCACTCAATGGTTATCTTGCCATGTGTCCAAACTTCGTCCTCCCAACTAGATATTAGGCTCCTAGGAGTCTGGACAGACTATGGCTAATGCTTCCCCTGGATGCCTTCCCCATGGGGAAAGGTATATACTCTATAGAATCCTAAACAAATCATTGTGATCAGTTTATTGGCCCTCAGGATGCAATGAAGCTCATTCCTCATTTTTCCCATTTCAGTATTGCTTGCTATGCTCTCAGAAATTGAGGCTTTAAGATAAAGCCTGGATCTCAGTTTGGAGACCTGGAAACCTCATTTTCAGATACATCCTGCTGCTATATATAACGAGTTCTTTGGGCCTCAGTTTTGTCATCCAGAAAGTGTGATGATAATGACCAACATGTACAGTTGTGAAGATTAAATGAGGAAGATCATATAATCAGGATGTTAAATAGGTCTTTGTGGTTGCTCTGCGGTTATGTCCAAAGAGCCTTCTGTTTGCAATCTTTAGCCAAATGTCAAGAGGGATTTACCTGTTCCCAAATTCCTAGAGGATGGAGAACAATTCTAATTGGCAGATTTGAGTCCAATGGACTCCAGTGATTTTAGGCAAAGATTCTGCCACTTTATTTTTCTTTGAAGATTTATTTATTTGAGAGGTAGGGAGAGACAGAGGGAGAGGAAGTCTTAAGCAGACTCAGTGCTAGCATGCCTAGTTAACGAATTGCGCTACCCAGGCATCCTCCCCTCCCCCAGTCACTTCAAAAAGTCCTAAATCCCATCTCCCTCACAGTCCCCCTTATATTCCAATGAGAAAAGTTTAGGGGCTCCATTCAATTCTAAAATCATTTGTTGAGTGACTGCACAGTATAAAAAGCACTGGTATAGAAAGCACTGTTTTTGTCCCCTCCCCTCTCCAACACACACCAGCTAAACAGCACTCTCTCCTCTGCTTCTCCCCCAATTTCTAGCCCCCTACTCAGAGAACAGCACTTGCTTTCCCACATGCCACTCAATCCCAGCTCTTAAAGTGCAGCCTCCCCTGGGGGTGTGGCCAGGTCCACCCTCTTCCCAGAAGCATCCAATGGGAGTGCCGTTTCAATCCAGACCACGCCCTCCATGCTAAACTGCAAGGGTGGGTCTAGATGGAGGAGCAAAAAGAAACTCTGGGAAGAAGAGGAGAGTCAGAGCAGGATTGCCTAAATTTTCAGACTCCATTCTGAGAACTCCCCCTCACCCCCACCCCAGTAGGGATTGGTGTTCTACAGCTACTTGTTTGGAAAGCACACTATGGAAAAAAAATTGATCCCTTGTTTAATGAAAAAAGACTCTGGCCTCGATTAAAGCTCTGTCTGAAGGATGTTCAGCCTGGAAGCAACCAGGTCTGCCGTCTGCTGCTTAGTTCTGGACAACTGAGCAGGAACCCAGGGGCGTCAGACTGCAGCTTCATTCTCTTTCATTTGCCCTCCCTTGATCTGGAAAGCCTCGATGACTACACAGACTGGGGGAGAAGTCGGTCACCAGAAATAATTGCCTTCTTTGTCCTGTGGCTTCTCTTCATGGAACATGTGGTGTTGCCTTCATAAATGCTGGAGATTATCTAGCAACCTGAGATTGTGATCAGGCTGGGCGATCCGTGTCATATACCTTATTGCCATCAAACTCAAGGAAAGAGGAAAAAAAAGAACAGCCACAATCTGTCTCTTGGAACTGCTGCCTTCCCCTTGCCCAGAGCCAACACACAGCCTCTCATATCTTCCAAGAACTGGTCTTCCACACTAGCACTTGTAGGATGCTACTTTCAGCCAGGAAGCTAGTTTCCTGATGGCATTAATGTAGGGATGTGAGATGACATCCTTCTTGCCCTGCCATACATCAGTCATGCACTAGTCTTCTGAAAATTCAGTGTCCAGGTCTCAGTGAAGGTCCTGGGATGCTTTAGTGATTTGTAAGGGTGAATATACATGGTATATTTTCAAAGGAGCTAACATCACTGGAGGAATACAATAAAGAAAATTCTCTAAGAATAGGAGCACTGGGGCGCCTGGGTGGCTCACTCATTAAGCGGCTGCCTTTGGCTCAGGTCATGATCCCAGGGTCCTGGGATAGAGCTCCCCCCCCCATTGGGCTTCCCCAATAGCTCATGTATTACATGGGGTTTGGTTGGGCGGGGGAAGCTGAGTTCCAAAATGTTGCACAACTTGTTTAGCATCCTTCTGATCATGCCAGGAGCATGTGTCCTGAGATCTTTTAATGTTCTTGTCACCACACCTAGAGACTTTTCCAAAATTAGGAATGAAAGGCAAGAGGTTGAACACAAGCTAGCTTTCAAGTGCTGGCATTTCCAAGTGATGATGGTTAGAAATGTGACTGTAAGTGTACACTGTGCTTTTTGAGAACTTGGCCACCCAACTGGGAAGACACTTTCTCCTTCTGTTTGGTGGTCTCCTCAGATTAATTTTCTCCTCATTGTTGTAATTGGTTCCAGGTTCCTCTCTCCATCTTCACGCCAGTTCATTCAAATCCAAGAATTTTCAGAAGTCACTACAATGCTCCCATTAATTTTAAATGATGTTTTAAAATGAGGATATTCAATATCAGAGCTGCATAACTTCTCAAAACTGCCAGATGGAGAAACTTCCTTCATTGATTGTACATTTGATATTTTCCAGAGACACTACATTTTTTGTCTCTTTAAGAATGATCAGATTGAAGAGATTTTTAAGAAAAGACCTAATTCTTTCCATTACTTAGTGTTCTTAGAAGTAACAGTGGTACAATAAACTAAAACTTTAGGTTTATTTTTTCCAGTTTTATTGAGAAATAATGGACACACATCACTGTATAAATTTAAGGTGTACAGCATAATGGTTTGATTTACATATGTTGTGAAATGATGACCGTAAGAGACTCAGCCAACATCCATCTTCTTGTATAAGTACAACAAAATGAAAAGAAAGGAAAAAAGGAAAAAGAAATTTTCTTATGATGAGAACTTTTAGAATTTACTCTTGTAACAATTTTCCTATATACCATACAGCAGGGCTAACTGTAGTCACTGTGTTATATGTTACATCCTTAGTACTTATTTATCTTATAACTGGAAGTTTGTACTTTTTGACAACCTTCCTCCAGTTCCCCCTCCTCCCATCTCCTACTTCTGATAACCAAAGTCCAATCTCTTTTTTTTTTATAAGTTTGTGTGTGTGTGTGTGTGTGTCTGTGTGTTTTAGATTCCACATATAAGTGAAATCATACAGTATTTGCCTTTTTCTGTTTGAATTACTCATTTAGCATAATGCCTCAAGGCCCATCCATACTGTTGCAAATGGCAGGATTTCTTCTTCTTCTTTTTTTTCCTTTTGGATTTCTTCTTTTGTTTATGGCTGAATTATATATAAATATATATGTGTGTGTGTGTGTGTGTGCGTGTGTACATATCTATGTATATGTATATATAGATATCACAACCCTTTATCCACTCATCCATCACTGGACATTTAGGTGTTTCCATGTCTTGCCTACTGTAAATAATACTGTTATGAACACAGGGGTACAGATAGCTTTTCAAGTTAGTGTTCTCATTTCCCTTGGATCTATTCCCAAAAGTGGAGTCAGTAATTCTAAAAACTTTAGATTTAAATTGTGATCTCTTCCAAAAACATAAAAATACTCTTTGTTGTATAAGCTAATGTTTCCCCATCCTTTCCTTTAACAATTTTTAAAAATAATTTCTGAATATGTCATTACACAGAGTAATCATTTTTCAGCCCAGGACAAAATACTGGAAGAAATAGAAAAAATTCAGTCCCATAGCTTATGTGCAGGCATTTGGAGTATTTCCAACCTGTGGCCTTAAGAGTTATTTTCACCCTGGCCTCTTATTTTGAAACTGCTTCCCAGAGTTCTCACATTTGCACCTATCTTCATGGTAAATTGTTTTAGCATGGTAATATGCTCAGATCAATTGCCAGTGGCAGTAATGCAAGCATCAATCATGTACAAATGTGTAATAACTGGGAGACAAATGACATTACCCCCCTTCTTCTTTTAGCCTGGTACAGTTTGCTCTTCTGGAGGATGCCTTCAGTACAAAGTAATTTCCAGGGAAGTCTGAAGGCACATCAGTTAAGCATTAAGAATTCTTTCAAATCACCTGGTGCTCAGAGAGAGAGGGAAAATATGCAGCAGCTTGGAGTTGGCCAGCACCATGGAGAGAGCTACCATGTGGATTCTACAGAAGGTTCTGAGTCCTGTCACTCAGCAGGGTCCTGTAACCTTCATCCGACCTCCGTAGGGCCTCCTCCCATCCCACATATCTTTTATCTCTCTCTCACTCTCTCTTCTTAGCCCTTGGATGTTAGGATTTCCTCGTTGCTCATAATTTAAATTCTGGTTGTTTGGTCCTGAGAACTTTTGCTCAAAATTCTGATTTTCCCATTTTATCCAAGCCTCCTAACATAGTTTTTCCGAGTATTATTTCACCTGCCCCAATATATGTCACATTTTTGTTCTTATTTGTTTCTTTTTACTTTGGGTACTCTTTTTACCCAGTTGGCCTCCCAAAAGACTGAGATTTGTTTTGGCTATATTCATCACAAGCGCTGTCTTTAAATATGTAGTAAGTTGAATGTACATGTATTCTATGTCCTGAAAATATATATCATGTGTTATGTTTCACATAGGTAAGATGTCAGTCATCTGTTATGGGACTGTTTATAAATGCATGGGAGGGTCAAGCAAGTCCAACAAAGCATAGTCAAGCCCCTGGGACTAGCAACATTCTGGAGCCATTATCTCCTTCAGCTTGAAGAGATGAGGGAAGGTGGTGGTTAGTAGAATCTGGAGAGGGGGTTGTATGGAAAGGTGTCCTTAGGAGAAACTGTGGCATTTAGGGAAAGGATGAAGTCAACATGTGGTGACCCAACAGTGAAGGAGCTTGGAAAATAAAACCCTGCGTTGATTCTACTACCCTACTTTCTGATTTTTTTTAAACTGTTCTTCCTGTTGACTGAATCCAATGGGAAGCCATAACACAATGAATCTCACTGATGTGGTCTTTTAAATTCAATTTTCCAGGGGTGCCTGGGTGGCTCAGTGGGTTAAGCCTCTGCTTTTGGTTCAGGTCATGATCTCAGGTTCCTGGGATCGAGCCCCACATTGGGCTGTCTGCTCAGCAGGGAGCCTGCTTCTCCCTCTCCCTCTGCCTGCCTCTCTGCCTACTTGTGATCTCTTTCTCTCTGTCAAATAAATAAATAAAATCTTAAAAAAATAAAATAAAGTCAATCTTCCAGGGCACAACACACATTTAAAAAGGGTGGAGAGGACATCTGAAGGGGAAAACGGAAATAACCAGATAGATATAATATACAGAGTTGAGATCTAGATAATAAGACATAATGAAAATTAGAAAGATATTATAAACTTGGATTGTATTACAGAATTCAATTTATCCATATTCACCACCTGGTTCTTAAAACAAGTAACTGACACTCAGGGATATGTTGCTCAGATATTTTGTTCTCTCTTGAGTATCAAAGCCAATTATTTGTCTTGGGATTCCTCACTCAATATAACTCACCACTCAATCAATTAGACAAACATGAGTAGGTAATTCACCATTGTTTAGCATTCTAGCCTATTTGAAATGACTTCAGGCCCATGGATTCAACGATCGACTTCATGTTCTACCAAAATCTTTTCCTTGGTTCATTCAACGACTTGGCTTTTTAAATTCCCCTTGATTACGGTTGAATATAACCCTTAAAATCTGAAATCAGCCACAGTGCTGTGGTTTTTGACAAATCACCTCAGCTAAAAGACGCAAGCTCATGCTCCTTATTTATTCATCTGTTCTTGCCAAGGGAACTTGCCAGCTCCTCCTGGTGCATGTCTCCCGAAAAAGATGAGAGGAGAAATAATAAGGGCACCTTGAAGAAACAATGTAATTATACATAAAGTCTTGTGGGCAATGCTGAAAGTTGAGGTGATTTTGCCATCTCATGTGGAACTGAGAACAAGGGCCCTCCTTTCCCTGCCAGTGAAAGGGATGTGTAGACTCATTCTAGCATCAATGTATATCTTTTCAAAGATTTATTTTTGTCACCATTTGAATCCTGGCATTTACATACAGCTACATGGTAAAGTGAGTAACTGACTTCCCTTCATGAAAACTGAATCCACGATTTGACCATCCCTATGCTCTAACCAGTTGAGTCAACTCATCATTGACAAGGCACCAGGCATGCATTTGTGACATGTCTGTAATGTTGGCTGAGAGCTATCATTGTCTGATGGGCCCATACAAATAGAATGGTTCTTCTTAACATCCGTAAGTAAATAGCCAATGCATTGAATATTACTCTCTCTGCTCAGCATTTAGGGCATATGTTATAGCACCAGACCCTTTACATCTTAGCTTTATTTAAGGAATACCTTTCAATATAGTTCTGCTTCATAGATTGTCTCTCACCCTGATGTATTGTTCATCTTTACTGAGCAAGAATTATGATAGACACATGCTATTTTATCCATCTAATGTCCTTGCCACTTTCTCTGGGGAAAACCCCCCTTGTTTCCTTGTTTTCTTTTGTCTAACACAAACCTTTTTATTATCAGTCCATGCAGTTCAGGTCACATGTCAGCTTCAGGAGAAGGCAAAACATACAGGCCTTGCCAGTGGCTGATCCTAATCATCTGAACCCCATAGTCAGGGAAGAATTGGTCACATGCCACAAGCCAAGTTAATGAACTAGTGTTCTAAGATTTTATAAAAATTACTGAGGAGGGTGCCTGTGTGGCTCAGTCAGTTGGGTATCTGCCCTAGGCTCGGGTCATGATCCCAGGGTCCTGGGATTGAGTCCCACATTGGGTTCCTTGCTCAGGAGGGAGTCTGCTTCTCTTTCTTCCTCTGCCTGCCACTCCCCCTACTTGTGCTCTCACTCTTTCTCTCTCTTTCTCTCTCTCACAAAAATAAATAAATAAAATCTTTAAAAAATAGTACTGGAAAAAAAAGCTCTCTTTCCTCTGAGGTTAAACCAACAAGGACAACAGATCCTAAAAATGAAAATGGGGAAACTTCTGGATCCAGTCTTACCTCAACCTGGATCTATCTGCAGACTCTTCAAAGGTGTAAAACAAGAAATTTCCTTCTTTGTTTAAGCCAGTTAGAGTTGTAGTTTTAACACTTACAAACAAAAGAAGAAAAAAGAAAGGAGGAGGAGAGGAAGAATGGGGAGGGGAAGGAGGAGGAGAATTAGTACAAGTGAGGAACTACAATCTGGAATGTGTCCAAAGTCTGAGGTCATATAACTAGATTTCATTACTCTTCTCAACTCTGGGTTTCATATATTTATTATTATGGCCTTACTTTCATCATCCTCAAACTGAACATTACTATTCAAGTCAAATTGAGACCCCAGCAATGCTTACTTGGCTATTCTGAAGAAAATATCCAAAAGGACACCCACTCTAATTCTCAAGTCCTCCAAGAGGAGGGTGATTCATTCTTCCACGCAGAAATGAAATTGTTGAAATGTTCTTTCTCAACATTTTAGAACATACCGCAGATTCATTATAGATACTAATTTAGAAATTAACCCTTTAAAATGGTTCTTGAGCCAGTTGTTTAAATTGGCTTGTAAAAATATGCTTTTTAAAGAAAATGTTTATAGATGTTGGACTTAGCTTGATGTTAAAATTTGGATTACTGTTCAACAGATATTCTCTCTTCTTACTTTTCCTCCATGGACAGAGTTGGGGTTGGCCATGTGACTTGCTTTGGCCAATAGAATTCTAGTGGACATGATGCAAGAGGCCTTAAGTGTTGTTCTGTGGCTTGGCTTGGGTTTTGAGCAGCAGTGATAAGTCACGAGAAGAGCATGCCTCAGTATGCTGCCATTTCAGCCAGGGCTTCAGAGAAACTATAGGTGGAGAAGATATAAACTAAACTCACAGGCTGGTGTCAAGCTGAGCCAAACTATAGCCTGAAGTAAATCCGTTCTGGCCAAGCCCAGCCTAGATTTACCAAATCACAGGCAGCTGTAACATAAGAATAAAATACTTATTGTAAGCCTTTAAGTTTAGGTTGATTTGCTCTACAGCATTATAGGGACAATAGTTGATTACTTCATTGCTATGTTTCATGAACCACTGTATTGTTCATGCAACCAGTAGACCTTAAGAGAGATGAGATGCATGAAAGAGATAAGTCCTTAGTTTAGAATACTGTCATTGAAAATTAGCCCTAAATGGAATCTTAGACACAATCAGCCTAAGCAAATACTCCCTGATCTCCATTTACATTGAGGCCCAGAGGATGAAGCAACTTACCTCATGTCATGACTTACCTCAGAGCTGGAATTTTGACTTCCAGCCTCATAATCCTCCCACAATACCACCACATCCTCTCTTCAGTATTTAGACACTAACTCAGACCTTACTTCAATATCTTAATCTTCTCATATTGGTAATTCTGATTCTGTTCTCTCCTGGCAATCTTCTAAGGACTACCTTATAACAAAATACAGAACATGAGAAAAACTGACAAACCATTTGCAAAGGTTTTCACTACTAGAAGAGGGAGGAAATGCCAATTTATCTATTCTGTGTTCTTCAATGTGGATAGAGTGCCATTGGCCAAGACTGGTTCCATTTCCTGGAAGGCTGTATTCCGGAAGCCTGAGTCTAATTTGGTAGGCTTTTTCTTTTCTTTTCCTTTTTTTTTTTTTTTACATCTATGCTATAATTGTTTTGGAGAACACATTCTTATTCCCGTGTTATTTGAATGTGTTCTATCAAAGGCATTCTAAAAATCTCTATAACAAAACTAATTGAGACCTTATAGATTGTTTACCCCGGAAGTCCCAAACTCAGATGGCTTTATGGGTTAGATCAGGAATGTAAAGCACATGAATCAAGAGGCTGGCAAAGTTAGCAGTTCAGGCCCTATTACATTGTGGGGGAGGGGGTCTTGGAAAATGGTGACTACTAATTGTGACTATGTTGCCAAATCTTTGATTACTGCAAAAGAAGGAACATTTGGGAATTTTTTAAATGGGAAACAATCTATTTTTAAGGATGCTGACTTTTTTTTTAACATGTGATCCTTATAAAACATGCTCATGAACTGAATCTCACTCGTACAAATTAATGCATCATGGAATATGCTATTAGAAATCAAGAATACTGTAATTAAATCCTTTATGAATTAAAATGTTCTGATTATGGAATTTTAAAAGAGAAAACAAATCTATAAAAACCACTAGATATTGTTTTCAGTAGCTAGTTCTAGAAATATGTTTCTAAGGTGTACTTTTTGGCTCACTCTCTCTAGTAAAATGGATATCGTATGATGAATTTCCTAAAAATAGACTATGCCATGTTTCTAAAACCATGAAAGCACAGAATATTTTCACAAGGCATAGAAAATGAGATATCCAAGAGCACAGTCATCAATTTCTAGCTATTCTTCCAGCATATTAAATAACATTATACATCAATGTCTCTACTTGGGTGAGGTCATCCAAATCAATACTAAATAGTGTATTATTACCCAGAGAAGTAGGTCTAAGTCAGGATTTTCTAGAATCAGGTGTTTCATTGCAATGGCAGGATTAGCCTTAAAAAACTAGTACATATATTTTAACACTTGAACTTTTATTTTACTCATAAAGTTTTTATCTTCTTAAATTCAGTTTATATTTGCTAAGAAGCCATCTACTTTGTTCTCTCTACTTTACTTCTACCTTATTTGAGGAGTCCAAAAAAACATCTCCCTGTTAAAGATAATTTCCATAATCATTCAAAAAGTGAAGGGAGGAAGATTTACTGTATTTTTTTAAGACCATGAAAAAGAAAAGAGAAATAACACAAGGTAGAGAATTCATGAATAGGTAATCACTTTCTACAGACAATAAGCAATGTTCCAATAAGCCCTGAGAAATAGCTAATTAATTTTCCAAGTGAGCAAACATTATTTTGTAGCCCTGTAGACCTAAAGAGGAATCTAAAGATAGTGAATAGAAATGTGTTCCTAATTTTCAAAAGAAGATTAAAAGCGTTCTTGGTCCTCATTGTTTAGCTACTTCAATTCCTATCAAAATAATAGAACCTGAATTAACACACAAAAAATAAGTTTTTACTGTTTTGGAAAATAAGGAAGCAATGAGTAGCTTTTATTTATGAATAGTCAATTAGTCTGAATAAATTTGATGGTTTGTTGATGAAATTATAAAATGAAGTCAACCCCAAACACTCTGAATTCAATGTCTTGATGATAATAAAATACTTGATAAAGCCCCACGAGTCCTCCCCATTATATTAATTTAAGATGGCTTACATAACTAAAGTCAGCTAAGGCTTTGCAACTGGAGAAAAAACAGAGATAAGTCATTTAAGGAAAAGGTATAAGGTGACAAAAGCTATAGAAATTGGAGGGCAGACCAAGTAAATCCCAATGATTTAGAAGGTGTGGGGATACATTAAGGAATGAATTAAAATTTTCCAAATACCTGAATCTTAAGTTACAGCAAATAGGAGAGTGTAGATAAATATCACAGGGAAATGAGGTGAGAGCTTGGGGAAAAAAATTGTCTAGAGAAAATGTTGAATTTGAATTTGGCAGAAACCTGTACAGTGGTAACAATACTTCAGGAAGCCTCAATAGGGACTGGTGTGGAAGAAACAGGAAGCACAGGGTCATTAAGTGGAATCAACTTGAAAGGATTGGTAATGCAGTATGATAGTAAAGAACTGTGGCACCCAGCGAAATCATATTTACTGCACTTAAAATTCTCAGAATGAATACAGCAGTACTGACAAAACTCAACTTGATTTTTAAAAAGGCTGTATTTTAAATTTCACCTTCTATTGTACATGTCTCTTGAGGTTACACCCCACCCAACTGAAATAAACAGAAACATAAGATCTTTTTCCCAATGGACCAAAGATGATCAAAGAACCAGCAGCCTCTTCTAGGGCTGCTTCTGACTTTCTCTCTCCTCCCCAGGGATGGGTTTTCCTTGATGTGAAGCTCCCTGTGCCCAAATTTCTCCCCGGAAGTATATCTGAATAACAGCATCCCAATCATAGCTCAGGAAGTTTGGGTTCTTTTAATTACACACAGGTCTGTTGATTTACAGTTATGATTCTGTATATTAGGAATATTCTGGTGGTTGTAGGACAATATCTTCAAAGAGACTCTAGGGGTTATGTAGCACATATGAACTGGAACCAAACTTGGGGTTTTTTTTCTATAGATACAACAGTATCTTAAAAAGCAAGAACCTCAACATACTGATGATTTTCATGTCTGGTCCTGAGTGTCATCCAGCTTGTATTAGTTATTCTTTCCCCAAATCCACAAAATTAGCAATTAAGAGACCATTAGTGTGTGTATGGGGGGGGGGTATATAAAAGTGAATAAGCCTGTCACCGCCGTAATGTAATAAAAGATCCATGATTGCCCTTAACATCTCTCAAGCTATTGATGATTCTTTCCTCATCATAGTCTACTTTGGCAACTCTTTGAAATTATAAGCTGGCTCTTGGACCTGGAGGGTCTGTAACTCCTTTTACAGATAAGGAGATTGAGGCTTTGAGGGATACAATGATTTAACCCAAGTGGCACGGCCAGTGAAAGCAGAGCCTGCAATAGACTCCCTGTCAACTGTATTCCATTCTAGTCCTTGAAACTTTCTGCTATCATTTTCTCTCCTGTTCTTTCTCTCTTCTTCTTGCTCCAGAGTTACTATCAGTATTTAAAAAAAACAAAAAAAGGAGCTTAGGAATAGTTACCTAAGCTATGTGTGAATGGACATGGATGTGTCTTTGTATCTCAAGTAACAATTCAATGTATCAGTATATTTCCTCCACTTGCATACATTGTCATACATTTAAAATTGAGCACTTGCATCACAAAAAATTTCCATTTTCATTTGCTATGCTGTTCCGACAATATTATGATGAACTGTATTCTATGTAAACCACTAAAAATGTCTTATTTTAATCAGCCATCCAGGCTTTATTTAGCTGGTACCCAATTTTACATGGTTTTAATTACTGAAAATTCAAATACATAAGATTCAACATTTACTAGCATTTCATCTTTGGAATTTATTTAGGAAATGAAGTATTGCTTTGTGGTTTTAGAAAAAAATTAATAAATATCTCTGAATAGATGGTAATTTCATGTTCATTTTCAGAGAGATTTAGCTACATTAGCAGTGCTATTTCCCAACACCCATAATCTTCTAAATTGACTTATTTGATGCTCTTCAGATCTATTTTTCTTAAGACTTAGATTTTTATCTCTGTTGTTGCTTTTGAAATGCTCTCCATGATTGTGAATCCATCTAATGTAATTTTCACATTTGGTGCCATTTTTCTCAAACGACAATACAGGGCAGGAAGAATCATTTGGCATTTCCTCATATCGGCCTAGTACTTTGATTTGAAATATGGGTGAAATATAAGGAAAAGAGAGAAGGGAAGAGCTGAAGGTCTCTTAGTAAGAAAACCTCGTGTTAAAATCAAACAGATGGACTATGAGAGGTAAGCTGTGGAGTAGGATAGGATGATAAAAAAAAAAATCTCAGCAGAAATGAGCCTCTGAGCAATAAAGAATGAGGAACCCAGAGCAGCTCTGTTCCCTTTTATTAATACTTTCTTAGAAACCTTGTCTCCACTTTGGCCCCTTTCATCTTTGGTCTATGTGCCGGTACTTTCTCAGCACCTCACTTAGCTTTTCTTAAAGGAGTTCAAGTACTAAAACTACTACTAATACTACTAATTGCATACAGATTTCTTATGCTTTAATCAAAATTTTCAATAATGTCTGCATTTTTGTTTGGTGACCTTTGAACACGCTCAAGGGGAGCCAACTTTGTCGGCAAAGAGGATCTGCTCTGAAGACAATGTGTCCCACGGCACTGTGTGTATTCATTCCTATCAATATTGCTTTTCTTGTGTAGATTCTGTCTTCATGCTAAAATGAAAAGGGGGAAGTCTGTTGAAAATAAAATGTGTGTGTGTGTGTGTGTAAAATGTGTCCACATTATTCTCTCTCTCGCTTTCTCCTGTCTACCTTTTTCTCTGTCTCTGTCTCTCTGACTGTACTGCATACACTTATTTAAGCCTCTAAGAAAAACCCTTCTTACCTCTTATCCAAGTAAAGCAGGATTTTGAACTTTGGAGCTAAATGATAATGGGAATCAGTGTGCGTACTCTGTAACTCAACAATATTTGAGTTGCTTTAAAATAATCGCCCAGATTTCTTGGCAGACATCTCGCCCCTGCTTCCTCTCAATGGGGCAGGAAGAAGTCAGTGTAAGCCGTTGGTAGACTGCGAGTGCACGTTTCTTAACTGATAATTTAGTTGACCAGCTGCCACTTGGCCTGAATTCGCCCCAGTTGAGAATGCCCAACTGGAGTCTTGGCCCAGCGCCTAGGATTGGTGGCTCCACCTTTCCAAAAGCACACCCTAGTTGTCCTTGTGCTATCCAACAGCCCCAAGTCTGAGAATGTACCTCCAGGCACGTCGATCCCGGCCGCGCCTCTCTTGAAGGCGGTCTCTGCGGAGCAGCCCAGACTCCGAGAGGAATCTCATCTAATCACAGTTGCTAGTAGGAGTGAGTCTAATCTGCTAGGCTTCCCAGCTGCTTAGTTCCAGACAAGCCCGGTGCCTACAAAAATATAAATAAATAAATACTCGCCCCCATGAGTCACCCAAAGAAGGCTGCTTTCCCCAACCTTTCCCGTGCCAGAAAGGGGAGTAACCCTCCCCCGGAATTTGCCCAAAGTGGCGAGAGGAGGGTTAATATTTGCTTTGTTATTGAGAGAAAGAGAGGCAAGTATGCCTTGACCGAGAGAGAGGACTGAGAGGGAGAGAAAGAGAGAGTTGTTTTGCAGCGGAAAATAAGCAGGGGAGAGGAATAGGGAGAGGCCGGTGCCCCAGCTCCCCTCGGGGCCTCAGAGAGCCGCTCACGCCGTAATTCCCTTTCCAGAGCCTTACAGATTTCCACAAACAATGACATCACTCCGGCGCCGCCGACCAGATTACAGCTGGGGGGATTTTCCTGGGAGCTAGGCGGGCCCGGGTGGAGAGATGGAGGAGCTCTCCAGGGTTCTGAAAGGGGCGGGGGCGCGGGCTCACCGCTCTGCGCCCCCCGTCGGCGGAGGCGGACCGGCCGGGCCGGGGGCGGGCAGAGGCGGGCCCGGGGCGGTCCAGGGCGGGGCCCGACGCATCTCCGGTCCTCATTGGCTGCTGGCGGGCGCACGTCACCCAGGCTGGTGCTATCCTCCGGCCCCCGGTGGAATTGGAGCCGAGGAGGAGCTGAAAATGCAGATTTAGCCTCAAGCACAGACATACACTCGCTCTTTCTCTCAGATACACACAGCTCCCACATTCGCACCTCTGCCAGCGAGCCTGACTACACGGCTTCCCCGCCAGCCAGATGCTGGAGGAGAACACACATTGATTTGCTGCTTTCCGAGCCCCTAATCAGTCTTTTTCCCAACACAAAGATTTTTTTTAAACAAACAAAAAAACTATATATATATTTTTTATTTGCACCTTTCCTCCGAGTCCCCCGCTCCACCAGCTTGCGCGCCTCCTAGCACCACTTTTCACTCCCGGAGAAAGATGAAAGGTGGCTGTGTCTCCCAGTGGAAGGCGGCCGCTGGGCTCCTCTTCTGTGTCATGGTTTTTGCATCTGCCGAGAGACCGGTCTTCACGAATCATTTTCTCGTGGAGTTGCATAAAGGAGGAGAGGAAGAAGCTCGCCAAGTTGCAGCAGAACACGGCTTTGGAGTCCGAAAGGTAAGATCTCCCTTGCATTTCGCATGTTGTTTCAAAACGGGGGCAGCCCTGCGCAATCTCATTGCAGATTTGCAAGTTTTCTTTCTCATGCGATGCAGATATTCTGCCATGGGCTCTTTAACACGACATTGCCTCCAGTGATCTTTCACGGGTTATGTAATTAAAATGTCCTTCAAATTGTACTAGTAAGGTCATAAAAATAATTTATTGCTCTTTGACTTGGTGGCGAAAACAAGATAACACCTTTCGAACAATGCCTTGCGCCCGGGCTGCTGTCCGAGGTACCAAGTTCTCAAGGCTGCCTGGGGATGGAGAAATGAAGTGTTGAACATCTGGGCTTGACGTTGGCAGTCTTTGCCGGGGATGTATCCCCCGCCCCCATCTCCTGGAGAAAGAGTAGTTTCCGACGAACAAGGCTAAAAGCTTGGACATTGCAATTCACCTCCGTGCTTTCCGGATCCCGCGCTAGGAGGACTTTCCTCCTGGTGACTTCGGCCCCTGCTCTTTTCCAGCAACAGCTCCCTGGCTGCAGGAGAGTGGGAGACTTGAACTGGGTTTTCTTTCCAAAATTGGGGTGGAACTTCTCGCCCTCGCCCCTGCCCGCGAGCGCCCACCCCCGAAGCGTACTCCTAGTTAGCTCTCTGATTCTCAACTCACAGCTATAGAGGCTGGAAAGGTAGATTTTGAGAGGAGTTTCCTATGGAGAAATCAGGGCGTCTCTCCCCGTATGTGGGCGGCCAGCTTGGCTTTCCCACGAGGGTGCGGGGATCCCCATTCCAAGAAGTTGTCAGAGTTCAGCTGTTTGGGCAGCTAGGTAAGGCTCCCAACCTAGGACGCCTTGGGACTCCTTTGGCGACTCCAGGGTATTCATTCTGGGAGAGCAGCTGAGAGGAAAGTGCTGGGTAGGGGCCGTGGCTTATCTACTTGTCCTTCTTGCTAAATATCTTGTCAGAAATCGCAAGTGTCCTTAGGGGACCTGGCGAGGGGTGGGGTGGAGTGAGGGTGCAAGGAGAAACCGGGCGAGAGGAGCGTGGAGGACATAGGGATGCTACTTGGCAACCAGAGGGCTGGGTGGAGGTCCGTGGGATTCCGGGCTCTCTCTCCTCCCTCCCGATCCCAGGAGAGAGGCTGGAGATGATCGGCGGGTGCTTTCGTCTGTTGCTTTTGCCTCTCAAGGGCAGCGCGAACTAGATCTCCTATCAGTCCCTCGGTCCGGACTTCCCACGCCTCCCGCCTCCCTCCCAGACGCCGCGAGGGCTCCCTTACATTCAATTCAGCGGGTTCTCCCTCCTCGGTAGGGCGTTGGCAGGCGCGATTTCAACCTCAGGTGGGTTTCAGAGCGAGTAAGTCAGAGGTCTGGGAGGAGGCGCCCGCCAGGTCTACCAGTGGCGCGCGGGCGGGTCTTGCAGTAGGGAACTTGTTGCTCCCGGGAAGCGTGGGTGGAGCAGGGGAGAGAAGATGCCAGCTGAGGGAACAGCCCGCTGTCGTTCTCGCCCAGAGTCTGGGGCTGTTTCAAGAGTGCCACCTTCCTTCCCACCCCCCCCCCCCTAACTTGGCAAGACTCAGGACCCAGGAGTTATAAATATAACAGTGATTGTAATAGTGATTGTGGATACCTGGCAACAACAGGGCACCCTTGTGTTATGGAGTCCTCACATACATTCTTATTTACTATTCTCAACAACTCTGAGGAAGCTACTGTTCTTATTAAGCTCATGGCACTGATTCGGAAATTGGTTCAGATCAGGGCCCAAGGTAAAAAAAAAAATCAGATCTGGATTTAAACCCAGATCATCTTTTAGAAATCTTTTAAACTCATGCTCTTTACCTCTTGGTACATAGGAAGCAGGCTGAGTGCTCTGCAGGATGTGTTGGGCTTTGAAGGGTGTTGAAAAGGGATGTGGCACCAGGTACTTTAGTTTTTGAGTGTAAAGGGGCTGCAATTGATGCAGAAATCCTGTTCCTCTCTCCCCATGCCGTGGAGCTTTTCACAGCATAAACAGACATTGCTATCTTTTTACTTACCATTTGCAAAATATGCCTTTTTTAGGATCTTAGCAACTTAAGCAAATCCAGATGTAGCTAAGACAGATAATGGCTTCACTTATTAATTCTCCAAAAGGGTCATTCTTTTCATGTAGAGGTAAACAGCTTACTGGGGGTTTTGATGGTGAAGTTTGAGAAAGGAGGTGCAGGTGCATTTGTGTGCATCTCATCACAAATGAGTCTGGATAATTTTGGTATACTTACCATAAAATCTGAGGGAACTCATATTTGGGGGCAAAATCAGATATCTAAGCCTCTTTTATCCCCACTCTGTCTTTAAGAGGAGTCCACTGGTTTCGAATCAGTCGGAAACATGCAATTACAATCTAGGAAAAATGAGCTTTTGCCTTGCCACCTCTCCTTACCTCTCTAGAACCTCTCAAAAGTAGCATCTTTTATCCAGATGATTTTTGTTCTGATACATATTTAAGTAAAAAAAATAATAAGTCTATGGCAGAATGCTTCTGTCTAGTGAATCTTTGGATGATGCCACACCTGTGTAGAATAAACCCTCTTTTCCTTCCTTGGATTCATGTTCTATCCATCCTTTAAGTCTGAGCTTGGACCTTCCCTGATGCTATGAGCCACAAGGTGCTTTCCATACTCCAAATTCCTCTCTGACAAAAAAGCAAAGCCTACATAACATAAGCTAGTACATTCTATCATTTGTCCTCTAGTCATTTGATACATGTAAGTAAATATGGGTGTAAGTATCGTCTGTCCACTTGAAAAGTATTAAATATTCATCTATATTTCTGGTTTCCTCACCAAAGCCAGCCTGTTACTGGGTTTGCCAGCCTGTAAAGAAATGCCCTTTGTTTTATCTGTTCCTCTAGGTTTCCTAAACATTGTCCTGTCTTGTTTTCATCATGCTGTACCGTACTTTTGTTACTCATTTTTTCATTTTAAACCCATGACATCTCCTTCTCCTTCCTCTCTCTAACACTTAGTGTATCTTCCAACTCCCTACTTTCCATCTTCTCCAATATTCAGTGTCAGACCCCGAAGATCCTTGATGGTTATTTATTTGTCCCAAAGAAGGGTCAACTAGGCAGACTAGAGGAACCTGCTATTTTACTGAATTATCTTATCTAACTTCAGAAACCTGTGACATAGAAATTGTTGTCATCAGGCCTCATTCTCAGATGAAAAACTTAAAGCTCCGAGCAGTTACGCTTATATTTGGAAAAGTGAAAAACTCAAATTTAAAACCAAATTTGCTTTGTGGAAAATAATTTTGTTATTCTACCAAGCTGCCTCTGGGAAGCCTTCTCTGACAGCCAAGAACTCCACTCTTGGGGCACCATTTTAGATTTCTGATGTTTTTTCCTTTCCTTTCTTTCTTTTTACTTTTTTTCTGCACCCAACAGCTACGTGTGCCTTAACCAATGTGTATGAGTATGTACTTCTTCAGGTAGATCATAAATCTTCCAAGAGAAGAAACAATATACCATGTCTTTCTATAGCCCCATATTTAGCATGGTAGTCTGTATATGAGATATTAAATGAGTATTTGTTGATTATTTTGCAAATTCTTACAAGGCCATGACCAAACAATTATATTTCCTCCCTGAAGTGGAGTAAAACTGCCTATAACTTTACTGTCAGAAAGATGTGTTGAGACTAAAGGTTTCTATTTTATCATGACCTGGCCCAAAGACATACGTTCATCAAAAATGATGTATATGTGCAGGAGAGTAAGTGAGTTTACAGTAACATCAGAGGTATTATTCCAAAGAGTGCCTTAAAATTCCCAATACATTACTAATTTGAAATCCCTTGTGAAAAAAAAAACCACAAAAATCACTTATTAAAATGATGTGTTGAAGGTTTGGCCAAAACTCAAGTATGAATTTAGGTAAAAATCCAAACAATTGACAATTAATTGTTTTTGCTTTACTACACTAGATTTTGGTTTTTATCCATATAGGACTAAGGCTAGGAAAATCATGTGACTACTCTTATATGTGTGATCATTATTTTTTTAAAAAATCTAGTAATAATTGTGCTGTTATATAATGAAAGAGTAAATTTCTCTTAATTTTAATTGAATGTCTAATTTTAATTTTAACTGAATTTAATTTTAAAATTAAATTTCTTTTAATTTTATTGAAGTATAATTTAGGAAAGAACACAGCTTAATAAAATTTCTCAACATGGGCACACATGTATAACTAGCATCCAAATCAAGAACTAAAGTATTATTCACATCTCATAAGTTCCGCTTCTTGCTCATTTGGGTAGTTTTTGTTTTTAGGCTATTAAGCATACAGTTTCTGTGGATATTGTAGTATGTGTATTTGGTGAACACATATATGCCTCTCTGTCGAGACTATACCTCGGAGTAGAATTGTTGAGTTAAAGGACATACACACATTCAACTTTAGGAGACTATATCAGTTTTCTATTGCTGTGTAACAAATTACTACAGACTTGGTGTCCTCAAACCACACAAATTCATTATTTCATAGTTTTCACAAATAGGAAGTCTGGCACATTTTAGTTGGATCTGCTGCTCAACAGCTCACAGGTTGAAATCAAGATATTGGCCAGTTATGTCCTCATCTAGAGGCACAACAAAGGGGAAATCTACTTCCAAGCATATTCAAGTTTTTAGAAGAATTCAGCTCCTCGTAGTTGTAGACCTGGAGTCTTCATTTTTTGCTATTTCACTCTGAGCTCCTGGAAGCTACCCTCATGACCTAGTGCATGATCCTTTCCCATAAACCTCACACTTTCACCCTTCTTTCAGGAAGGGCTCAGTCCCTGCTTAGGTTAGCCTGATTAAGTCAGCCCACCCA
>CM052811.1:84748386-84763541 GCA_028533885.1 Nasua narica | reverse complement strand
CTACAACCCAAAGACAAGAGGCAAAATGACACCAAAAAATAACAAATGCCTACAGACTAATCTGTTAGGTCTGTGATCAGTCAGTTTGCCTGTTTATTGCCACTTTCCAATTTTAGCTCCATGAGACCATAAATTAGCTCCATCTCTAACCTAGCCAAGACAGTGCCCCTAATCAGAGAATCCCAGGTCTTAGGTCCCAAGAACACAGTAGAGGGGAAGTCACTCACCAGCTTGGCTGTCCTTCAGTCACACTTGTCTTCATTAGGAATTCCAGCCTGCAAACTCTCGGATTCATAGCCATAGTTGCAAAGGTGGCTGGGGCATAGACCAAGGCTGCAGTGGAAACAGCATGATGGGAAGGGTGCTGACTTCTAGTCAGGAGACCTGGGATTTCTGCCAAGAGTTCCTTCTCAAATGGGAGAGCCCTGTCTCTTCCTGAGCCAGAACCTTTTCTCATTTTATTAAATGAAGTGATTAGACTGAGCCAAGGTGTAACCCAACTGCCTTCAGGGAACACAACCATTGAAATGACCTCTGTATGTGACAATAGGACATGGTGGGGCCTCTGGCTTGAATGTCCTCTTAAGGACATTTAAATTTAATTTTTTAAGTATTTTTACATTTTTTAAAATTTCAATTTGGAGATAGCTTTAGACTTAATTTTTTTTTTTTTTTCAAAAATGGCACATGCACAGCAAGGTTCATAGTGGCATGGTTTACAATGGCCAAAAGGTGGAAGCAACCCAGGTATTCATCAACACACAATACACATTTAAGGCATATTCAGCCATAAAGAGGGAGCAAATTCTGACACATGCCACACATGGGTGAACCTTGAAGATACTGTGCTGAGTGAAATAAGCCAGTCACAAAAAGAAAAATATTGCCTAATTCCAGCCTTTCCTAAGTTAACACCTTACATAGCCATAGCACAAATGTCAAAGCCAGGAAAGTAACTGATACAATGTTACTAATTAATCTGCAGACTTTGTTCGAATTTTTCCCATTAATGTCCTTGCTACTGATCTGGGATCCAATCAACTATATGCAATCACATAAGTTATGTTGTCTTTTTCTTGGTGCATCATATCATGAAGCACAGGATTTTGGTACATTTCATCTCTGGTGAGGCTAACTTGATCACTTCTTTAAAACAATGCCCCTCAGGTTGCTCCACTATAAAGGTATTATTTCTCTTTATTTATCATTATCTTTCACCCACTAAGCTTCATATCCTTGTTGATGCTTGCCAGCCCACAATTACCATGGTGTTTCCTAAAAGGTGGTATCCAATTTCTGCCATTACTTGTATATTTGTTAGTTGGAATTCTACTCTAAGGAAGAGTTTTCCTTTTGCCTCCATTAATTTCTGAAAATCAGTAAAACGAAGCCAGAAGAATGTCCCTCCAATGCTCATTGGTGCTTGATAATGTCAAAGTCCTTTCTAGTGTTAAAAATTCTCAGATTCTTGTCCCCCACAACAGGAAATAAAACTCTCAAGTTCATACCACCTGACGGTGATCAGAGGCACAAGGCTTTGGAAAGCAAAAGGTCAGCACACTTATATTTTCTTTCCTTTTCCATCCTCCATCCGCCCTCACTTTTAAAGTCAAATCTTGACATACCCTGAGTGTATCAGTGGGGTTAAGCAGAAAAAAACACTCAAGAACCACTGAGCCTGGAAAATGCACATGAAATATTTATGTTTAATTTGCCCTGGAGAATGTGATTTTTAATGAACAGAAAGTAAATCACAAAAGCTGCAGTATTCTAAAAGATTTTCATTCACACACCAGACTCCTAGACAAGTTTGCTTGTGCCCAAGTTTGCTGTGCCTCATCCAGTATTTGCTGCTCTGGCCCCAAGGCCCCCTCTCCACTGTGCCAGGAAGGTCGTTAGAGGGATCCTAATGGAGCTGTTTCAGGCTCGTATCACCAATTAACAGACAGAACCATAGTGTAGAATTTCAAGTTTGCGAAGGCCTAAAAGCTGGGGAATAAAACTCTTTTTTTAGCCAGCTGTTTGTTTCTTGTTATCTGTTGCTCAGTAACAAACCAACCTAAAACTTAGTATAAAACAACAGCGATTTTTTTTATGTTCATGGAATTGGGATCAGAAATTGAGGCAGGGCACATAGGAATTCAATTGGGAAGACTTAGTAGCTAAAGGATGATTAGCATGACTGGAGTCTGGGATCGTCCAAAGATTCCTCATTTGTATATTTAACACCCCAAAATGGGATGACTTCAAGATTTGGCCCACCCGAGTTTGTCCACCAAAGCGCTCCACAAGGCTCCCAAAGTTGCTTGGGCTTCCTCATAGCATGGCAGCCTGGGGGTAGCTGAACTTCTTTAATGGCGGATCAGGACTTTAAGAGAAAGTGTTCAAGGTGAACAAGGCAGAAGTCACATGGCCTCTTATGACCCCGCCTCAAAAATCACATCGTTTTCACCATACTCTTTTGATCAAACCAGGCACATTCCCCAGATTCAAGAGTTGGGAATCATGTATTCCATCTCTTGATGGGGAGGACTGTCAAAGAACTTGCACCTATTTTTACAAAGAGCCGCGCTCTTCAAAATTGAAACATTAGGAAAATACAGACTTTCATAAAAATGAAAAATTCCCTTATTTGAATAACTTCCCTTCCTCCAGAAATTTCATGCCACATTCCCCAGATATTCCCTCTGACTGAAATAATCTCTCCTTGGGGTTCCAAGTACTGTGTTGGAGCACACTGTACTTGCTAACACTTACTGAGTGCCCACTACATTCCAGGCATTATTCCAAGAACTTTCTATGCATTATCTCACTTAATTCTCAGACAACACGAGGAGACATTCTTATTTTATAAGTGAATAAATTGAGACCCAAAAGGGTTAAATAAGTTGCCAGAGGGTCATGTTAAGTGGAGGAGCCAGAATTTAAACCAAGGTACCCCAGAACTTGTGCTTTTAAATCATTCTATCACAGAGTACCATTTATATGCTGCTGTGTGTAAATAGACCTTCCCTGGTGGATTGAGAGCTATTTTCTTTCTTTCTTTTTTTTTTTAAGATTTTATTTATTTATTTGACACACTGAGAGAGAGAACAAGTGGGCAGAGAGGCAGGCACAGAGAAAGGGGGAAGCAGGCTTCCTGCCGAGCAAAGAGCTTGATGTGGGGCTCGATCCCAGGACCCTGAGATCACGACCTGAGCTGAAGGCAGAGGCTTAACCCACTGAGCCACCCAGGCGCCCCTTGAGAGCTATTTTCATGTCATATTTACTGTTGGCTCTCCAGCACAAAACACAGCACCTGGTTTATGATAAGTAATAGCAAAAGGCGTAAAAGACACAAACAGGCAATTCAAAGAGAAGGATTCAAAATGTTTAATAAACATAGGAAAAGATGTTCGAACTTTAAAAACAGAAATCCAAATAAGATGGCATATTTTGTTTATTAAATAGGCAGAATTAAAATGTCCAGTGTTGTTGAAAGTAATGGACAATGGATATTTTTATTCTTACTTTTTGGTTGTGCCTATACAATTTCATGGGAAACATTTTGGGGGAATATTTAGGGGCACCTGGGTGGCTCAGTTGGTTAAGCATCTGCCTTTGGCTCAGGCCAAGGATCCTGGGATCAAGTCTAGTGTTGACTCCCTGCACAGTAGGGAGTCTGCTTCTCCCCCTGCCTCTCCCCTGCTCATGCTCATACGCTCTCTTTTTCTCAAATAAATAAGCAAAATCTTTTTTAAAAATGCTAATGTTCTAATCTCTACTTAAATAATTGAATTCCTGGGATCTATCCTTCAAGAAAACTCTCATCTATGCATATAGTGACATTTACAAGGCTGTTCATCACAGGATTTTTTAAATAACATTTTTATTGAGACATAATTCACAAATCATAAAATTTGCCCTTTTAAAATGTACAATTTGGTGGTTTTTAATGTACACAAAATGTTGTGAAATCTAACCATGACCTTTTAGAACATTTTGACCATTCCTGAAAGAAACCCTGTACCATTATCAATCAGTCTATATTGCTGCCTCCTTTTAGCCCCTGATGTGAACACTAATTTACTTTGTATTTCTATGTGTTTATCTGTTCTGGACATTTCATATAAAGGAAATTATACAATATGTGGCCTTTTTTTAAAGAATCTGGTTTCTTTTCTTTAGCTTTTAGTTTTTAAGTTTCCTCTGTATTGTAGCATGTAACGTTTCATTTATTTTTGTTCTCAAATAACATTCCATTGTTTCTACAGACCACATTTTGTTTATCCAGTCATCATTTGGTAGACATTTGGGTTGTTTCTAGTTTTTACCTACTGTGAATAGTGCTACAAAGAAAACTTGTGTGCACATCTTTGTGTAGACATGTGCTTTCATTTCTCTTGGATATATACCTATGATTAGAATTGCTGGATCATTTCTTTAACATTTTAATGTTTTGAGTAACTGCCAAAGTGTTTTCCAAAGTGGCTGTGCCATTTCATTTTGTGGGTTTTTGGTTGTTTTTTTGTTTTGTTTTGTTTTTTCATTTTTTTGATGATTTCCTTTGAAGCACATTCTTAATTTTAATGAAGTCTGATTTGGGAGGGTTTTTTGTCCTTTGTACTTTTGGTGTCACATCTAAGAAGTCATTGCCTAGCCTAAAGTCATGAATATTTACTTCTAAGTTTTATTCTTAGATTTGTAGAGCATCATCTCTTACATTTAGGGATATAAACAATTCGGAGTTAAAATTTTTATGTAGTGTGAGGATAGGGGTCCAAATTCATTCTTTTTGTGTAGATATTCAATTTCCAAGGATGTCTTGTTGAAATGACTACTTTTTCCCATTGAATTTTCATTGTGCCAAGGTTAAAATCAATTAACCAGAAGTTACTATAAATTATTTCTGGACTCTCAATTTTATACCATTGAACTCTATGTCTCTCCTTATGCCAACACCAGACTGTTTTGATTACTGTAGCTTTGTATTAAGTTTTGAAATGGGAAAGTGTGAGTGTTCCAACTTTGTTCTTTTTAGAGATTGCTTTGGCTATTTAGGGTCCTGTGCATTTCCATATGAATTTTGGGATCAGCTGGGGAGTATTACCATCTTAAAAATCCATGAACACTGGATGTCTTTCCATTTATTTATATCTTCTTTAATTTCTTTCAATGATGTTTTATACTTTTCAATGTACAAGTCTTGTACTCATTTACTAAATTTATTCTCAAGTATTTTAGTTATTTCATGTTATTGTAAATGAAATTGTTTTCTTAATCCTATTCTTGGATTTGTCATTGCTAGCATATAGAAATATAATTGATTTTTGTATGTTAATTTGATATCTTAGGACCACACAGAACTCATTTGTTAATTTGAATAGTTTGTGGATTTATCAGGAATTTCTATGTATAAGATTATGTCTTCTACAATTTTTTTCTTCCTTTCCAACATGGATGCCTTTATTTCTATTTCTTGCCTTATTGTCCTGGCTGGAACCACCAATACACTGTTGAATATAAGTGGCAAGAGCAGACAAGCCTGTCTTGCTCTGATCTTAAGGGGAAAGCATTCAGTCTTTCAATGTTAAATATGATGCTGTTTGTTTTCATAGATACATTTATCAAATTTAGGAAATTCCCTTTCATTCTTAGTTTTTTTTAATGTTCTAACATAAAAGAGTGTTGGATTTGACTAATGATCGTTTCAATAACGCTTTTTAAAAAATACTTAAATTTAAAATAAATACTTTCTTTAAAAAGTATTCATTGAGATGATTGTGTGGTTTTTGTCCTTTATTCTATTGATATTTTTATTATATTAAATGATTTTCACCATTAAAACAACTTTGCATTGCTAAGATAAATCACACTTGGTCATAGTATATAATCCTTTGAATATGTTGCTGGATTCAGTTTGCTAGTGTTTTCATGAGGATTTATGGACTGATATCCGTAAAGGATAATGATCTGCAGTTCTCTTTCTTGTGATATCTTTGTCTGGTTCTCATATGAGGGTAATATTGACCTTGATGTATGAGTTGGGAAGTGTTCTTCATCTTCCATTTTTTGGAAGAGTTTCTAAAGGATTGATATAAGTTCTGTAAACATTTTCCTCTAAGTACTGCTTTAACTGTACCCCAAAAGTTTTTAAATTCTGTGTTTTTGTTCTCATGCATCTCAAAGTATTTTGGAATAGTCAGTGTAATTTCTTCTTTGACCCATTGATTATTTATGAGTAGGTTGTTATCCAAATTTCCAAATTTTTCATCTCTTATTGATTTTTAATGTAATTAGAAAATGTGATCAGATAACATACTTTGTGCTATTTTACTCCTTTTAAATTTATTGAAGATTGATTTGTGGCCTAACATATGATCTCTCTTGGAGAATGTTCCATGTGTACTTGAGAAGACTATGACTTCTGCTGTAGTTGGGTAGAATACTCCATAAATGTCTCTTAGGTTTAGTTGGTTTTGGTTTTGTTCAAGGTTTCAATTTACTTTTTGGTCTGCATACTTTTTCTACCTATTATTGATAATGGGCTATTGAACTCTCCAACAGTTTTTGATGCATTGTCTATTTTTCTCTTTGATTTGTCAGTTTTGTTTTGTGAATTTGGAGACTTTATTGTTATATGCATATATATTTATAATTATCTGTCTTTTTGATGTATAACTCTTTTATCACCATAAAATATCACTCCTTGTCTGTAGTAACATTTTTTGTTAAAATCAATTATATCTAGTATTTGTATAACCAGTCCTCCTCTCTTTTGATTACTGTTTGTACAGTATATCCTTTCACATCTCTTGACTTTAACTGATTTATGTATTTGAATTTAAAGTGTATCTCTTGTAGATGCATATAGTTGAACAATGGGATTGGGTTTTTTTCATTCATTCTGTAAATTTCTCTGTCTTTTGATTGGAATTTTCAATCCATTTACATTTAATGAAATACTTAAAAGGTATTTACACTTGCCATTTTACTATGTGCTTTCTATATGTCTTATAAACTTTTTTCTTCTTTTCTTTCATAATGGCCTTTTTGTGTTAAAGATTTTTAGTGCACCATTTTAATTACCTTGTTGCCTATTTTACTATATGTTTTGTAGTTATTTTCTTGGTGGATGACCTGGAGATTATAATAAATAACTTAATAAATAATTTAAACAGATTAATGCCAACTTAATTTCAAAAGTATACAAAAAACTTCACTCCAATATAGCTATGATTCTTTTCCCATCTTTGTGCTATTATTGTGGTACTAAGATGTCTTTATACATTATAGGCCTCCAAACATAGTTTTACCATAAGATATAGATTTAGATGGTTGCACTGTGCCCAATATGATGAAAAACATCAAGGAGTCACAGAGAAAGTCTAAGATACAAGACAGATAGTCTAGCTGTGAAGACAGGAGTAGGTCACAACACAATTCTGGAGCAACCAGACATGGAATGGAAATACTAGTTCAAGAGAAGAGAATGGAGAACTTGGTGTGGATGAATATAAAGGGAAGGCTCCATGGAGGAAGAAATTTTTTTAAATAGGTGAAATTAAAGAAATAGAGGAAAGACTAGAAGGTATTTGGGGAGGAGAACTGAATGGACAGCATATAAGAAAAAGTAAATAGAAAGTAAGAAAAGAAATAGAAAATAGAAAAAGGAAATAGAAGTCCAAGTCTGATAGGAACTTGTCAGTTTTCTCACATCCATCCCATCCCATGGAGCCCTTGCATGCAGCCCCAGCTTTAGTTTCCCTGTCCTGGGGCCACCCTGAGAAGCTAATTATGTCTTATGTCTGATTGACTCTCCACAGCTTCCCTTCACTGAAGGCCTGTACCACTTTTATCACAATGGCCTTGCAAAGGCCAAGAGAAGACGCAGCCTACATCACAAGCAGCAGCTGGAGAGAGACCCCAGGGTGAGTTTCTCTGGACACCTGCCTTTCAACCTTTTCTGCCACAACTGAGTCCACTGTCAGGATGTATAAAGGGATGGGCTGGGAATTTTGAAGTAAAGACACTCAATGTATTGTGATAAGCAAAATGGATCCTTGGCAGAGTGATACTGGAGACTCTCTACTCCTCTACCCTGTGTATAATAAGTAAGTCTTTTATAGGCTGTGGAGCACGGGAGGAATAAGCAGAGATACCACCCGTTTACTCGCTATCTTCTCCTACATTATGCTGTTTGGACTTCTGGTTGCCTCAGAACCTGTTTTGGCATATGATGGATGGGGTGAAACCAAGCTGTTTAATGATTCGTTTTATGAAAGGTTTCTACTGGTGAGTCCTATGCTCTGAGGAGGTTGCTGTGCCCCATTTTGGGCATGGAAAAATGACTGGGCCAGCAAGTGATTAGCTCACAGTAGGTAGCAGGCTTCTCAATATGCATGCACGTTTGCATCCACAAGACCCACCTCAACCCTTCTCTCCTGTATTTTCTCACACTCATCTAATTTATCCTCATGCCTCGATGGTGCTCAAAACCCCCATTTTTAACTCCCAGTCTTTATCTTGCTCTTAGAATCCAGATCTCATTTCTTACTCACCCTGGAAGCTTCAATTCACTTTCCCATGATCAAACTTAGCACTTTACCCACAAAGCAGCTCCTTTTCTAGAATACGAATTTGGTCATCCCTGAATCCTCCTTCATCAAATCTCTTCTGCCATCCCCCTATACTTACAGACTCATTCAACTGAGTAGAATGATTTCTATTATGCAGTTCTGTAAAAGGGAAATTAATAATCCAGGCCAATTGCTCTCTGTACATTGATAGCTGCGTAACTCTTCTCCAGAACTCTTGGGGGAAAGTGGATATAAAGTGGGTCAGACATCTGAGTTAGGGATTTACACATGAGACTCTTTTTGAATTGCTGGAATCTGGAAACTCATTCTTGTGGGCTTTTCATGCGAACATTTGACTGGGCTTAATTTGGGCTTTAATTAGGAATGCAGATGAAACAGACTTCCCAGCAGACCACCAACTGACAAGCCACAGGCAATTTTCCTTTAACTTCTCAACCCAGGGGATCCCCCATTCCCTGGAGTGGAAACTCTGCTCTGAGAAGCCACTTTATCTACTTTCACAGTAAGATCCAAGTTGCCTGCTGTCAGCCCATGACTGGCATTCTTAAAGGTTCTGTTGAAGAAGCTGGCACCATTATCTAAGGGAAAAGCTCTCTTTTCTGTGTCATAACAGCCTTGGCCCTGACTGTACCAATTCAGAGCTTGTGGAATCCCTTGGAAAGCCTATGGACAGAAATCCTCTGTGTCTCACCTATGGATCCAGAGTAAATCTGTAGACAGTAAACAAAGACCACTCTGGGGCAGGGGGTTGCTGACTCTCCCTGCATTTCATCCCTGCGCTATAATCTTACTCTCTATTGCCAATTATTTTCCTTTTATTTATATATTTGCTTTAAAGTGCCCATTGGATTCTCCTCTTCCATGATTAAAGTTGTTGCCTCAAGATTATCTAGAGAGAGAAACATAAAAGAAACTGAGGCAGAAGGAAAGAGATGCTTGGGAAAGAGAACTGAGGAACAGGGAAACTGAGAAGCCATTGTTTGGGTCGGAAAGACTCCTTAAGCCCATTAGACTAAGATATTCTTATTCTTGCGCTTACTTGAAATGATCTTTGAAATGCTTATTCTTGAAGTTTAGAGTGATATTTCCAAAAGGGAATAAAATAAGATAGGTTAGGTAGTAAAAAAAGAGATCATGCACCAGTGATTCTAATCATTTGTCTTTCTCCTCAAAATTTTGTCTGTTTCTCCTCAAAATATTGCCCCAAAAGGGGCATCCAGTCCCCCTTTACTGCCCATTAGAAGCGTTCTGGTAGCCATCTCCCTCTACATGGTGATGGCAACCATCGGTCCTAACCATGATCTGTGTAAGACAGTGGGGCACTAAAGATCATACATCTCCTGGACCTTTTCTCTGTCCTCTCATTAAGGGTAAATGTCAAGGCTGTGGTCCATAACAAAGTCATTCTAGGAAAAGAAACAAAGCATAATTCTCATAATTCTTTGAAAAAAAAACCAACAACAACACTGCTAGTGTTGACTGCCTCTTTTTAAAAATATTAGATTAAGCCCTGTCCTGCATGATGTTCTTTTGATTATCTAATTTTGGCATCAGTTGATAGCAAAATATGGGGGCGAAGATTCTTTTATTTTATTTCAGCATAATTAACATACAGTGTTATATTATTCATTCAAAAATTCTATACGTTACTCAGTGCTCGTCACATTAGGTGTACTCTTAATTCCCACCACCTATTTCACTCCTCTCCCACCCATCTCCTCTCTGGTAAAATGTTCTTTATAGTTAAGAGTCTATTTTTTTGTTTCTCTCTTTTTTACTTTGTTCATTTGTTCTTTTGTTTCTTAAATTCCACATATGAGTGAAATCATATAGTATTTTTCTTTCTTTGATTGGCTTATTTCACTTAACGTTATACTTTAGATTGATGCATGTTGTTGCAAATGGCAGGATTTCTTTCTTTTTATGGCTAGGTAGTATTCCATTGGGTATATATAACATATGTTTTATATCCATTCATCTCCCAGTGGACACTTGGGCTGCTTCCATAATTTGATTATTGTAAATAATGCCACAATAAACATAGGGATGCATATATCTTTTCAAATTAAGATTTTCATATTCTTTGGGTAAATACTCAGTAGTGGAATTTCTGGATCCTATGGTGACTCTATTTTTAATTTTTTGAGGAACCTCCATACTGTTTTCCACAGTGGCTGCACCAGTTTGCTTTCCCACCAACAGTTCACGAGGGTCCTTTTTTCTCCATATCCTCATGGGGGGGGAGCTATTCCTAAGCAAAAAGCGTTGACTATGACCAGTGTAAGAGTAGCAATATAAGGATTCTGCCATGTGGGTCTACAGATCTTAAACAAAAGGGCAAATATGTTGAGAGTTAGTATACCTCAATCTTTGGGTTCCCAAGCACATTCACAGAGGATGCAAAAAGAAAAGTAAATAGAAGTATCAGAGGGGGGCCTAGGTAGCTCAGTTGTTTTTCCAACCAACTTTTGATTTTGGCTTGGGTCATGATCTCTGGGTTGTGGGATCAAGCCCCACATGGGGCTCCATGCTGGCCATAGAGACTGGTTAGGATTCTCTTTCTCCTTCTGCCCCTCTTCCACCCCTCTCTCTCGCGTTCTCATTCTCTGTAATAATAATAATAGTAGTAGTAGTATTAATAGAATTATAGGAAGGAAACAGAAGGGACCAGGTAACCAGAAGGATTATTGACACAGGCTTTTATCTCTTGGGTAGATGTTGAAAATTACATTTTATGCACCAACATCTTAAAAGTGAGTTGTTTTGTCATTCTCTGAAACATGTAGTCTTTTAGACTTAACCAACTTCGTCATGCTTGAAGCCCCAACTTCCTTCTCCCTCCTGTTTGCACATCACTTCCTGGCCTTTCTCACTCACTGTCCTGCAGCTTGGGGAGGAGGAAGCAAAACCCAAGGAACCAGGCATGTAAGAGCAGTAGAGTTTGAGCAGCTACAGACTGTCAGAGCTGAATCTTCTTGGTAGCTTTTTAGCCACAGAAACTGCCAAGATCTGCTATCAACTCAAGAAATAAGGAAAAAGGTAGAGGACTGAACTTGACTTTGGTTTTGCTTTAGCTTCAGAACAGAAATTTCAAGGATGGTTGGTCCTTATTCAGCAACTAACTTTTATGTATAAAGAAAACAAAAGAAAGGCTGGAAAAAGATCCTATCTGCTTTTTGTTCAGGCCAATATTAAGTGCTGCTTCAATGTGTTCATATTCATTCACTAATAGACAGGACAATAACTGAGAAAATAGATTCTGATGCAGATCGTTTCAAAGGTGTTCTCTTGCCTTCCCTTCCCTTTCTGCTAAATGAATTAGCAGAATGACATTGTGTGTCAAACTACACTCAAACAACATAATTAGTTAAAGAATAATAACAAAGAATTAGGATGCTGACTAGCATTGTTTAGATGCTAAAAAGCAAAAATTGTGTCTTGTTTTTTTCCTGGATGTCTTTGCACAGTGCAGGTCTGAATCCATGGTAGATGCTCCATAAATAACTGTCAAATGAATGGATGATTAATAATTTTTGCTCAGGGTTTTAATCCATGAAATAGTATTTTCTTCTCATCTTATATTTTTATCCCTATCCTAAAATGTGCACCCTTTAGGAAACAGGACAGCCTTTTTTTTAGCTCCTCCTTTGAAAATCTTCTTAATTGTGGGTAAAGGAAACCAGTTGCCATTTTATTACTTCCAAGCCCTGTCCCTGAGAACCCCATGAATAACCAGTTTTTAATTTCAAAAGTCCAGTACACTGTGTTGCTGATCATAGTCATGGTCCTGGTACAACAAGCCAAGTGAGGACAATGTGTTTGGAAAGTTTGGGTAGCTAAAACAATATGAAGAGGTAATAAATAAATCCAAAGCTGGGATGAAATAATAAAACTAAAAATGACTTCTCAGCATGAGGGTTAAGTACAAAATATCCCCTGCCCAGAACATCTGTGGGATTTGTAAATACTTGAGCTAAGAGAAGCATCAACAAATCTTGAAGCCAAACCTGATTGTGGTCCGCAGTCTACATATCAAACTCCCACAGTCCCACAAGTACCTGAAAAGCTGCAGAAAATAGATTTATTTAAGATAATATGTTTCACAGTTATGTTGAGCCATGCTTGCATCGACATAGCACTGAAATGAGATACATTAAAAAACAGGAAGACTCCCATCATCCAGTGAGCAATACACAAGAGTCGTGCAGAAGCCAAATAATGTAACAACGATAACCTGAACATTAATTGTTGAGAAGTTATATTTGATTTGGGAATTGTAAACACTTATTCCTTTTTCAAAGCAATTCTAATAGACCACATAATCATCCCTTGAAATCATTTTTAAATCATCTTCCAATCTTGCAAGTCAGAAACTCCTATCAGTTTGCCGGAAACTTTCCTCAGTTCCCCATCTCAAAGAATGGATGATGTCTCCCTTGCATTCTTTAAATGGAAGCTGAATCTTTCTAGCTTCTTCCTCACCCAAACATATCCACATGTCTAATCATGTAAATGACAGACACATGACCCAGTAGTGACCTGCTTTTGTTCTTCAAGGTTCTTTTAGGAGCATGTATGTGGAATTTTTAGGGTGCTGCAAATCCCCTACAAATGTTAGTTTCACTGGATAGGTCTATAGCACTTCCACAGAACCATACCACCAGAACAAATGAGAATATTTCCCGTTCTTTAAAATTAACTGGACAAGACTGGTGTGACGTGTTGGTAAAAATCTGAATAATCAATGAACCAGACTTCCTTTGTTCACAGGATTTAATAATATAATAACTAATATTGTTTTTAAAAATGGATTTATTCTCATGCTTGAAACTCAGGTGGTTGACAGAAGCTAAGAATGGCTTGCAATTGCTCTGGGTCCTTTTCTGACATGATATGATAATATTTTTAGATCTTACTCAGATGGAGTAATTTAGCTGTGATTGGTGAACACCTTATAGAGCTGTACATAGACTCAGATCAGAAAGGTTAAGCATCAATGGCCTAGAAAGCATGATCTGAAGCAGCCCAAGAAATGATCAGAGCAATAATATAGCAATTTATGCACGATCTAAAGACATCTTTCTGAAAAGAATACTGGAACTTCAGCAGTTCAAAACAAGCAGAGAAATTCGTTTATCTTTTCCTCCACAAGTAACACAGAATTTTGTCACAATTGCTAAGCTCTTAGCTTGCAATCCTTTTCAAATACCTAGCATCAGTCATGTAACATATGATAATGAGATGCCACTTACATGTACTGTGTCTTTGATTTACAGCATTAGATAGCCATTTGATTATTTAGATCAGAAGCTGGGGGAGGGAAGAAAAAGCACCATTATCTTGTAGGAAATCTGCTTTCAAATAGAGAAATCTCATGGAGAAAAATGTCTTCTTGTACTTTTTTGGATTTTGTTTTGTTTTGGTTTGGTTTGGTTTGGTTTGGTTTTGATTTGGATCCAACCTTCAGTCAGTGGGTGGCTAGTGGAATTTGGGGTGTCCTCTCCTTACCATCACAGTAAATGCATGAGAGCCTCTCCACGTGGGGGCTGGGTAAAATAGAAATTAGACACTTTTCGTATTTTTTAAAAGAATTTCTACCCAAAAAGTAGGGGGATTTTGGGGTCTTTATATTTGTTAAGTCTCAAATGGTGAGGTTTGAGGTGAGATGTTGCTCTAGGAAATGTGTAGGACTGGAGCACCTGGGTAGCTCAGTCGCTTGAGCATCTGACTCTTGATTTTGGCTCAGGTCATGATATCAGGGTCATGAGATCAAGCCCCAAGTCTGGCTCCACGCTCAGCCCGGAGTCTGCTTGAGATCCTTTTCCTTCCCATCTGCCCCATCCCCCATTCACACTCTCTATCTCTAAAATAAATAAATGAAATCTTTAAAAAAATTGTATAAGACTTATCCAATCTATCTTCCAAAAGTCTCATTGAGGGGCGAAAAAAGGAAGCAGATAGATTTAATTATATTTTACTTATTTAAAAAAAAATCATTTTCTCATTTCTTTGTAGCACCAACAGGTGTGTTACTCTTTTCTGAAATAGAGGTACGAAATCACACATGAGTTTGTGAAAACAGATCAAGTCCCCCAAAATGAAGATCATCTTGTTCAATCTGGGTTTAGGTCTCCTCGTTGGACAAGGGAACAGCCTATTTGGAATTGGGATTCTCATAGGGAAAGAACTGTCCACAATGCATGATTGTGATAGCCCAGTGGTCCATAAATAAAGCTGTGCAAGTAGACTTTACCATAGGTAGGGTCTGAAAGTAGGACAAACTCTCTTTAACTTTTGAGGTTAAAAGTACAGATAAGCCAGAATTCCTAAGAGAGACTCCTTTCCCCCTCAGGCTAACAAGTATTCATTTAGGTGTCTCTGGCATATCTACTCTAAACAGAAATAAAGTAAACTGAAGACATACAGAACTGAAACAAAGTGATATTGAAGCTACACTGTGAAGAGGATACAGAATGAGAGACAGAAGCACAGGAAAATTTTTAAAAATTAAAAAATTTTGACTGGTGGAAAGTGAGTGAGACCAGCCCCACACCCAATGCTGTATTCCCTGTCTAC
>CM052811.1:84704150-84747886 GCA_028533885.1 Nasua narica | reverse complement strand
TTAGTGAACTTAATTTCATCTGCGAAGTCCCTTTTACCACAGGATGCAACATAACCATGAAAGGAACACTGGGGCTGGAGACCATGCGGGTCAAAATTCTGCCTTGAGCTTTGACCTTTCTGGAAGAGTTAACGTGCCTTCTAGGGTCAGCAGCTCCCTCTAGGCAGCCCAGCTTCCCCTCCCTGCCCTCCTCTAGGCATCACATTTAGCTCAGAGGGAAACGTGAAGATGTAAGCACACAACCTTGACCATACTTTGAGCCCAAACGATGAAGCCAAGAGACCCATGTGGAGCACATTCTGTCTTGCCTTCCCAGCTGGTGACCAAATCCATTTTCTAGACACCTCATTAAGATGTGGGCTCAGGTGTAAACCTTCCATGGGGCATACATTTTGAAAGTGGCTTGACAGCATCAGGGGAAGAAATGTGTTGGAGAGAAAGCTCGAGTCTTCAGTAATGTTCCAACCTGTGGGAAAAGCTAATCTGCCCTAATCTGCTGGTTTTATTATGCAGCAGAGACCGACTTTCAGTATCTCTTCTGGGCATTGCAGTTATGCCTGGCTTCCTGCCTCCAAGAGCTGCTGCTAGTGCTATAATTAAGTATTCGTGGGGAACAGGGGAGAATTATTTACCGTGGATTTAGAAAGGCATAGAGAAAGCTGCTAATGAGGAGGCTTGGTTTTTCCTAGATGTTATGAGCATATTTTTAAATGATTACTACTGTTCACACTGTCATGCTTACTAAAAGAGAAGGAGGAACACTCTGGGAGACACCATTCCAGCAAGCCCAGAGATCTCTGGGGAGTTTTAACTTTCTCTAAGAGAATTTTAACAAGCCCCAGTGCAGAGAAAAGTAACACAAAGAGAAGAAAGTGGTGCATGAACAATCAATCTTGTAACACTGAAAAAATAAACAAATTTGGGGAGAAAAAAAAATTAAAAAAAAAAGAGAAGAAAGTGGTTCTGTATCATCTTCATAACTCACAAGAAGAAGAACTCAAATAGTGAGCTGGTGAGCTTTTAGGACACCCAGGCGAAATCTTCGATGTTTATAGGGCAAATTTCTCCTGACCTACCTTACCTGATTCCTTCCCTAAACTTCCCCAAGATGCAAAAGGAAATGTCTTTTAATACCCAAAATATTTCTATTATTTCCTCTAAAAATGAGCGTTTTCTTTATGCTTATTAAATTCACAATATAATTCCATTATCTATTTAGGTGCTTGCTAGCAAACCATTTATTCATTCAACAAATATTTATTGAGCTCCATACATGCTGAGCACTCTTCTAGGTACTAGGACACAATAAGGAACAAAACAGACAAAGTTCTTCTCCCAAGAAACTTATACTAGTGGGGATGAAAGAAGAGAGACAAAAACCAGATAATAAAATAATTACACGACTGTTGGTGAACGTGTTAGGAAGATGAATAGAGCAAAGTAGGAGGAAGAGATAGTGCCAGGGGAGGGAGTGTTTCTGTTTTATAAAAAGCACCCAGTATTGGCTATTATAGTAAGGTGACATTTACATACAGACCTGAAAATGGTTAAGGAAGGCATTCATTGGCTAAGGTTACAAGGTTAAGGAAAACATTCATTGGCTATCTAGAAAAAGGGCATTCCCAGCAGAAGGACTGCTAAGGGTTAAGGCCAGGTGTCCAGGGCACACTTGAGGTGTTTTAAAAACAAAAAGAATGCCAGTAAGGCTGGGAAGAAATGAGCTGAGGAAAACAGGGAAAGAAATCAGGTCAGAGAGGAACAAGGGAGCAAGACCATGGAAGACATTCTAGGTCAGGTAAGGACTTTGTATTCACTCTGAATGATATGGGATTTCTTTGACTCAGAGTGAATAATAGACTATGGGTGGGAAGGAGGGGCACAACTGGAAACTAAGGAGATCAGTGCTAGGCAACTGCAACATTCCAGAAGAGAAAGGCCAGTGGGTTAGGCCAGGGTAGAAGTTAGTGGAGGCGGTGAGAAACAAGTCGAATTTGGGGATATATTGTGAAGTTAGAGTCCTCAAATTTGCTGATTTTTTTTTTTTTTTTTTGGCCAATAGATCAGATAAGGAATGGGAAAGAAGGGGAAAAGGCAAAGGTGGAGATGGGGACAGTATGGAGTCAGTATTTATGTTGGTGGGCAAAATGCAGGGAAAAGCAGGTTGATGAGGAGTGAGTAGGGAATTAGGAGTTTAGTTTGATGTATGTTAACTTTTGAAATTTTCATTGAAAATCCAAGTGGAAAGGAAATAGGCAAATGATTTAAAGATCTAGGATACAGGGGCAACTGGCTGGCTCAGTATGTAGAGCATGCAACTCTTTATCTCAGGGTCATGAGTTGGTCACGGAGCCTACTTAAAAAAAAAACAAACAAAAGAAAGAAAGAAGGAAGGAAGGAAGGAAGGAAGGAAGAAAAAGCTAAGTTAGAGATGGGAATTAGGGACAAAAATTGGGAGTCAACCCACATACTGATAGCATTCAATGCCATGAGATCAGTTGAGGTTATCTAAGAAATGAGCATAAATAAGAAAGACAAGCTTTATGGGACTGAGTCCAGGGCAGTCTAACATTCAGAAATCTGCAAGATGACTGACAACCAGTAAACAACACAGAGAAGTGACAAATAAAATAAGAGGATCAGTGATCAAGCAAAGACTAATCAAGTCAATGTGTCCTACCTCATTCAAATTTTACCAGAGTAATTTGACTGTCCCTAGACTTATTTCTTAATAAAACCACTTAGAAGTATCAATAAGGTTTTTTTTCCTCTAATCTACTTTTTTTTCTCAAGAAGTATTGAAATTTATAGTGCACACATAAGCTTATGAAATAAAAATGATAGCATGAGTTTTATTTCATGGACACTGCTGTGTCTGGGCTGGGTGGTATGCTTTAAAACAGGGAATCCTATTTGACTCAGAATGGGTAAGAATCAAGCTTTTAAAACCTCAAGCCCAAATAGGTAATACCTCAGAGCAAAGACCTGGTTCTGGGAGCTCCTGGGTGAAATTACAGGAAAACAGCCTATTTGAAATGGAGAGTCAAAGTTGGGCACTTCCTTTCTAATTTTCAGAAGCTATGAAAACCATGAGAAACATCTAGTTTGACTGTAAACCCAAAGGAAGGAAACTTAATCTCCAATTAAGAAAAATAAAAATGCAAGCTATGTTGATTCAATTCTGATCACATTTGCATGGATTTCAGAAAGATGGAGTTCTTAAAATAATTTCCTGTTAAGATTCAAAATCTATCTAGAGAGTAATTTCTCACTCCTTAAACCACTGCTCCAGAATGAATTTTATTCAATGCTTAGCTGAAGGAGACTATTAGTGTTCCTTAATGAAGACATAAATAAATGGTTCAAATAAGTATGTCTATCTAACTACTGAATTTTCCTAAGATATTTGTAAGACAGTTAGCTTTGGAGTTGGCTACGTCTCAGAAAGGTTTTTTAAAAAAACCCCACTCTTGGGCACCTGGGTGGCTCAGTTGCTTAAGCGACTGCCTTCAGCTCAGGTCATGATCCCAGAGTCCCAGGATCGAGTCCCCTATCAGGCTCCCAGCTCTGTGGGGAGTCTGCTTCTCCCTCTGACCTTTTCTCTCTCTCTCTCTGTCTCTCGCTCTCTCTCTCAAATAAATAAATAAATAAATAAATAAATAAATAAATAAATAAATAAATAAAATCTTTAAAAAAAAAAACAACCCACTCTTTAAAACCCTCTTTGGGTATTTTTTCATTGGTTTAGCCATTTTTCCTTTATGATGCTCATTGACATGTTTGTAGTCACATCTTCATCTATAAACAGATTTCATGCTCTTAAATACAAGCCAAGGAAATTTTTAAAATGAATGGAATCGAATTCCTACCATTTCCAATAGTTTCAAACCCAATGGGTTGAGGAGAGGACATGAGTGAAGCCAGGTCTAGAAATGAGTAAACAGCAGTTATAGAAAGAGATTCATGTCTGAATAACAGCCTGATTGCTGGAGTTTATCTAATTGGTTTCCCATTATCTGTACCGAAAATGTTGTGTTTTCTATCTTCTCTTCAGCAAGTATGTCCCATTTAGCAATAAAGAACTTATTGCTCAAGAGAAAACAGGTAAGACAAAACAATTTTCCATTTTCCATTCCCCTTGAAAAGAGAGAGCAGCTCACCCCATGTAAAGAATTGCTTAATGGATGTTAGTTTGTAAGGACACCTCAGAGAAATGGCAGAAGAAAGCCCTCCCAAGAGAACAGAAGAAAAGCAAAGTGATTCAAATCCATTGTGTGGAAAGAGACTCAAAAGATTTGTTTACCAGGGAGTAAAGGAGCACAGGGAGAGGGCGACGGTGAGGTCATTCTTGGGCCCTAATACTAGCTCTGACACTCAGTAGCCATATTTCCTTGAACAAACTGTTTTATCTTCCAGTCTTCAGTTTCCTTATCTGTACAGTGACAAGTGTAGACTAGTTGGTCTCCAAAATTCCCCTCCAAGTCTTGATATCTGAGATTCCAGGGACCTGGAAGTCCCTCCCAACTGGTTAATGTCAAAGCCAAGACTAAACCCCGGATATTCCCACTAGGTTGTGCTCCTTCCTTTGCATATCTTTATTTTCATCTCAGAAATGGGACTTTTTTTTTCTTTAAAACAATACTCCAAAGTATTTAGAACTACCCTTTATGTTAGTATTTTCTTCTTTTAGAAAAGAATTTCAAGTCCTATGCTGTTCAAACCTGTCTACCAGAGCCCTAAAATTTCATTTGCTGCCTTAGGGGAAATGTTAAATATTAAGATAGAGGTTATTCATCCACCTTCAAAGAGAACATCTTCTCTATCACGTTTTGTGACTTGGGATTTGGTGTAAGATTTCTTTTGGCAAGGTGGGTGTGGAAGAGTGGAGGTAATTCGACTAAAAATACAAGTTTGAAAACCACTGATATCTAAATAAGTCCTATTCTCTAACCCAGTTAATTGGTGTGTCCAGTCAGGATCACAAAACAAAGCCTAGAGAGACCAGGCAAGTTGTTTTGTTTTGGTTGGAAACAAAGCAGTAATTCAAGTGAGAGGACAAATAACAAATATCTTCTGCCTCTAGCTGGGGAACACAAAAGGGAGTGGTGGGGTCTAGATAATCACAGAGTACCCACCCTATCAAAAGGCAAAAGCTGATCCTTTTCTTCAGCAGACTATTACCTCACAATAATGAAGGCCCATGCTTGCCAGATCTCTTAATTTTTAAACAAAATCAGAAAATACCAATCTCTATGTAAAATCTTTGTGCTTTTAAAAAATATTAGTGAAAAGGTAAAAAATGCTTAACACACTACAAAGCTGAAGAAAATATGTCAACAGAACAGATTTGTCTAGGGAGACCATTTTTTTTAAAAGACTTTATTTATATGACAGAGAGATCACAAGTAGACAGAGAGAGGCAGGCAGAGAGAGGGGGGGGGGGAAGCAGGCTCCCTACTGAGCAGAGAGCTCAGGAAAATAAAAAAAAATTCTTCTTCTTTTTTTTTTTTTAAGATTTATTTATTTAGTTATTTGAGTGAGAGAGAGAGAGAGTTAGAGAGGAGAGATAGCACAAGCCAGGGAGGGCACGGAGAGGCAGAGGGAGAAGCAGACTTCCTGCTGAGCAGGGAGCCTGATGCAGGGCTTGATCCCAGGACCCTGAGATCATGACCTGAGCTGAAGGCAGAGGCTTTAACCCACTGAACCACCCAGGTGCCCCTAGGGAGATCATTTTGTAATCCCCACTATACAACCTCCCAAGACAGAATGACGCAGCATCTGGCAAGACACCATGACTAGCCCCTGACTTCACACTTTGCCAAGACAGTCCATATAAAAGTTCTTTCTTAAGGCAGTCCCAAAGCTACCCTCTTCAAGCGTTAGTCCACAATCCTGATTCTGCTTCCCAGAGCCAAATGATTTCATCTTCCATGTGAGAACCCTTCAGACATTTGGAGATGGTGATCATGAGCCCTGGACCCTCTTTAGAGTAAGCATTTCTGATTCTTTCAGGTGTTTTAATTAAATTAAACACTTGTTTCCTGTGCCTTTCTGATCATACCTCTTTGAACACTGTCTGAGAACTAAACACACAATCCAGCTCCAGTATAATGATGTTAAATAGCACTAGACTTTCACTTCCTATATTTTGGAAACTATTTTTCTATTAATACACCATAGGGTCACGTTAGCCTTTTTAGAAGTCACAGCTCTTATTATTCGCTACTACTGACCTTACAACTAGTAAAAACTTCTACTGTCTTCTCAAAGATCCATCTTTGGAGGACTGGGGTAATGATCCTAAAGCAAGGAACTAGGTTTATTTTTTTTTGTTATTGTTGTTTTTCATTTTGTTAGAAATGAAAAAGAGTTCATTATTATGACTTGTCAAGATTTTACTGGATCCTGATTCAGTCTCCTTTCAGCTTCCTGTCATCTATGATTTTGATTAACATCAATATCCTCAACCAGTTCTTAATAAAAATGTTGAATAGGACAAAAAAATAGCAAAACTCAGAATCCTTTGTCCAATATGATATAAATCTGTTCATATAGACTCTGGGGAGTTTCTCACACTGACCCCATATTGAAAGGAAATTATAAAGCACCCCAAATCCCAAAAATATCATTCAGGTTAAATGAAAAAGAGTCTCTCACAAGGGAGGCTATTTGAAGACTGTGTTGATGTGGCTTGGCTGCATCACTCTGAAATCTAGTTGATTGGTTTGTGTACACTGCTCTCTCAGCAATCAGTTTGTTTGCCTTGGAGCAATCTAATCCAGTGCTTCACATGACCAAAATCACCAGACCAACCAGTTTTCAATCTGGTCTTTTGAGGTAATTTCAATTCACTTGATAATTTGTTCACACATCTGCAACTGGTTGATGTTTAATTAGGAAAAATTTTAATCAAAGAACCAAAATCAATGAGTAATCATCAATGCTAATCATGAGCGTACCAGGTGGCACTCAAGTGTGGACCAAATCAAATTCTTCTAAAACTTAATAAAGTGATTCCTTTTAAGTAAGTCAAGGCATCTCAGAAATAGACTAATTCCGCTAAGGATCATATTCTCCAGGGCTAAAGTATAACCTATCATTTGACTTATATAGGAGCACTCAAAAAAAATTCTCTACCGTTTAATCATGTGGCCTGGGCAAGTCACTTAACCTTCAGTGAGTACCTCTATTTTACCATTTCTATCATTAAATAACAATGAAAATCTAAATGTCTGGAAATAAACTGCTTTAACTCTTAATCTTTACCTTGGAATCACAACAAAAGCACAAATGCCTGCAAATAAATGCCTAAGACTTCAAAGCTAAAAGAGTGACTTTATCTTTGAAAGAACAGCAATTTTTTTAAGTATACACATTACATCAGCTATGTCTATACAAAATGAATTTATATTAAACTTTATTTTGCATCTGTATATATTTACAAATATAAAGTCTGAAAGCATATAAACTAAAAAAAATGAAAGTACATACTAGTTTCAGAAACACATGATAACATTTGCAAAAGCAGAAAAGGTGATAATAATACCTATTCCTTCTGCATTTTCTCCCACTTAATTCTATATTTATTCTCCTTGCCTGCCTCTACTCTGTGAAAAATGTAGCAAGTTTAAAAATTTAGTGAATTGAAACAGTGTTCCTCAAGCTATATTATGTTGAGTTCCTGGCATTTCCTACCAGAATGTTGTGAATAATAAAAATATTAGTTAAGATACACTAGACTATGTTGCAGTAATGAAACAAATTTACCCTCGAGTTCCAGTGATCTAATATACAAGTGTCTACTGTTTACCCATACTACATTGGGTCACTGATTGGGTCACTGGAAGCTCTAATTAACATGATCTTTCAGTAACCAATACTGATGAAGGTTCCACCCTCTTGAGATGCCAACAGTAGAAGGAAGGAAATAATAAATATTAGAGCAGAAACAAATGAAATAGAAACTAGAAAAACAATAAAAGAGGTCAATATAACCAGGAGCTTGATTCTTTGAAAAGATCAACAAAATTGATAAACACTTAAGCGGAGTCATAAAAGAGAAAGAGGATTCAAATAAACAAAATCAAATGAAAAAGCAGAAATAACAACTGACACCACAGAATACAAAGAGTTATAAAAGAATATTATGAAAAAACATATGGCAACAAATTGTACAACCTAGAAAAAATGGATAAATCCCTAGAAACATAAAGACTTCCCAAAACTGAATCAGGAAGAAATAGAACATTTAAACAGACTGATTATGAGCAATGAAATTGAATCAGTAGTCAAAAACTCCCAACAAACAAAAGTCCAGGACCAGAGGGTTTCACAGGGAAATTTCACCCAACATTTAAAGAAAAGTTTATACTTATTTTTCTCAAACAATTCCAAAAGGATAGAAGAGGAATGAAAACTTTGAGGCCAGCATTACCCTGATACCAAAACCAGATAAAGACACTAAAAAAAGAAAGAAAGAAGAAAAGAAAAGAAAAAAAAAAACTACAGGCCAATATCTCTGATGAACACAGATGCAGAAATCCTTAACAAAATATTAGCAAATTGAATAGAAAAAAAAAAACACATTTTAAAAAATCATTCACCATGATCAAGTGGGATTTATTCCTGGGATACAAGTGTGATTCAAAATTCACAAATCAATTAACATGGTACATCACATCAAAAGAGAAAGAATGAAAACAATATGATCATTTCAATAGATGCATAAAAATAATTTGACAAAGTCCAATATCCATTTATGATAAAACAAAACAAAACAAAACCTCAACAAAGTAGGTTTAGAGGGAATAGATCTCAACATAATAAAGGCCATTCATGAAGAACTCATAGCAAACATCATACACAATGGTGAAAAACTGAGAGCTTTTCCCTTAAGGTCAGGAACAAGACAAGGATGTCCATTCTAACCAGTTTTATTCAATATAGTACTAGAAGTCCTAGCCACAGCAATCAGACAAGAAAAAGAAATAAAAAGTATCCAAATTGGTAAAGAAGAAGTAAAACTTTCACTATTTGCGGACAATATATATAGAAAACTCTAAAGACTCCATGAAGAAACTACTTGAACTGATAAACGAATTCAGTAAAGCTGCAAGATACAAAATTAATATACAGAAATCTGTTGCATTTCCATACACTAATAATAGAGTAGCAGAAAGAGAAACTAAGAAAACAATCTCATTTATAATTGCACCAAACACAATAAAATACCTAGGAATAAACGTAACCAAGGCGGTGAAAGACCTGTACTCTAGAGACTATAAAACACTGATGAAAGAGACAGAAGACAGCACAAACAAATAGAAAGATATTCTGTGCTCATGCATTGAAAGAACAAATGTTGTTAAAATGTCCATACTACCAGGGTGCCTGGGTGACTCAGTGGGTTAAAGTTCTCTGCCTTCAGTTCAGGTCATGATCTCAGGGTCCTGGGATCGAAGCCCACATTGGGCTCTCTGCTGAGCAGAGAGCCTGCTTCCCCCTCTCTCTCTGCCTGCCTCTCTGCCTACTTGTGATCTCTCACTCTGTCAAATAAATGAATAAAATCTTTAAAAAAAAAAAGTCCATACTACCCAAAGCAACCTACAGTTTTAATGTAATCCCTATCAAAATATCAACATTTTTCACAGAATTAGAACAAATAATCCTAAAATTTGCATGGACCCACAAAAGACCCCAAATAGCCAAAGCCATCTTGAAAAAAAAAAGAATAAAACTGGAGACATCACAATACCAGATTTCAAGATATACTACACAGCTATGGTTATCAGAACAGTGTGGTACTGGCACAAAAATAGAGCTGGATCAATAGAACAGATAGAGAGTTCAGAAGTAAACCCATAATTATACAGTCAATTAATCTTCAACCAAGGAGGCAAGAATATGTAATGGGAAAAAGAGAGAATCTTCAACAAATGGTCCTGGGAAAACTGGATAGCTGCATGCAAAAGAATGAAATTGGACCACTTTCTTACACCATATACAAAAATCAAAATGGATTAAAGGCCTAAATGTGAGACCTAAAACCATGAAAATCCCAGAAGAGACCACAGGCAGTAATGTCTCTGACATTGGCTATAGAAATATTTTTCCAATGTGGCTCCTAACGCAAGGGAAATAAAAGTAAAAATAGACTATTGGGACTACACCAAAATGAAAACCTTTTACACAGCAAAGGAAATAATTAAAAAACTAAAAGACAATCTACTAAAGGGGAGAGGATTTGCAAGTTACATATGCAATAAAAGGTTAGTATCCAAAACATATAAAGAACTTATGCAGCAAAAATATGGAAGATATATATATGTATACATATAGATATATATATGTATATACATATATATGTATATACATACAAGGGAATAAAAAAAATGAAATCCCATCATTTGCAACAATATGGATGGATATAGAGAAAGTATAATATTAAGTGAAATAAGTCAGCCAAAAAAAGACAAATACTATGATTTCACTCCTATGTGAAATTTAAGAAACAAAATAAATGAACAAAGAAAAAAGAGGCTAACCAAGAAAAGCATTCTTAACTATGGAGAACAAACTGATTTGGGTTACCAGAGAGGAGGTGGGTATGGAGATGAGTGAAATAGATGAAGGGATTTAAGAGTATACTTACCGTGATGAGTATTGAGTAATACATAGAATTGTTTAACCACTGTACTGTACACATGATCTAATATAACAGTACATGTTAACTATACCAGAATTAAAATTTGAAAACTTAAAATAAAAAAATATATAAAATAAAGTGAGATACATATATACATATGTAGAAGAGGTGGGCTTCTCCAAAGTGTGAACTTTGAATAAGACAAACAAAAGTGCCCTTTTCAGGTCAGTGACATCAAGGGGTGCCACTTGAGAAGCCATTTAAGGAGCTACATGTTTGGTGGAAAAAGAGTCAAAGAATCAGAAGTTCTAACAACTTGTTACACAACAAGTTGTGTAATCACAACTCTATCACTTATTGTCTGTGTGGGTCCCAGAAAACCATATTGCTTTTTTCTGGTCTTTAATGCCCTCATCTGTGAAATGATGAATGACATCAACCCCCCCTTATTTTGTAGAGTCACTGCAGCAATCAAATAAGATGATAGAAGGGAAGGTTCTCTGAATACAGCAAAGTGTTATTATTGTTCATAGAGATTCAGAGCAGCATTCTATGTTTTGTGCTGAAAAATCTAAGAATAACCTGAATAAAAATGTGTAGGAAGTGAATCAAAAAGAACCTCAAGTAAAATTATTTCTTAAAATTCAAACTAGTGTCTTATCAAATAGCAAATTGCATCAGAGTTAAAATTTTTTTTGAAAAAAAAAAAAAAAACTTGCTCTCTACTGAGATACTTGGTCTGGAAAAAGAGGATAAATCCCAATCTCTTGCCCCTCTCTGAATTCCTATGACCTCCTAGTATGTCTGGAGTATAAACTTGTGATCAAATTCATTTGCTTTGGATAGAGTGAGATTTTAATCTTAGGTCCACTACTGTACTTTCCAACTGCATATGTTCATAAAAGTTATTTAGCTTCTCATGACCTCATCTATAAAATATGGTTGATAATAATAGCATCTATCTAAAGAGTTGAAGTAAGCATTAAATGAGTTAATGCTAAGAGGAGTGATCAAAAGGTGAAAGCCATGATTAGTAATATTTTATTCTCTAGCATATAATTACATAGTGACTGGTACCGATTTCTGAAATTTACCAATTTCTGAAATTTAAAAATTTAGCACTTTTATTCACTGTTGCCTTTTAAAAATTGTATCCATATGTCACGAACACATCACATTTAGTTATGAGTAGGTGATTTTATTTTCACTGTAATTTTGCCAGAATAATACAGTTTTAAACATTAAATGCAGGACTTAACTAAAGACAACAATCTTTTACACCACCTCTCCCAAGTCTCAGTCCATCAGAGAGGTATTATCCTTTAATTCCTTAACTGTTTGTTGTGTTAAGTCTCCATTGTAAAATAATATGTATATAGCGAAATGTATTGATTTTTTTTTCATTTTAAATGTAGTCCGTTGGCTTTTTTCTATAAATGAGAATTTTCTCAATCACAGCACCACACACACACATACATACAAACACAATGTTTACATTTCTTCCAGTAACATTACTGTGATATAACAATATAGTTATATCACAATATGGGTTTAACCCATATTGTGATATGGGTTAGTATTCAGTGTTTATATTATTATGAGTACTTGGGTTAGTATTCAGTGTTTATATTATTATGAGTCCTTAAGTATTATTCACAGTTAAGGCACTTATTATACAAAGAACATCTCCTTTCTCAAGCAGCTTTTCTTTTTCCTCCTGGAGTTAATGATTGCCCTGTTTTTCATTTGCTTAAGTTTCCTATGCCTCTGTGTCAAATTGTCTCTCTAAATGAATAGTTTTCTGTCTCCTCTCAGTATGGTCCAATAGGCCTGATAAATGATCAGTTCCTTTATTTAATTGAGTCATCCATCCTGGAACCACCATCTCTTCACTTCACTTGTGCTTACTTTCTGGACCAGCTCACATCTCTTACCATAGGACTTCCCTCACCATCATTCCAGGAATTCTCTTTCAGCTGTCTGATATTGGATCCTTCTTTCCTGGATCTCATACCTTTCTTTTATTCAGTTTACTCTCTTATTCTATTGAAGGATGTCTATCATAAGACATGATATTTTAGAACTTGTATTCTACATTCAACTTAATTAATGGTTTATCTGGTTATAAATTATATGTTGGAAATAAACATCTCTCCAAATTTTGGAAGTGTTGCTGTATTATCTTTGCTTATAAATGTGCCATTGAGAGGTCTGATGATCATTCTGATTCCTGTCTTTGTATTTTTTCTTCCCCCGTCTCTTTCTCTGTCTCTCTTTCTCTCTCTCCTTCTTTGTCTCTCTCTCTCTCACACACACGCACGCACACACACAAGCACATATACAATCTTAATGATTTTCTTCTTATCCTTACATTCCAAAATTTCACAGTTATATTCTCTGGAAGAGACTTTTTCCACTTATTGTGGTAACATTTAGTGATCCCCTTTAATCTGAAGACCTGTACCTTTCATTTCTGTGACATTTTCTTGTATTATTATTTTGATAACTTATTTCTCTGCTCTCTTAGTTAGCTGTTGGGTAGAATATAGGATTAATCTTACAGTTTTCTTATATTTCCCCTTTTTACTTCCCCTATTGTTTATCTTTTTGTTCCACTTTTTTGGGAGATTTTCTAATACATGCATATATATGTAGATATATATTTGGGTATGTATGTATATATCATATGTGTGTGTACATATGATTTTTTAATGCACGATCTCTTTCTTGTTCTTTTTCTATAGCATCATGCTCTTGTTTTATTGATGCAGTTTCTATTCTCTCCAGGGTGTTTCTTCTAGTTCTTTTAAAGTTTTGTCCCACTCCCTACATTGTCTATTTCCTTTAAGTTCACTATCTCGTGTGTTTTGTTATGGTTTATTTACCTAAGCTTTTATTTTAGAATATTTTCTGAAATGTCTGGTGATCTTTAGCTGTTCATTCATATTTAAAAATTGATTGGAACCTCTAGGTGTATGAACGAAGACATAGTCATTTGTTTGTCTACCTACAAATAACTGTGATCTTATCTCTTGACCAGATCTAGCCTATATCCAGCCTGGAAAGAAAAGTCTGGCTGTTTGCACTCTGAAATCTAGTCATGTCATAGTACAGTAGTGAAGCCATTTCACTTAATCCCCACTTTTATATGCCACCTATTTCTAATCATTTGCATGTTTGTTGCCTCCAATATGAAAACTCTCTGGTTCTTTCCTAAGTAGTTGCCCTAATTGCTTTCATACAGGTTTTCCACTTCAGACCTTTTGATATAGTTGTTGCCTCTGATTTCTGAGTCTTTCTGGGATGCTGCAGTCTAAAACAGCTTACATCTTGTTGGCTTCTCCCTTGACGTACCCTTAGGTTCCAGCTTCCCCATCCAGCTAAATCAATGACTTGTATGTGCAGTAAATAATAAATAACATGAAATCTACCCTATTAACAAAATCTTAAGTGTATAGTATTACTAACTGTAAGTATAATGTTATATGGCAGATCTCTGTAACTTTTTCATCTTGCATAACTTAAGCTCTATAATTGTACAACTCTCCATTTTCCTCTCCCTTGAGCCCACCATTCTACTTTTTGCTTCTGTGACTTTCCTACTTTGGACACCTCATCTAAATGGAGTCAAGCAGCATTTGTCCTTCTGTAAGTGGCTTATTTTACTTTGCATAATGTCCTCGAAGTTCATCTATGCTATAGTATATGATAGAGTTTTCTTTTTATGTGTCCTATGTATGTATCACATTTTTCTTAATATATCCATTGATGTATTTTCCTTTCATTCAGTGATGGTCATTTAGATAGTCTTCCTCTTGGCTGTTGTAAATAATGCTACATTGAACATAGGGTACACATACCTTTTCAAGAATCTGATTTCAATTCTTTTGAATAAATACCCAGAAGTGGGATTGCTGTATCATATGTTAGTTCTATTTTCAGTTTTTCAAGGACCCTCAGTACTGTTTTCCATAATCACTGTATCAATTTACATTCCCACCAATAGTGTACCAGGGTTCCTTTTTCTCTATATTCTGAACAACATTGGTTATGTTCCTGGTTTTTGTTTGTTTATATAATGACCATTCTAACAAGTGTGAGGTGATAAAGTGGTTTTGATTTGCATTTCAAAAAGCAAATGATGATTATTGATGTTGAACATCTTTTCATATACCTGTTAGCCATCCTTTCCCCATGTGTTTATTTCTGGGATTTCTATTCTGGTCCATTAATCTATGTAACTGTCTTTATTCTGGTGCCATATTGTTTTGATTACTGTGACTTTGTAATATGTTTTGAAATTTGGAAGTGTGAGGTCTCCAGCTTTGTTCTTCCTCAAAATTATTTTCTCTATTCACTGTCCTTTGTGGTGCCATATGAATTTTAGAATTGTTTTTTCTATTTCTGTAAAAAGTGCCATTAGGATTTTGATAAGGATTGCATTGAATCTGTAGGTCACTTTGGGTAATAAGGATATTCTAACAATATTAAATCTAATCCATGGACATTGGCTGAATTTCCATTAATTTGTGTGCTAATTTGTTCTAGCATTGTTTTATAGTTTTCAATGTATATGTTTTTCATTTTCTTTTCCTTTTTTTTTAAGATTTTATTTATTTATTTGCCGGGGAGAGGGGAGAGCACAAGCAGGGGGAGTGGCAGGCAGAGCAGGCAGAGGGAGAAGCAGGCTCCCTGCTGAGGAAGGAGCCCAATGTGGGACTCAATCTCAGGACACTGGGATCATGACCTGAGCCAAAGGCGGCGGCTTAACCGACCGAGCCACCCAGGCGTCCCTCTAATTAAGTTTATTGCTAAGTATTTTATTTTTTTGATGCTAATGTAAATGGGATTCATTTCTTAATTTCTTGTTCGGATTGTTGCTGGTTGTGTATAAATATTCAACTAATTTTTATATGCTGATTTTGCACCCTGCAAGTTTGCTGAATTCATTGATTAGTTCTAAAAAGCCATAAATGGACAAAAAGTCCATTTAAATGGACAAGATATCTTGTTCATTCACTTTCTCCATTTACTTTCTATCTTCTATTTTCTATTCACATCACTCATTTGCTATATCTCTAATCCCATCTTATTTGTCTTTGTGGGTTTGCATCTTTTTTATTCCCTTACTCATTTTAGTGCCGTTTATGAAAGAAAGGGAAATAAACATGTGCGTGTAATCTACCATATTTAACCAGAAATCAAAAATATGATGCATAAATTTATCAGTTACACATCCCCCGCACTTGACTGTGTACCTCATAAAAGTAGAGCTGTGACTATTTCATTATCTTCCGTGCCTAACACAGTGCCTGACACACACAAAATGCTCAATAAATATTTTTAATGGAATCATAGAGAATTGTGAGTATTCAGCTCAACATCCTGTTCCTGAGTGAGTGGATAAAAGAGTAATTGGTTCTTAGCTAGATTGCAAACTCCATGAAAAAGAAAACTGAATCTCAGCACTTTTCATCTCTAGAATACCCATCATGGTAAAAATGCATAATAAACTCTCGTTAAATACTAGTTGACTGGAATTTACATTGCCTCTGAGTCAACTTTTAGGTATTTTACTATGGATACATGGATACATGTGTGCATGTGGAAATAGAGAGGTTTTCTGTGTTAAAAATGTGTTAAAAATGTCAAGAGCATTTTTAACGAAAATGGATATTATAGATACAATTTTGGAAATTCTTTTTTCCATATGGTAGATTATCTTAGAGAACTTGATTTATAAGTACAGATGTATTGAATTTTTTCTTATTCTATACTGTATAGCATTCCAAAATGTATGTGCACTATTTATTTAACTATTAACCTATTGATAGAAACTTAGATTGTTTCAAACTTTTACTATGTAAACCGCGTTTCATGTCTCTTGGTGTACAGGTGCAACTGTTTCTTTAGGATAGCCACCAGAAATGGAATTGATGGCTCAAAGTTATGTTTTGGTCCTGGAATGATGGCTATCCTTCACCAATAGGAAGTTCACTGGTGCCTTTACTAATTATACCAGGTCCCCATTTAATTTTATCCCTTTTGGGGATGGACTCCCTTACCAACCATTGAGACATTTTATTCCCAGTGTTCCCAGTTCCAGTATACTGTAGACCAAGCTCCTGAATGCTGTATTCAGCACACTGTGGAATAACATGTGATGGAACCAAATAATAAGCTATGAAAGTCATGGGGAACAGGATCCCAAACTTGGGTACTTTATACTAGTTCAAATCCTTGCTCAGAAATCTGCTTTCCCACGGTAATGCTGAGAAGGTCTCAAGGACATAGCATCCAGTTCACCACCAGTTCAAGGTGGTTGGTTTAAGCATGTAAGTGACCAAATGTAATGTTTCTCCTTATTCTAATTAATCTGCCAACTTAACATGGTTGGGATGGCTTCGCATCCCTGGACAGACTTTATCATATACTCATCTCTATATTGGCTGCTCTCTGTTGGTTGCTGTGTATCTCTATGCATGCTACATCTGTTAGCCAAGCCATTGCAGACCATGGCCAGTTTGTGCAGCATGGAGGATATTCAAGTACCTTTTCTAATACGAACGAGGATGTCTCTGAGCCCCCTGAATATGGCCCTGCCACTCTAACTTGACTCTTAGACCAATTGCTCCTGCCAGTGGACAGAAGCTTTCTCTGGGAATTACAAGGGAATTCTCTGTTATCTCACTTGGCTATTCCTACTATGGTGCTCCAGGAAACCACTTGACTATTGCCCTTGGATTCTTTTATCCATTTTCAGACTTTGAGCTTCCCAGTGCCATGAACACAATCCAGAATAGTTCTCTTCTGCCTGTAATATTCTGTGTTATTTTAATGCCGTCTTTCAAGAATTTCTCATGGTATTTGCTCCAGCAAGGGAACCCTTTCTTATTTTCCAGTGCAGTTAAGGATTTTTTTCTCTATCTATCATGTAGTATTTATGAATTTTAAGGAGAGAGAAGAGGTGGGAAGTGGCTCTCGGTGTGTTATATGCATCAATTCCTATGTAACTTTAAGTATGGAACATCCTTTTCTTTCACTGGCTGTGCTTGCTTTTGATTCAGGTATTATCTTTAACCCGTGAGCTGTTCTTTTCCAAGGCAAGCTTACTAAAGGAAAGAAAGAGAGAAACGCCCCATTGTTGTATCAAATACAGATAAGCCCATGCCAATATAATACCTTCTCATCTTATTTCTGTAGCTCAGCATAAAAAGAAAATTCTCCAAAGAAAGCCTAAGGAGAGCCATATTAATTAAAGGAAAGTTGGCTTTTTCCTCTAAGAAGTGCCTAATAACTAATGGACACGCAAAGGAGACTCATTAGTGGAAATATTTCCTTTGAAAGGGCATACATGCTGTGAAAAAAAAAAGTGTTATGCCAGGCTTTTTTTTTTTTTTAATGAAATAAGACCTTTTGTCTTTTGCCAATTTATCACACAGGCTGGAGAGAATGTGTCTGAGTCGTGCAGATAACCTGCCATGATTTGAAGATTATTTTTATCTCAGGTTGCTTATTTCTCCCTGTTCTTGGGAAGGACTTTTCTTCATTGCTCATTGCTTTGCCTGAAGGATGATTAGAACGAGGGACCTCCTGAGGAGTTAGATCTAAGTGTGTTGGCTAAGACCCCATGAGCCCCGTTAACTGATCGACCATTTGCCAAGATCACCTTCTGTGGGTCCTGCCCATTGAGTGACTGGATGGGAACTTGATCCCTTCCTTCAAGATGCTACACTCAAACACAAAAGGAAAGGAAAAGGTGCTACAATAGATAAATGGATAAATAGATAAACAGATAAATGGATAAATAGATAATAAATTGATAAATGGATAAATAGATAAATGGATGGATAGATGATTGATAGATATAGATAGATAGATAGATGATATGCCAAGTTTATATGTAGATAAAGAGACTAGAGAATAATTCAGGGCCGAACTATAGAGAGACCTATGATGAAAAAAGATATTCACAGATGGAGGAGCTCAAGATGAGTTTGAATTCTTAAGGAGGTTTCATGGAGCCATGGAATGATCTGAGACTTGCATGATAAATTGAAATCTTATTTGGAGCTCATTTTTCTACCCCACCCCCACCCCTATTGTGATGGTTACACATAGAAACAGCCTTGGAATTTCCAGAAGAAACCTTCCAATTCAAGGAACACAAATACAGCTGGACCCAAGGGAAGGGCTTCTTTGGCTGGGCTTCTTCATATTAAATATCTATCTGTGTTACAGACCAAGCCTCATTTTTAACTTATTCTCCGTCAAGCCCAGTATGACCATCATATGATTTCAATCAGGGGTAAACATTTTTGACAAGCACTTAAGGCTTCGGTTTCTTGTGCTAAAGAGCTAAGACAATAGCTATCTTTTCATGCTAAGGAAAGAGACAGAGGACAATTAGATTTCAGGTGTAATTAGCAGCCACCCCTAGACCAGGGTCTACTAGAGCAGAAATTACCTACCTACTTCACCTCTAGCAAGCCTCTCTCTGGGCACAGATGAACAAAATGAGCCTCACTGGAGTTTTCTGACTTGCTGGAGATGACCTCGTTTAGCACTGCTGGAGCCAGGGCTGGAATACACAGCTCTCATCTCTCATACCCGTGGCTCCACTCATGCTCCATTGATACTCAGATCCTTGGCAGGCATCCTTGTGATGCTGGCTCTTCCGGGGAACTACAGTATTAACTCCACCCTGATCATTATCATCTCAACCGGGATGGAAGTTTACAAACCTCTTTCATCCTCCTGAGCACTGTGTGAGATAAGCCAGAAGGGTATCTTCATTCTCACTCGAGGAACATTGGTCCCACCAGCTAGAGAGATTGGGTTTTATGGAGCTAGTAAGTCAAAAAGTAAGAATATCACGCTAGCCTTCAGTGTGGTACCAGTCTTGTCATCTGATTACTTATTAACTAACAGGGATCAGTTAATCTTCTGGAATTGCCTCTTATGTTTGGCTAATGGTAAGGTACAGGTATGATATTACCGAAAAGGCCTTTCAGCCTATCCGTGAAAGCATTTCTTGATTTTTCCCCAAGTTATATCCTGGACATTTGACTCTACCATCCTGGAATTACGTTGACTACTTTTCCCCTTGTCATTTCCTTGTGTGAGAGCAGGAGCGTGCAAGCCGTGATCTCTCAATACCCCTGAATTCTTGAGGAGACTGTATTTTGAGCCTCTCCTTCAGACAATGGCAGACAAGATGGCCCCATGAGAGTAGTAATCTTTAGACCAAAGCTTTGAAGAAATACCAAAGCATGGTACAAATCCTGGATCAGTTCTGTCCCTGGCAACCATGACCCATCATTACCATTAAAGAATTAGGAGTGGAATTTTCCTTCGTCCAGATCTAGAAGTTAGGCCATAGTCTACATCATCCAAGCTCTAACACACCACAGACCTGCCTGTCAGTCAGCACTATGGCCTCAGAGGACACTCGAAAAAAATCTTACAGAATCCATAGTGACTGCTGAGAATATTCCCATGTGACAGTAAGTGCAGATGTATCTTTAGTTTTCTCGGTTAAGCTGCATTTTGTATGAATTTTAATTGATAGACAATATAATTTTCAAAGCCTGCAGAAAATGCATATATATAAGGGAAAGATGGCCAAGGCATTCCTCCAAATAATTCCCGACAGTAAAATAAGATCTCACTGTCACTCCTTGATGGTTCCTATTTTTCTCCATAGTGAACAAGTTTTGCATAATGAAAGAACCACTCTTCTGGGAGCCCCATTGCCAAAAATTAGCCATACAAAAAGACCTTATTACCTGGCACATGTGGCTACTTGAAAATTATCTGAAATAAAAACAAGCCAGAATCAGCATAATAGTGTATAACAAAAGCCAGATGTCTCTTGAATAAAAGGTTAATCAAATGCTAATGTTAAATGAAAGAATTTCAAAGGCAGGAGGAAGAATTTTGAAGATAAATGGGGAAATTAGGTGCAGCCTCCATATGACGGGGATAGCAAGCTCTCTGCACAGAATGCTCTTGTGTGTGTGTGTTTTTTTTAAGGAAATTAACCTTTTCTTTAACACCTAGAATGTGTCAGATGTTTTATATGAAATGTACTAAATACCTTTCCAGGAGCTTAAACTTCAAATAAAAAGCAAAACTACTAAGATGCCTTTGGAAGAAGAAAAATGTAGCAAATGCTGTAATGCTCTGAATATTACCCTTCAGCCATATTTTGGAAAATGTTTATATATAAATCCTGGTTTTGTCAGGAATCCAAAAAGAGCTTCAGTATTTGTGAGTTCACCTGCTTTGCTTGGATTGCAGAACTGTCCAGGCCTCATTCCCCAACACTCTCAGCATTTGTCCCTAACCTGATGGAGAGAGTCACATTCACAGTCTGTATCAGTCAAGATCCCCCAGAGAAACAGAATCCACAGGATGTGCATAGAGAGAGAGATTCATTCTGAGGAATTGGCTCATGTGATTGTAGGGAGCAAAAGTCCTAAATCTGCAGCGCAGACTGGCAGGGTGGAAATTCCATCAAGAGTCTATGGCTCAGTCTTGCCTCAGAAGGTCTTCTGAAAGCAGAATTCTCTCTTCCTCAAGACACCTTGCTCTTTGCTCTTAAAGCTTTCAGCTGATTGGACGAGGCCCACCCACAATTACAGAGAGTAGTCTGCTTTATTCAAAGTCTACTGATTTAAATCTCAGGGCACCTGGGTGGTTCAGTCCATCAAGCATCTGCCTTCGGCTCAGGTCATGATCCCAGGGTCCTGGGATCGAGCCCTACATCAGGCTCCCTGCTTCTTCCTCTCCCTCTGCCCCTGCTAGTGCACTCTCTCTCTTGCTCACTCTCTTTCAAAGAAAGAAAGAAAGAAAGAAAGAAAGAAAGAAAGAAAAGAAAGAAAGAAAGAAAATCTTTTAAAAATAAATAAATAAACGTCCATCTCATCTGAGAAACACTTGCACAGCAACACCTAGACTGGTTTTTACCTAACATCTGGACACCATAGCCTATCCAAGTTGACACATAAAATGAACCATCCCCTGACCCAATGGGCAGAGCCCACAAATCAAATAGTAATTGATACGCAGGGGCATTGAGAAGAGCTGCAGGTGATGAGTTTCTAAGGCTAAGGGAAAATAAACCCAGTGAAAAAGGACATGAAGAAATCTCAAGGAGCTTCATTTTCTGAATACTTTCAATAGAGAGGGAGTGTGTGTGTGTGTGCAGGGAGGAGACAGAAGGATGACACCAAGGAGCCCGAAGAGGTAAGTAGGGTAGTGAGATTTGCTCTTCAGGCATAGGAGCAAATGTGGTTATATAATGTTTTAACTAGTGACTCAAGAGTCCACATACCTTAACGGAAGGAGATCCTTATTCTTTAAGAACCCTGGAGCTTCTGAGGCAGCAGTGCCAATAGCAGCTATCGGTGACACTGTCCCATCTTAGCTTGGCACCAAGCCCACAGCTCCTTTTGCTTAAAATTCCCACCTTGGCCACCAAATGTTTCTGCATGCCTCCCTAGGGGAGGCAGGGAGGCATGGGGAGGATTGGGGAGGCTTGGGGAACTCCTGGAACCCCAGGGCCTGTATAGGATCTGACCCTGAAACTTACATGCCTTTATCCTCAAGCTGCCTTTACTTTGGGGGCCTCATTGCTCTAACCTTACATCTGCCTTTGATGTGCCCACTTCTAAACCCATCCTAAGAAAGCAACCTGACCCAGAATCTGGGGGTTTGATGGTTCTTCCTTCTCTTCCAGAATGCCCTGCCTTTCTTGTCCAAAGTGGCCTTGCTAAACCCCAGGCCAACTCTGTATTTGGATCATGTTACTGTATATGCCCTTCCCTCCTACCCTAAATCTACCCGACCAAGCAGAAAGCCCCACATGGCCCTTATAGGAACACACAGCTCTGCTCTTAGGAGAGCCCTTCTTGTGGTAGATGACATTTCAAGAACGTCCTTAAGGAGACACTCATCTAACTTCTGCCTTAGCAGGCATGCCGCTACCCTAAGGTATATGAGAATTCTTCCCAAAGCAGCAGAACTATAGGAGAGCATTTCAAGAAGAGTTCTGTTTGATGGTCTGGTCCAGTGGAGTGTGGCTTCGACAGGGAGCTGTCCCCAGGGCAGTAAGATGAGGACAGGTACAGTCCCAAGAGCATAGAAGAGAAATACGAGAGCCCAAAAGAGGCAGCGTCCATGGGTCTCCACTCACCTGTCTCAGCAACATGATGCCTGGTGCTATGGGCTGGGTTGTGTCCCACCCAAATTCACAGTTGAAGTCCTAAACTCCTATAATGCAGATTATAGCTATATTTAGAGATGGAATCTTTAAAGATTTAATTAGGTTAAGATGAGGTCATTAAGGTGAGTCCTAACCAAATACAACTGGTGTCCCTATGAACAGTAACTAGGACACAGACACACACAGAGGAAAGACTATGTGAGGACACAGAGAGAAAGATGGCCATTTATACACCAAGAAGAGAGACGAGGAGAAACCAGCCCCTCAGACACTTGGACCTCAGTATGAGAAAATAAATTTCTGTTACGAAGTCACCCAGTTGGTGGGACTTTGTTATAGCAGCTCTCACAAACTAATACACCTGGCTTCATTCTACATCGAATTATATTAGAATTCTGAAAGACTGCATGGAACTGTCCTAAAAGGCTTGGTAAAAGAGAGCTGGGTTCACGGGCTGTGCTATGGGATCCATTTATAGGAGAAAATAAGGATGACAGACCTTGCGACAAAGAGACATTTGACCTCGCTTGTGCCTAGAAAGAGACATTTGACTTCACTCAACAGAAGAATAGCAGCAGAGTCCCACACAACGCTGAACAATAAGGGATAAAATCTGTCCTTTTGAATATAAATTTATGCAGTGCTGTTACTTCTCAACTTTGCTTAATCCGGTCACTTTGTTAGCTTAATCAATATCTAGGTTGAAGAGCAAAATGGGTAGTGAGGTTGATGTTTTGGGAAGTCTAAATTTATATACCGAAAAGGAGCCTAATTTGTTTTGGGTACGAGAGTAACACAGGAGGTAACAGATGCATATTGGAGGGGCGGTTATGAAGCTCCTTTCTTAAAAATTAACCTATTGGTTGTACCAAAATGTTCCACTGTGGGGCCCCGGGTCCTGTCCACGGTGGGAGAGGTGTGGAGGTAGGGGGTACACGGGAACACTGTACTTTCCATTCAGTTTTGCTGTGAACTTAAAGCTGTTCTAAAAAATAAAGTTTATTAATTTTTAAAAAGATCTGAAAATGGTAACAATTAAAGAACATTTTTACTATTAAAAAATACCTAGCATGGGGCGCCTGGGTGGCTCAGTCATCTAAGAGTCTGCCTTCAGCTCAGGTCATGATCCCAGGGTCCTCGGATCAAGCCCCGCATCAGGCTCCCTGCTCAGCAGTGAGTCTTATTTCTTTGTCTCCCTCTGACCCTCTGCCTGCTTGTGTTCTATCAAATAAATAAAATCTTAAAAAAAAAAAAAACTAACACATTAGTCTTTATAAATCAATGTATGTCTTTAAAGAGTTTAACTTTTGTCTTCATTAGCTTGGGCTGTTGTAACAAAATAGCATAAACTGAGTGGTTTGAAGGACATCTTTTTCTCATAGCTCTGGAGGTTGAGAAGTCCAAGGTCACGGAGCCAACAGTTTGGGTTCTTGGTGATACCCGCTCTCCCTGCACTAATCCCATCTTGGGGGCTCCAACCTCATGACCTCATCTAAATCTAATTTCCTCTCAAAAGCAAATACCATCCCTTTGGGGGTAAGGGCTTCAACATATGAAATCTGAAGGGACATGAACATTGAGCCCATAACTTTAAAAATAAAAATTACCCATAACCAAAGCTAACTATCCCTTAACAGTTTGTATTTATATCCTTTCAATGTTTTATCTGTCTTTTTTAAAAAATTGTTTTACGAAACAGTCATCTTCATGTTTATTTTACTTCCTTCTATAATACTGTTCTTAAAAGATGCTTTGTTTTCCATTATATGATTTTAGCATTATTTATTTAACATTTTCCCTATTTTATAACGATGGCCACTTCTAACTTTTTTTAATAACAGAGCTTCAGAGTAGATGGTCATAAATAAATTCTTTTTTTTTTTTAAAGATTTATTTATTTATTTAAGAGAGAGAGAGAGAGAGAGAACACAAGCAGGCAGAGAGACAGGCGGTGGCAGAGAGAGGAGCAGGCTCCCTGCTGAGCAAGGAGCCTGATGCGGGACTTGATCCCAGGACGCTGGGATCATGACCCGAGCCAAAGGCAGCTGCTTAACCAACCGAGCCACCCAGGCGTCCCTCATAAATAAATTCTTACATGTGTTTCTTAAACTATTTCTGATTATTTGCAGAGGATAAATTCCTAGAGGCAAAATTGCTGCATTCATCAGTTTGCCCACTTTTTTTAGGTTTTAAACACATTTCTATCAACAGGATATTATTATCATTTTTCATCCTCTTTAGTTCGGCAAGCCAAAGAGGGTATCCTATTTATCTTCAATTTGCATGTATTCGATTTTTAGTGAAAGTGAATTTCTCCATGTATTTCTAAGTCATTTATAGCTCTTCTCTGAGAAGGCAGTGATCCTTAGTATGACATGTGAAACTGTGTTTAAAAAACAGAGCACTGCCTGGCATGCAGTGGGTCTTCAATCGGTGATGGTATAAATGATTTGCCTTTTGGTGTTCTTGCCATCTTGGGAAGGAGTGTTGATATTTTCCTAAAGGATCTGTATGATCCCATTTTGTTGGGAACATTAGCCCAGCTCCTATTATCCATTTGGCAAATAATCTGTCCTCTTTGTCATTTACACTTTCTGAAAAGGGTGTTCACCACCACTATTTAGCATCATGTGCTCAACCTGGGATATACACTCTACATACTTTATCCCGCTTAAATTCTCACTACCAGAGGTGGCTATTATTACCCTGTTCACTAATGGGGAAGTCCAGGTTCCCCAGAGGTTAAATATTGCCTTGATCACAATGCTAAAAGACAATATCCAGTTCTGTCTGAAATTCCATAAGCCTTCACCTTTGATGCAATATTGCCTCCTTTTTTATTATACTTATGTTTTGGGAGTAGGTAATATAGTTTATATAGACCAAAAAATTACATGTTATTTATACATCTTATATATATGTATATACAACATGTATGTATGTATGTAAAAAGTTCTTGAAAAGTCTGCCCCTACTTCTTCCTCCATTAGCCAATTTTCACCCCTACCTAAATAACTACTATTATTTTTTGTATAATCTCCCTGAGTTTATTTGTACATATACAAGGTATGAATATATATTCTTTGTTCCCCCCACCTTTCCACACAAACAATAGTAAACTATAAACACCTTTGCACATCTTCTTTTTGGTACTTTCCACATTAGTACATGAGCAGCTTTCTTGTTCTTTTCTATGGATAAGTGATATTCTATTGTGTGAATGAATCCTATTTTACTTAACCAATTCTTTATTAATGGGTATTTGGGTTGCTACTCATCTTTTGCTACAATACACATTTTATATGTACTGCTTCCTAGTGTATCTGTAGAATAAATTCCCAAGAATTGAATAGTTAGGTCAAAATATACACATTTATAATCTTGATAGATGTTACCATATTGTCCCCATTGCAGCTGTAACATATTTATGGTGCTTTTTAAGGTGTAAGAGGTTTTTTAGTGGGTTTTTTTGTTTTGTTTTGTGTTTTAGTTAAAAATTCTATTTGGCTGCTAGTAATACCTAATCACAGCCGGATAACCTTATAAGGGTTTATTTCCTCGCATAAATGGGATCTGGAGGCAAGTAGTGTAGGGCTGGTATGGCACCTCTGCAAAGCATAAGGAACCAGGCTGCTTCATTTTCGGGGTTCTGTGATTCTGAACATATAGCTTCCAGTCTCAAGATCACAGAATAGCTGCTGAGACTCCACTGTCACATGAGCATTCCAAACAAGATCAAGAAAACTCCAAGAGTAAAAAAGTAACTTCCATAGTTGCCCAAAAATATCATTGCCTAAATTTATTGACAAGAAATGCTGGGAATTATAATTTTTTGGCTGAGCATATGACTGTCCTCACTAATATAGAGTTCTATTAAGAAGGTACACCAGAGAGTATGGATATTGAGTAGACAAGGAGGAATTTCTACCACCATGTCAACATCTAGATCTTTTCTTCACTGAGTTTCCACTCCCGAACCAAATAAATATTTACCTACATTTCTTTTTACTTCTTTTATATCCTCAATTTTGATGCTAATTTATTTTGTATTTATTTTAATACATAGTACTTTTTTCTTGAAGCTTTTATCCCCCCTTTTTTTGAAAGAAGAGTTTTAGAAAGATCTCCCCCCTGGGCACTGGGTGGCTCAGTTGGTTGAGCGTCCAACTCTTGATTTTGGCTCAGGTCATAGTCTCAGGTCAGGTTGTGGGATCAAACCCCGGGACCTGCTCGGTGCTCAGAATGGAGTCTGCTTGATGATTTCTCTCCCTTTCCCTCTGCCTCTCCCTGCCCCACTCACATAGGTGTGCCCACACTTTCTCTCTCTCTCTAAAATGAAATAAATAAATCTTAGAAAAAAAAAACTTCCTCATTCAGTCCCTCAAAAAGAGAATAAGAAAAAATAGTTTTATATTTTCCTATATTTGTATAGGATAAAATCATAAAAGTATTTGACAAATTAATTAAAACTATACTTTAATGGGGTGCCTGGGTGGCTCAGTGGGTTAAGCCTCTGCCTTCAGTTCAAGTCATGATCTCAGAGTCCTGGGATCCAGCCCAGCACTGGGCTCTGCTCAGCAGGGAGCCTGCTTCCCTCTCTCCTTCTCCCTGCCTCTCTGCCTACTTGTGATCTCTTTCTCTCTGTCAAATAAATAAAATCTTAAAAAAAAAAAAAACTATACTTTCACATGGTGAATCTATATGAAAATTAATTTCGTGTATGATATGATATGGGGAATTCTTTTTCAGTTAGTTAATTTACTCAGTACCACTCATTTAATTTATCCAGCCCTGACAATCTGACTTTATTATATACAAAATTTTAAAATCAAATATTTGGTTTGAATTTCCATTAAGCTCAGAGATTGCTGGGAAGGGGTGAAATTGACACCTTCCCAATATCAGGTCTTCTCTTTCAAGATCATGGTATGTTTCCCAGTGTATTCACACCTTCTAGCAGGGCCTTCAGTCAAATTTCATAGTTGTTGTTTTTTTTTATTAGGTCTTGAGTATCTCCTGTAGATTTATTCCTGAGACTTTCATAGCTTAAATGTTTATTATGAATACTTTTTTCTTATTACTTTTCCTGAAAGACTACTGCTAGTACATAGGAAAGCTCTGAAATTCTTAAGTGTTGATTTTCGGCATCTTGCTGAATCTTACTGATTATCAGAGCCTGAAACGGGATTATCTTGAATTTTCTAGGAGGAAACACAGATAAATTATAAATAATGACCATTTTGTAATATTTATATCTCATACATTTTTCTTTGCCTTGTTTGGTTTACAACCTCCAGACAAATGAATGAATGAGAGCTGTCGGTGAGGGCATCCTTGTATTGTCCGTTTTAACGAGAATGCCTCTGTTTTGTTTTTATATTTTTTGCTTTCTAACAAATACGCTTTATCATGTTTCAAAAACATTTTTTATGCTTCTAACTTATAAACAGTATTTACCAAAAATGGAAATTTTATCAAATATATCAAATATACTTTGAAACATGTGTATATACAAATCATATTGTTCCTTTTTCTTTTAAACAATGTAATAAAGTATATTATAGTGACTGATATCCTACTATAAAAGTACTCCCAGGGGCGCCTGGATGGCTGAGTCAGTTAAGGGTCTACCTTTGGTTCAGGTCATGATCCCAAGGTCCTAGGATCAAACCAGGTGTCCGGTTCCCTGCTCGGTAGGAAGCCTGCTTCTCCATTTGCCCTGCCCCCAGCTTGTGCGCTTGCTCTCTCTCTCTCTCTCTCTCTCTCTCTCTCTCTATCTCTCTAATAAATAAAATCTTTTTAAAATATCCCCAAATTACTAGTGTAAATTCTGCTTTGTCATTAACACATTATCCTGTGTTATACTACGGATTCAATTTGTTGATACTTTACTTAGAATTTTGTTTTATTTTATTTTTTTATTTAGAATTTTAAAAGTCTATATTCCTAAAAGATACATGTCTTTACTTCCTTTCGGGATGATCTTTTTCTCAAGAATTGTGAAGCCCATAAAATGAACTAGAAACTTCTTGTTTTCCAGTGCTTCTTAACAGTTTAAAATGCGAAGGAACAACATGTTCCTTGAAGGACAATATAACTCATTTAAAAACTGGTTTGTTCTGGTCCTTTTTTAGAAGTGTACCTTTGACAAGCTTTCAGCTTCTTTTAAATTACGTATTGTCTACTCAGGTTTTCTGCCACTTCCTGAGTCCATTTTGGTAATTTATACATTGCTTGAAGAGAATTTATTAATCTCAATTATCAAATTTATTGCTGTAGACTTGTGTATGGTATTTTCTTATAATTTAAAAATCCTTCCAGTATATAATTATATGCTTTTATTCATAATGTAGTGTACTACTATCTTCTCTTTCTCTCTTTTTTTCGCTACACTTTAAAAAGGTTGTCAGCTTTTTCAAAGAACTAAAATTTAGATTTATTTCTCAATAGTACTCTTTGAGGGGGAGATTTATTTATTTCTGATTTTTATCTCAATAATACCTTTTTGCTATTTCTTTTGAAATTATTGTTTTTGTTTCTTGAATTAAAGTTACGTTATTTATTTTTTTAAGTGATCTCTATACCCAACAAGGGGCTCGAACTCAAACCCCGAGATCAAGAGTTGCATGCTCTACTGAGTGAGCCAACCAGGCACCCCAATGCTGTGTTATTTTATTTGTAATAAATGCTGTATATTTTTATTAATAAGTATACTGTATTAAAACGTTTCCCTTTGAATTGAGATTTGGATTCATCTCACAGGCTTTGAAAAGTGATCTTCTATTATTATTCCTTTCTAAGTAGCCTATAATTATTTTTTAAATTAGTGTTTGGAGAAAATGTGCAGTATCTCTTTGACAATTGCAGTTTTCTACATAACTATTAAATCCGATGTGTTCATTATGCTACATAAATCCTCTGTATCCTTGCGATTTTTTTTGTTCTGCTGCTCTGCCAGTTTTTGAAAGGCAGCATGGAAAGTCTCCACTATAATTGAGGTCTAGGTGATTTCTCCTCTTATTCCTAAGAGTTGCCGATTCTAATTCCAAAGCTATAATGAATTTGTAAAGTTTTGTGATTGTTGCGTCTCACTGGAGGATATTCCTTTTAATAATGGGAAATAATCCCTTATCCCTTCTATTTTTTAAAAAGATTTATTCAACTATTTAGAGAGAGAGAGAATCTCCAGCAGACTACAAGATCCTGAGACCATGACCTGAGCTGAAACCAAGAGTCAGAGGCTCAACCAATTGAGCCTTTTTTGAGCCAACTGAGCCTTTGTCCCTTTTAATGCTTTTCCCATAGTTTCCTTTTCTCCTGATGCTGATACTGCCAGCCCTGTCTTTAGGGGGAGAGAGGGAGGGTTGTCTTACATTTATTTAGTGCATCTTTCCCTACCTCTTTATTTACAAGCTTTCTATAGGTGTGTCTCTTGGTGGGACCGCATAACTGGCGTTGGCTTTGATTTATTCAGTTTGACAACCTCATCTTTTATTAGGTATCTAAGTCATTCATACTCATTATAACCACTGACTGTGTGTACCTTATTCCCCTCATTTTAAGTCTTCTGTGTATTATACTTTTTTGATATTTCCCTTTTTCCCTTTCCAGTCTTTTGCTGGAATAACCAACCTTGTTTTGTTGCTTCTGTTCTCACACATGAAGGTAAAAGCTTCAAATTGAATTCAGGAGCCACAATCCATTTTCCTCTAAACCCTATAAATCCTGTTCTGTTTTCTCCTAGCAGTTAGTTTTTCAAATAAAAAGTCCAGTGCCTAAGAAGTCCAGTTTGATTCCCCCTCATTTATTGGTTTGGGGGTCTTTTTGTTTTATTTGGTTTTTGTTTTTGTTTTGTCTGCCTTGTCTAAAAGACCGTAGGGCTTTTCCTTTATTCTGGAATTTTCAATAATCTTGTTTGTCATTTAGTGAGGGTGATTCATTTGAGATAAAACTTGTGCAAATCAAAAATATTTTCCTTATTCTCCCCCATTTCCTCTGTTTCCTCTTTTTTAAGTTGATATTATGTAAATACAAGATATTCTTGGTTTCTCCTCCATGCCTCTTAGCCTTGTTTTCTTTCTCTCTCTCTCTCTCTCTCTCTCTCTCTGTTCTCTGACATAATTCCTTGAATTCATTAACTTGGTTTTTAGCAATGTCCATTTTATTCCTAAATTAAATTTGAGACAGTAATTGTTTTGAATTTCTTAAAAGGTCCTCTTTTTCCTGTTTATTCTTTCCTCATAACAAATTGTTCATATCATGTTGTTAGAAATATCCCTCAAATTTCACTGTGGTGATAAATTTAAAATTGGGGCAATCTCTGTTTTCTTTCATTTCAGTGAAGTCCACACTTCTATTCAGCAAACTTACATTAAGAAGTTAACGGGTTCCAAAGATTTTTTTATATATATTTTTTAGATTTTTATTTATTTATTTGAGAGAGAGAGACAGAACATGAGAGGTGAGAAGGTCAGAGGGAGAAGCAGACTCCCCATAGAGCTGGGAGCCCAACGTGGGACTCGATGCCAGGACTCTGGGATCATGACCTGAGCCAAAGGCAGTTGCTTAACCAACTGAGCCACCCGGGTGCCCCCAAAGATTGTTTTAAACGCATTACATGTGTTGACTAATTGAATCCCAGCCAAGCCATGAGGCTTAGGGATGACATGTGTAATTCTTATTACCACATCTCACAGCCAGGAAAACAGGCAGAGCCTGAGGCCAACCCAGGCCGTCTAGCTCCAGAGCCCGGACTCTCCACCGCTAGGCAACATGGGCATTTGGTCCTTGTGCTCAGGGCGTCTCCTCTTTCCACTGCTGCTTTTATAGACACATACCCATAGCTTTTCTCTTATCTGCCTCATCTTCATAAATGAAAAAGAAAAATGGCTCCATATTGACAACCGGTGTGTCTCAAACCCTTGTCTCTCCCCAAGCCAGGTGAAATGATAGCAGGGGCTCTGCGGAAGCACTTGTACCAGGGGTTAGCCGAGCCCCGGGGTGAGGAGTTCTGCCAGCTTCTCAGGGTGCAGGGCTTGAGGAAGTCCGGAGCCCTAGGATCTGGTGTCTGTCTAGTGCACTGCTCCAGCCCTTGACTGCCGGCCAGCAGAGACGTAACTGCCAGAGCAAAGCGACGAGGCAGGCGACCCCCTTGGGGCCAGAGCTGCGGTGTGGCGAGGGCGAGTGCCAGGGGCACAGGAGCAAGACCTCCACGGAGCTTGCCACCTCACATCAAACACTCCCGACATCCCCGAGCAAGCGATAGCTAGCTAAGCACCTATATATGTTGTGAAACCTAAATCATAGGTTTCATCATAGAATCACAGGCTCTTTTTTGAAATCTAAAACTGGCTTTCAAAATTACCGATTTGTTAAAGATAGGGAATAAATTCCAAGAACCTCCGCGTGACATTTGTTGACATCCCTACCTCGGATGCAGCCTAACCATATGTACCCCCTGTCACCCGTCGCCTGTACTCACCTTGCTGCCATCTGTTTCCTGTCTTCCAGAAACTCTTCCAACCTGGCCCGTCATGTCTGTCCTTCTGGGTTTTTCAGCTCTGTTGCATATTTTATCTTAAATTTACATCCCTTTGGTTATTTCAATAGAATCTTTGCAGGAAGGGAAAGAGAACCTCTGAGTTCAAATCACTGCTTTGAAGTGGGTCTTACTGAATTTCCAGAGGATCTGGGTGGCATTATTTTAAAATTAATTGTCATAACCTTTTTCATCAAAAGGAGAAAGTGTGGGAAGGATTTTTTTTAATAGAAAAGTTACCTCAACCCTAAAAGTTTTGATGAATTTACTTCTACTAGAAAAGATGGGAATCAGTCCCATTGGTGACATCTCCCAGGGTATGTTCAGAAAGGCTCCCTTTATTGGCCCAAAGATGCTACATGAAAGTAAAAGGTCATATTTCATTGCAGATCTGGGAGCAACATACCTAGAGAGTGAGCTACACTTAAATGACATTCAAAGTGGACCCTTTGTGTTTTATATTTGTCTTTAAGGGTGTTTTAGAGGATTCATGTTTTCATGACATTTGAATTCAGAATTACAATTCCATACACCACATTAATTACAAGTGCTGGCGTTTAAGCAGAGAATTGACGGAACAGGTGTTGCAAGTGCGTGCTGGGTGTTGTACGCAACGGGGACAGCCAAGTTCAAAGTCAAAAAAGGACTGTTTACATGAGGGAAGTAGAACTGGTGGGTGTCGGGGTGCTACAGTTGAGTTTCTCGGTCAGAGAGGACAGAGAGACTGTTCAACACTGGACCCGGATCTGGCTATTTGGGAATGGACTTATTATATTGGGGGCCAGGGTCAATGTTGCCATTGTCTGAAGCAGCACTAGCTGGCCTGAGTGCTCCAGTCTGCAGGTCGGGTTAGGGTCTTTCCCATGTATCTCTTTCTCCAGACTGGTGGCTCCTCGGAGCCTCCTGAGGCTGCTGTGACAAAAATGCCACACACAGCCACAATAGGTGGCTAAAGCCACAGATGTTATTTCTCACAGCTCCGGAAGCCGGGAAGTCCAAGATGAAGGTCCCAGGAGATTCAGAGTCTATCGAGGACTTCTTCCTCATTCATAGATGGCCGTCTTCTCGCTATGTCCTCCTATGGCAGAAGAGGTGAAGAAGCTAAGGGATCTCTTTTTTAAGGGTGCTAATCCCATTCCTGACTTCTCCATGCCCCTAAATGAAGTACCTCCAAAGGCTCCACCTCCAAATAACCACCACATTGAGGGTTAGCATTTCAGCATATGAATTCGGGGGGTGGGAGAGACATAAAATATTCAGCCTGTAGCACATGGCAAATGGCATTATACATTTTGGTGTGATAGTATTTGGTTCAGAGTCATCATTATTATATCCTCGTTGTGAATGTATTTTCCTATCAGTAAAAAGTCATAGCATTCCATGTTTCTAGCCTTCTGGTCTACTTTGTCCAATTAATATTGCCACCCTTGCTCTCCTGTTAGTACATAAGCCTGATTTATCTTTGCTAATCCCTTTATTTTTTGCCTTCCTGGGACAACTACTCTTTTAGGTAATTTTTAAAAATAGCATACAGTTGGATTTGGACTTTTGATCTCAAGTAAAAGTAATTTTCTTTTAGTGGGGTGCTCCAGGGCATTTCTACTTATTGACAAAAGTAATACATTTGTTCTTATGACTTCTAGACTAGTTCCTTTCTTCTTTTATGGATCATCCTTTTATTGTTCTTTTCCTTCCTTTTGTGCTCTGAAAGCTTTAATCCAGCTTTTTTCACCTCATGATTGCCATAACAATTTAAGCATATACAAATCTGTTTTTCCCTCATTATAAAACATCAACTACCAAGCAATATATATATATATATATATATTTTAAAGACTATCTATTTGACAGAGAGAGAGAAAGATCACAAGTAGGCAGAGAGGCAGGCAGAGAGAGAGAAGCAGGCTCCCCGCTGAGCAGAGAACCCATTGCAGGGCTGGATCCCAGGACCCTGAGACCATGACCTGAGCCAAAGGCAGAGGCCCTAACCCACTGAGCCCCCTAGGCGCCCTCCAGGCAATATTTATTAAGTCATCCCTGAGACACTAGATCTCAACATGTTGTTACTTTCTCTCCACTTGTCCCTTTTTCCATTTCAATTAGTGTAAGTAAGGATTCTAGATTTAGTTTCTCCTCACCCCAGTTTACATGTTATAATTTAGCGTTAGAACAATGGTTTTTGCCATTGGGGGAAGAGGAGATTTGGGACCCCAGGGGACATTTGGCAATACCTGGGAGTAGTTATGATTGTCACAGTTGGAGGGGAGGTGTTTATTCCCGGCATCAAGTGGATAGAGTCCAGGGATATTGTTCAACATTCTCAGTGCACAGGATAGAGCCCACAACAAAGAACCTTCCAGCCCCCAAATCCCAATAGTGTTGAGATTGAGAAACTGTGTTCTAGAGATTCTGTGGCTCTTATAGTTGTTTTCAGTTAATATTCTTAATCATACTCGAGTTATTCTTAGTGACAATGCTTTTCTCTCCTCACTCTTAAATTTTTAAATGGCTATTCATGCCTTGACTGGCTATGAAATGTCTTCAAGTAATTCTTTTTAATTTAAATTTAAGTAGATTCTATAGAGAAGAAGAACTGTACTTTCCTAAGGTCCCAGTGTTGGAATGGATCATCATAGTACCCTTACAAACTCACCAAAGGAGACAGGGCTGTTGACTCCATTATTCCAATGGCTCTATTTTTCCAGTAGGCATTTTCCCAAATCCTTGAATGTTTTACACCTCCATTGGTTGGATTGCCTGTCTCATCATGCCAGTTTTCTATCTTTATTGTCTGTCATGCAATTACTTTTCCTTATGGGTGGTAGTAGCCCTAGGTCTAATATGTGTCCTACAAATGTTTAATCTAGGTTGTTTATCATGGATAACGTCATCATATTTCAGATTTTTTTATATACACAAAGCTTAACTTTCATTTTTTTTAATTTACTTCATGATCTATTCCTTCACTTTTTTTTTTCCCCCAGAAAGGCCTTCTCTGGCTTGATTGAGATCAGACATTTCCCTGGCTGTCATGAATTAGGTTTCTCCATGCAATAATCTTAACCCAACAGGATCTAGTTTGGTGTTTGTTATAAAATACTATCAAAAAGTTAAAGGACTCTCCCAGTACAGTTTAATACACAATCCATCCTTCTCCCCTCTAATTTGAAAAATTACCTTTATCGTACACTAAACACAAAGGGTCAGTTTCTGGGGTTTATGTTCTGTTTCATCAATTCTCTCTCTTTTCTTGCACGAACCTCTCAGTTTTCATTATTTGTCTTTATGCTATGTTTTCACAGCTCCCGGTCTTCCCTCATCACAGCTGCTTTTAATGATCACCCTTTTAACTTTCCTCATCCAGCTAGTCTTTTCAGAAGAATGGTGGGGTCATTTTTACCCGGTCTCAAAAGATATCCCTTGGGACTTTTTATTGGAGTTATAGCACATTTCCAAATTAACACACGATATCCTTGACCCATCCTCCATCTCTCCCCGTCTTCCATCATTTTTATAACATCATTGTTCCCTCCAGGTTCTGGAAGAATTCCCCCAAATTTACCTTCTCCTTCACTAATCCGATTTTCTGCCTTATCTGTCATTCTTCTGGCATGAGAGTTTTGAGTATCATCAACCTCTTTCTGCTCTTAACGTATTCTTTAGTGTTATCAAAGCTCCTTCCTTCCAGGGACTTTCAGCTCTACTGGCACGAATCTGGTTGGTAATTAGAAAGACATTCTTTCTTTCTCCTCCTCGTAGATCTATTTTGGGGGAAGGCACTAGTTCTAACTCTTCGGGGATGGACGATCCAGGCTTCATCAGGTCTGGGGTGTCTCTGTTCTTCCTCAAGGGAGCAGGTGCGTGTTTACCCTCATTTGTCACAGGAGCTGGCTCTTTGACAGATGGCCGTCTACATACTTCAGACCCCAGGAAAGAAGGAGTGAAAAGCTGAGATTCACTCTGGTTTGATGCCATCTGCTCAGAGACCCAAGGGAAGGCGCCCGAGCCTGAGGGATGGTCTTTCCGCCTGCCTACTGCCCCTTCGCTGAGCAGCCACGAATTAGCCCCAGCAGGGTTACCGGGGCTGGTTGGCGACAGCTGCCATCTTTACAAGTCTGCAGCCCTGTGCCCCCTGCAGAGCCATCTGTGCCCACTATAACCTGGAGACTTCACTGCTGTGGGCACATTCTAGCCCAGGCACCGATGGGATTGCAATGCATCCCCCAAAGCCGGCTGCCTGAGTCCTCTCTGCAGATCCCCACCCAGACCCTCCACACTGAATCTGTAAGAAATGCCAGGCAGTTTCTGGCACACTCCCTGCTTTATAGCTTTCTCTTTCTACATCTCTTTTGGTCATTTCCAAGGAGTTGGAGAGGATGAAATTTTGATATCTGGGTCCAGCCCACTGTCTGGACCCCTAAGAAGTACGGGGCTGCTCAAGGGAGATTTGAGCTTTGTTTATGTTTTGATTGTTACACTGAGAATATTTTCATCTTTCTCCTTTCCCGTTTCCTCATTGCCATACTTTTTTGATTCATAATGAATAGAAGGATTTTTCAATAATACTATTCCGTTGAATTCATAAAATACCGAACAGGTCCAAATGTGAGTTGAGGCTTTACGAAGAGGACCCTTGAAAAGGGAGCGTGTTGCCTTAAGGTGAAGTCCACACGAAGCCTCTTAGAATATCAGGTGCTCTCACATTTATTTTATTTGAAAGATAAATTTTTATTTGGGAGAAGCAGAACTTGCCTTAAACAACCTTATACGATGCTAATTTTGGATACTTACAGAAGTGACCCAGTAAGGCAAATGAATGAATAAAGGATGAGAAGAAACTTCCTTTAAGGTAATCGTGGTCACAGTGGCCCAGGATATGGCCTTGCGCTTACGGGTGCGCTTTCCTTGTAAACAAGCCTTTTCCAATCAGATTAAAAAGCAACACACAAGCAGTGGAGACTTGTGACCTACGGCATCAACGCAAAGAAGGGAGCTGTCTGATGTTATATGAATAGGAACTTGAGACTTAGGATGGAAATCCTAGCACCAGCATCACACAAAGATTAAACACAAGTGCACTACCGCAGATAATCGAAAACACCAGGGAAGATGTGTGAGAAACCCTGTTTTGACAACTATTTGATGATTCACAAAGCAGCTCCTGCTGCAAGAAGACCCCAATGTCCAAAGACACCTGGAAACAGTGGATAAAATAGGGTCACAAAGAGTGAGAGTGAAAAAGCAACGGTTTTCAGTCAACACTCCACAAATGTTATTTTAAATGTGAGTAGACGAATAACTACCACAAGGAGGATTGGACTGGTTCATGCATTTCCCAAAAGCCTTCACATTTACATTGTCCATAAGGCATTTTTTGCATATTCTTCTTGGGAACAATCAAAATGGGGCATCACCTTATATTTGAGGTCATCTTTTAATTGGACAGATTCAGTATAAACAGTCATAAAAGCAAAAATATTGTAAGGGAAAAGTGGTCCTTTCATTTCATTTTATAGCCCAATTCCATTTATGACCTGATAAAATACCAAGGTTATAAACAATATATATTTGGCTATTTGTTGTCCTATTGCTTATTGGCAAGTGGCAAATCGCTTCCAGTGTAGCGTCTTTTAAGTTATTTTAATTTCAATTAAAGAATTTGAAAAATGATGGTTATTTGGTGTCCTGTATACTTTTTGGTGCTGGCAAAAAAAAAAAAAAAAATGGTGAAGTCGTTAGTAATATGTCCAAACTGAAAGATCCCTACATTTATCAAAAACCAGGATCCAAGAGATCAAAAATAAAAATATATATACATTTCTCTTCTTGGTACTGCAGGCTTAACCTTCACATTGAATCAAAGTGGGTGAACCTAGAAATTTCCAGGTTTAAGGTGTCAACAAAGCCCAAAACCACATATTTGTCAGATTTCTCCTGGTAGTCTGTCCTGCCTAATCTGGAATTTTAGGTGACCAACTTCAGGCCTTCGGCAAAATCAGAATTTTCTTGATGGGCTTTAATAGGGCTCCCTGCTTATGTCCGAACCTCTATCTGATACTAAATTTTCCTTAATCCTAAAATTTCATCACGTAATATCCAGCCCACAATCCCTCTCCAGCCTATGTCCATGTCTAACTATTGTTTTTCTTCAGTCTTCCTGAGCATGTTTAAACTTAACCCAGCTTTTCCAGATTGCTTTGTTGCTATAGGTCAGTCTTGCTTCCTCTATCCTTTTCTCCCCTGCTGGGCCTCATTTTTCTTCTTGCTTCAAATCCTAGCTCTGCCACCGTTTAGCCATGTGACTTTAATTAGTCACTTTAATCATTTTAGACTCTGTTTTCTCATCTTTAAAATGGTTACACTTCTTTCTCTCTCAAATAAATAAATCTTTTAAAAAATGAAATAAAATGGGTATAGCACTATATCCCTCAAAGAGTCATCATAAAGACCTAATAAAAAAAAGTATGAAGCATATAGCCTATTAAATGGGCTTTCAGGAGAAGAAAGTTTAACTATACAGTAAACACAGAAAGCTATCTTATTTACATTATTTATTCTTTACATTTCTAACATTTGACATGGCATCTAAAATAGCAGGCACTCATTAAACTTTGTTAAATAAATAAATAAATGGGGGAAAAAGTTTATTAATTCACTGCATGGATAATTAATCAGACCAGTGCAAGTTTAGCAGTGTGCCATATACACAAACATTAAAAAATTATGATTGTAATTAATGAGAACATGATGCCCTTCATTACTTTAAAGCATTTCCTTGTGAGTGCCGCAGTATTACCTAAGCTGAACATTCTTCTGCAAAAGGGTTACTCCCAAAATAAAGGCAGAATTTGCAAGAATGGTGTCTTGGTACGAAACATGGGACTTATTAGGATGAATTATTTTTATAGAGCTTTCTAAAACACAATTATATGGACATAAAGATGGACGAGACAATCTTATCTCCCTTTTGCTAAAAAGTATGGGCAGTGCAATTTATGCAAAGTTTTTGTGAATTTCCTTAGTTCCGCAGTTGTTTCTGGTTTGTAGATAAATTATTTATGTTAAGTATATAATTTGTTTTCAACTTGGCATTGACACTGAATGAGTAAAGTATGCCAAAATAAATAAATTAACTAATCAAAACAAGCCCTTTGGTAAGGGAGCCTGCATACTGACTGATATTTAAAAGGCTGGTGCTTCCCAAAGAGAACCATTTGATCCTCAGACAGATGACCCCAGGCAGCTGATGACTTAATGCATCCATAGGACATTGGATTTTGAAAATGAAACCGCTTTTCTCCAAGTTTAAATGTGTATTTCATGGGAACAGTGCCCCACCCACCTCCACGCCACCAAATCTCATTAGCACTCCACCTGTGCAAGTCCTGGTTAGACCACGGGGTTCATTAACAGAAACACTTGCAGTGGGCCCAGAAATCTTTCTCATGTCCTAGGCAAGAAGTTCAGAGCAATACGTGATGAGCTGCATATAAACTCTTTCATCCATCATGTCTTTTCTGAAGAAACTTCTGTCAGACCTCATTATAACCTTTCTGCCCCCTTAGAGAAAAGTCTCTCTCAAAACTATATTGATACTCAGAAAGAACTTTGAAAATCCAAATATTATGCATTACTCATTTAGGTAGCTAATTTGGGAAGAAAAATATTCCAGAGGTGATGGGCTCACTCATTGATTCCACTAAGTCTGGTATGATATGTTAATTTTTTTTCATAGTCTTACCTCGCTAGATCAACCCTAGAAATAAGAATGTCAACCGAATTACATGGTAAAGTGATAATTCCCTCTACCATGCCGAGTTATTTCACAGAGTGTACCTTATTTAATTGGCAAATATTTTTGGAGAGCGTTCTTGTCAAGCACTGAGAATACAAAGTCGGATAAATAATAGTTTCAAACATCAATGAATTTTCTGGCCAACAGCGAAAATTATCACAGAAATGTTTGTTTTGAGCTCCAAAAACATAGACAAAGGAATAATTAATTCTCCTTGGTGACCAGAGATGAATAGAGGGAGGAACTGAAGTTTGCGCTGAAAGCCTTGGGAGATGAATGGAAGTGTGTCAAAGGCCATTCTGAAGTAAGCATCGTGAGCAGAGGTAATGAGCCATTAGGGAATATGACACACAGCCTGAGGTGGCCAAAGGGTAGTGTTGGCAGCATGAGGAACAGCCTGAGACATAGCCAGCACAAGAGCCTAATAAGAACTTTCTTAGTACAGGCGGGTACAACTACCCATTTCTTATATATTGCTTCCATCAAATTGCAACAAACTAAAGAACACCTTCTATTCCTTCGTCAGTGTCTTATTGAGTGCCCTACCATGGACCAGCAGTATGCTCAGCTCTGGGGGTAGAACAGACTCCCTCATTTCATGGCAATTACCTTCTAATTAGGTAAGATAGATAATAACCCAAAAAGCAATTAAATCACAGAGAAAATATCAAGAAATAGTAAATCCTGTGCAGCATATGAATGCAGAGCAACGTGATAGAAGATAACCAGATGGTACGATAAGGAAGGAATTATGGTACATTGTGCAATTAGGTAAGATGGTCCGAGAAGGCATCTCCAAAGAGGTTGCATTTGAGGTGACACCTGGATCACACACACACACACACACACACACACACACACACACACACAGACACACACACAAGCAAAGATCTGAAAGAGGAATATTCCAGGCAGAAGTACAAAGGTCCTGAGGAAAAAAACAAATTCGGTATGTTTGAGGGAGTTTGCAGTTATTGCTGCATAACAAAACATCCCAAAACTTAACAGCTTAGAACAACAATGATCTACTTAGCTAATTGTTGTGCGTATCAGTAATTTAGGCTGAGCCTAAATGAGGGTGATGACCTCATACTTCCTTGGAGAGCTTGGCTCACGTCAGCAATGTCGTTGATCGTAGCTGGGACCCCTAACAGGTCGGGGGCCTTGGCTGGGACATTTGAGTTACAAATCTCTGCTCCTTATGGCTGTCCTGGCTTGGCGACTGAGTGGGACCCCAGAGAGTGTGGAGGCAACTATGCCTCTTGAGGCCTAGCCCCTGAACTGTCACACCATCACTTCTGCCAAGTTCTACCACAGGATAAATAGCAAAGCATGACATAAGCCCAGTCCAGATTCAAGGGAAAGAGAAAGAGATTTCATTTTTTCTTGATGAAAAGAGCCAAAAACTCACATCACAAAGGGAGTGAGTGAAGCAGGCAGGGAGAAGTGAAGGATTGTGGCCAGTTTTGCACTGTCTACCATAAAACTGAATGGATTGGCGAGAGACGGGTCATGAAGGTCTCGGCAACCTCTTCTGCGCTGATTCACCCATGACCAGAAGAAAAATAAGTCAGGGCAGGGAGGGCCTCTTTTCATAGGACCATAAAATAAGTTAGTACTATGGTAGCAAGAGGGAAATAAAAGCTTTAATGATAGTTATTATGTAATTGTTGAGCAGGAAGAGACTTTGCTGATCAAATGCAGTCTTCCTATTCTTACTGAGGTCCAGAGAATTAATAGAAGAGCTGAAGGTCAAAAGCAGGTCTTTTCATTTCCATCCAAGTCTTGTTCCATCTACCATGTGGTCTGCTTGATTAAAGGCACTCTGGGCATTTGCTGCCGCCTAATAGCCCGGGAAATGCGAAAGCAGATGTCCTAAAGTTTGAGAATTTCCACCGGGTCACAATTTCTGGAAGCTTGTTTGCTATCACAAGGTTGACAATAAGCATGATAATACGTCTTTTATGCAGAAGTTTTAACATCTGATATCTCCAACCATTTAGCAGTGCTACCGAGAAGTGGGGCATCTGGCTAGCTCAGTTGGTGGAGCCACTCTTGACCTTGGAGTTGTGAGTTCGAACCCAAAGTTGGGTGTAGAGCTTACTTAAAAATAAAATCTTTTAAAAAAGTAAGAAAAAAAAAGCTACTGAAAGTAATAATATGATAATAGCTACACTGGTTGAGAACTTGCCCTGTTCATCTTACCTTTACCTCTGAAATACCAAAATAAATGTTGCCGGTCCATGCATACTACATTTTCTATGCAAACATAATTCTCAGAGCTGGTCTGTTCCCTCAGTGCACAGAAATTTTGAGGTCATGGACTGGGTCTCACTCATCTTCATGTACCAATTGGTCACATAGTCCCCTGGACCAAATAGGGCATCAGAAAACATTTGAGGAGAAAATGAATGAATAAAAGAAATCTTCGTCAGAGATAGAAGAGATAAAAAATGAAAGCCATCAGAAAGATTCGACAACCAGAGCATTTTAAGACCTTTAACTTCTGGGCAAATCTACTCTGAGAAACTCCAATTATACCAAAGTGCATTAATGAAGCCCCTTAATGAAAGTATTCTGCCTTTAAGAAAAAAAGATTCATTTCTATTCTGCATTCTAGTAGATTTTGGAAAGATTTCCATAGAAAACACCTACTTTTTAAATCCATTCGGTGCTGAATAGGTAAGTTTCCATTCCTAGAAAATCCCCTTAAGTAGAATAATTTATTTCCTGGTAACTCCTGATAAATATTACATGAATATTTCCTAGGTATATATTTCTTAAAGAGCTTAAACCTATTTAACCTGACTCTTATCCTAACTGGAGCAATGAAGGGCCATGGGGGGCTATTAACGGGTGTCAAAAGCTGCTCGTCTTCCAAGGTGACCAAGCAAGTAGGTGATTGAATCTAAAAGTGGGTGATTTATCATTTCATTCTGGGGAAATATGAAGAAGTTCTTGGCTTTTAGGATGTACCTTGAAAGTACACGTTGACAGTGATGGATATGCCTACATTGTGTGGTTTATAATGGATAGATCAGGGCTGGCACAAGAACACACATCTTCTGACCCTGGTAGAGCCTCTCTTTAGGAAACATGACCCCCTTAGATGACCCTGCAAGGAATCTAGACTGGAATGAAATAGGAGGCTGTGTGTTTTACAAGACATAAAACAAGGGCTCCAAGCCTGATTTTATAGATTTAGCAGTATCTCTAGAAAATAATCTCTTTCTATTCCCTGCTGCTGTAATTGACATAGTCTAAATGTCATTAGAACCAGCTTGCTCAAAAGATCCGTAGGATAGCATTTCTCTCTGTTCCTTGTTCAGTATGTGCCCACAGGAGCCCTCACTAAACAGAAGGACCCAGATAGATAAATAAATGATATTCCATTCAGGTTGTATAACCTGACTGCTTTGCTCTGCAACCTTTACTATTGAGAATTATCTATTTTGGCTACAAGCCCCTCACTTCATCAAAGATTCTTTATAGAGCAGATGATGTTGAAAGGCAATGTCTCCTTTTTCAGGTT
>CM052811.1:84555996-84703650 GCA_028533885.1 Nasua narica | reverse complement strand
GGCCCCCCCCCCCCCCCCCCCCCCCCCCCGAGGGAGGCACTCATACATCAGGTTCGTGACAGCCGCCCTTGAGCTCTCCCTGACAGCTTCCCTCTCCCCTGGGTCTACCCCACACCCAGTCCACCCCCACCCCCTGAATCCCTGGTCACTCAGGCACCCATGCCAGGCATGCCTGGAAGCAAGGTATCTTGGGGTTCCCTGAGCAGGAAAGCCGTGTCTGTTTCCCAGTATTAAAGATTAACCACCAGGAGGGCTTCACTGGCATCTCCGTTATCGGCTCCATTATTACTGCCGACAACACAGCTCCTGCCTCCTCGGCTCCTGCCTGGGAGCTCAGGAAGTTAAGAACACAGCCTCGGAAATCAGGTTGCCTAGGTTCCACTCTTAAACCTCTCCCTCTTTACGTCTCATTCCTCAGTGGTGAGATGGGAATCACGGCAGCTCTGACCCCACGGGGTTGCTAATGCACCAAAAACACCCAGCGCTGGATGTGGACAAGCTATCCCTGCACAATAAATATTAGCTGCCATTTCCACTGTCCCTGCCCCTCCGTGTGCTGCTGTCACACGTTTCCATTCTTGCTTCTGTCTGGGTTGTTACTGACCTGAAGTTGCCAATTCAGCAAGTGCTTTTACAGTTTTCTTCAAGTAACAGGCTTAAAAACACACCTCATACTGGTTTCCTTCCCTTCGCTGTCTCCCTTCCTTACTCCCCTACCGGAGTTTTCCGGGATCATGTCCAAGTAGTCAAATCCTGCATCAGGATACGAGTCTAAGGGAACCGGGACTGCTGGCCACTTAGCATTCTTTCCCAGGATTCAGGACGCCGTCTTAGATAGAGAAAACCTGCACCTGGACAAGAGAGTGAGAAATGCAAAACAGCATCGCCTTGCTGAGATCATTGAAGCAACAATGGCACCCTCTTTCCACCGCCTCCCCAGTTCCTGTACTGTGCGGTGCAGTGCTGGGCTGGAGGGTGGGAGGTGTGATATCGTGATGGGACAGCTAGGTTCTAAGGACTGAGCCCAGGAGGAGAGTTTCCATTCCATAAGTAATTCTCAGCCTCCAAGCAAGTTCACTCTTAGCCAGCACTACATCCCAGGTCCACCAGCCAGAAGTAATTAAAATGCATTCTAGTATTTCCTGACTTCTTTCAAAGAATGCAGTCCTTCCCAGAGTCCAGTTTTCTCTCCTCCGCCCTTCTCTCCAGCCGCTGGAGAATGTCAGACCTTCTCTTCTTATCCTGACATCTCCCTACTTCTCTAACACACTGCCCAAAAGGCTCTTTCTCTCTCTCCAGCCAGCTCTTGGGTGAATCAGCTTATCCTCTTCACATACATTACTTCGCTCTCAGTTTCCAAAGTCTCGGTGATCAAGAAAAGCCTCAGAGTCAACTCGACCGTTCCCTAGTAAAAGGTATTGAGCTTGACAAGGGAGAAAGGTGAATATTTATACATTGATAGTTCTCGCCCTTAGTAAACTTTCCTCCTTGGAATGTCCTCGTGGACTCTGCAGGACAGAGATCTAGTATTCACCTAGGTTATCCAGAAGTTCCTTCCCTTCTAGTTGACCCATCTCTCTTTTCCTTTTCTCACTGGAATGGATGTAGTTTCTCACAATTTACTGTTGTGCTGACTCTGGCTGTGTCCATTAGCGCTCTCTTGGCAAACCTGGGTTTGGAAAATGAGTAACTAAATATTCATTTATTAGAGGTGTTTTTCTTTTACTAGCAGCTGCCATCTGTTCCTTTCCTTCCAGCATTCTGGAAATAAGATGAGAAATAAGAAGTAACTCAAATTACAAATAATACTAAAATATTACCGCCAAAGAAAAGAGACACGGGAAGGGTTTTTAAGAAATATATAAACAGCACATGAAAGGTCAGAAAATAACAAAGAAAATGAAGTATTTTAAAAAAAGATCTAGATGCAGGAAGGACAATTCGGGGATGTCTGGAAAGATAAATAATAATGAAATAGCTGGAGGACAGACCGCAGCAGAGATGAAAGGTATAAATCAGAAGACAAAAATGTTCGCCTGATTCGATTTTACAGACCTTTAAAACGTGATGTGCCATTTGGATTTGTTTTGATGCACTGGGCATCTCCAGTGTCCATTGTGGGCTTTGAGTGCAACTTAGTTAAATGACTGGATGCATTTTAAGACCTCCCATCTGGGTTACATCCTGATTTACTCGCGTATGACGAGCTCCCAGCAAGGAGCATGGTTCCGAACACCGAAGGAAACCGAGGACAACACTTCTGGTTCCTCTTCTATCCATAATATGGTAAAAGAAAAAAACAAAAACAAACAGTCTTCAAACGTGCACTCCCACCTGTTATTTGCCATTCAGAGGTTCTGCGGGGACATTGCTTCATGCCAGCCCTTCCATGAAAGATGAGGGATGTGAGCGGCTCCTGCTGAATAGGCTTTTGAGATACAGACTATATTGAAGTTGACTTGTTTGTCATCACGTTTGTCATTTGCCGGGGTTCCGTATAGATGGAAAACCTGTTTCCAAGGCAAAATGCATTCTGCATTGTATATGAGCTGGCTAACATCAAGTGGCTGGGGTTGCAGCGTGGGAGTTATTTCAGTTTGTTTTATTTTGATTTAAGTCAGGAAACAATGAGCGTGTTTGTCATGTTCTAAACATTATGGCCCCAAACCACTTGTGGCTAGTGGTCTTTCATCTCCGTGGGGCATTCCACCCAACAACCACCGTCTGCCAGGGACGCCTACGAATGGCAAAGTTCTGCTGGGTTCCTCTGAAGCCCGCCTCTGCTTTCAGCAGCGTTGAGTAAGCTACAGGGCCACAATTTACTTCTATTGTCATTTCTTCAGAGAGACAGAGAAAGACATCTGCTACTTTAGACAAGAAGCCTATTGGAAGAGCGCACATACAATCAGAATGGCCCGGCACAAGATGGTTCAATTCAGCTGCAATCAGGAAAAGGGAGAGAAAAGAGACGGGGGAGAAAGCCCTATTGCGTTGTGGACAATGTTCACTTCTGAGCCAGTGTTTGAGGAGGGAGCATGCTGCTAACTTTGCAAGGAGAACATACATTCTGTTTTCATCAAACAAGGTATAGGCAACCAAGAATCCATCATTTCTGAAAGATGAAGGAGTCAACTGTAATGGGAGAAACTAATTTCTGATCTTGAAAAATGACATTTTTTTTTTTTGCATGGGCGCCCGTATCTCACCATTGTCAAGCTATGCCCCTGTAAAAAGCAGGGACAGAGAATTAAAGACAATGAAGTTATATCAAATTAGCTTTTGCTATGTAACAAGCCATCAAGGCATAGTTGCTTACAGCAAGCATTTATCGACTCACGATTTTCTGGGTCGGCAATTTAGGATGGGTTCAGTTGGGTAGATCGTCTGCTTGCCTCGTCTGGGGTCTCTCGTGTGGGTATGGTCAGCCGGTGGTGTAGCCAGGAGACAATTGGTCTCTCTCAAATGTCTGATGTTTCCTGCTGGCTGTCGGGTAGGGAGGTGGGGTGGGGCGGGGGCGGGGGGCAGGGGGCGGTGGTGACTGGACCCTGCATCTCCAACAGGCTAGCCTGGGTTTATTCACATTGTGGTGGTTCCCACATGTAGCAAGGGAGGGCAAGCCCCAGTACACAAGCATTTTTAAAATCTCTGCTTGTGGCATGTTTGCTATATCCTATGGGTCAAAACGAGTCACATAGCCGGGCTTGGTGTGGGCAGGGAATACTCAAAAGACGAGCATATGGAGAGGGGTGAATAAACTGGGGTCATTGCTCCAACAACCTACTGCAGAAGTGTTCTTGGAAATGTTCTTATCTGTATCCATCAGACCAAAATGTGAGAACGTAGAATCATGCAATCATGTTACAGAATGGATGGATCTTAGATGTCTTCCTTTGGTCGCTGAGGCCACTTCAATTCAGATGAACCACTCTTCTGCCCAAGATCACATGACTACCTTGATACTACGTTAATTGTGGAGGCACGGGGAAGCATCTAGAATCATTTATATAGGAAATTGATTTAGTGTTTAAGATAGGAAAAATTATTTATACTAGGCAAAAATAAGAACCCCGTCAAGACTAGAGAGTCTGGAAAACATTTTGGGAAAGAATAGACGGAGCTCAGGTAGGCAGGTAAGTATGTAGCTGTAGTGAGAGAAACTCAGTTGAAAGCTCAAGGTGTCATATTTTCCTGGTATTTCTTAGATTCCTAAGGTAGCGCTCTCAAATTTCAATGTGCATATGAATCACCTGGGAATCTGTTAAAATGCCAATTCTCCTTCAGGAGGTGGGTGCTAAGACTGCATTTCTAACAAGCTCCGAGGAAAGGCTGATACTTCCTTCCGGTCTAAGGGCCAAAGTGGCGAATCTAGAGGACTTGGCCTTGTCTGTTCAGTCCCTCATCTGTCACATTTATTGAGCCTCTAAATGCATCTCTCCTCACTGACATACCACTCCCCATATTAACACATTGGAAATCCCACTACAATGCCCTTTTAGGGAGAGCTCTCCTAGAGAAGGAGGTATGTGCCCAGGAGACTCTAGGTCTCATCTTTTTTGTTCCTCAAAACAACACAGAATGCACGAAACCTGAATTCCTCTCCCCACCATGCCCTTCAAGGAGAGCCCTTCCCTCAGTCCCCCCACCTCATCCTCCTAGAACCGCCATTTTCTTCTCATGACAGTGTATCACCACCCACAGCCAAGGCAGAAGAGGGCTAAATTCTTATGTCCCCACTCCCTCTCCAGGCTAGGGCTTTGTACCCTGGGAAGTCCCTTAGGAAGCACCAGAAGTTGCTGGGGAAGTAAGACAGGAAAGGGACCGAACCCAGTAAGGTGTGTGTTCTTCAGTCAATTGCCATTGTGGGTAACTGGGGTCAGGTCAGCTGAGGGTTTGTGAGAGACTATGTAGGACATGCCCCAGAGTTACCCTAGCCGACGGGGAGGTAGTCAGGGTGTTTAGACACCAACTGTCTGACAGGTCATGTTCAAGGAGGTTCCCAGTAGAATTAATTCTCCAGCACATTTGGCTTCTCAGGGCATGGCACAGCATTTGTGGTAGAGTCCCTGGAGTTTACAGGAAGCAGCTTTAAGCTTGTAGAGGAGAACGCAGAAAGAATGTGAGCAAGCCTGCAGCTTCTGCCTACACCATCACTGATGAACTCAACAGGAAGCCAGCAATAACTTAAATGGATGAAGGCTCGGACCAAAACCAAGGAAAGCAGATCAAAAGCAAAAAACATTGTTAAAATAACCAAACTGTTACTGCATCAAATGATCCTTTTGATTGTTTTTTTTTTTTTTTCCCCTCTTGAGACTGTGTGCTTGGTCTATTCTGTTGTTGTTATTCTCATTGCCTTCATGCAAACTAATAATGTCTCAGCTGCCTTAAATGCATGGTTGGCTTTCAATGTAATCTACCCAAGTCACTCAACAGGAAAGCGAAGATTTTTTTTCATTGTTTTCCATTATGAAGCAATTGTAGAGCTGGACTGCCTCCTGTCCCTGTCCTTTATCTGAACCTTGGCCCAGGGATTCTCTCTAAGCTTTAGATTCCTCATCTGTTAGAAAGGAATAGAAATTCTGACTGCACAGGACTGTGGTAAGGGTTGAATAGAAGGAAGAAGGTGAAGCCGCTCACCCATGAGAGGCACTCAAATATCCTCCTCCCTCACTGTCCAATACCCTCCCTGCAGAAGAATATATTCAATTCCATCAGTTCGTATTAAAGTCTGAGTATGTGCAAAAAATCTATCTGAGATGGCAAAGGAAGTAGAGAGCTAATAAAACATGGTTTTTTCCTTCCAGTTGCTTTCTGCTTTGTAGAAAGGCAGACATATAAGGAAGTGGCTCAAACAAAATTGAGTAGTGGTAGGTATTATTTTCAATATAAAGAGTGCCATACTCTGATCTTATAGGGAAAGGGGAATTATTCTCTCTGTTCTTATAATTTACATAACAGTAGTTGGTTCTCTAATTCACACTCACCTGCTAGAGCGTGCAAAATTCCCAGCAACTGCCATGTTCAACAGAATTGTATCACACACCAAAAAACCTTCGACTAACCTCTAATTGATTCCAACATTCCAAAAACTATGAGGAAGAATCAAAAATAATTTAGAAACTACTCACTTGTATTAGGCCCAGATTTATTCAGATAAAACAGAGAGACAGAAGGTTTTTGAAGTGAGATTATTTTGTCAGTTGGGCACAATAAAAGGAAGGAAATAAAAATGATTGCTTAAGCTTCGAAAATCCTTTCTCTTGCGATGAGATTGGGTTATGAGAAAAAAACTAACATGTATTGAGCACCTCTAAATGCTAGGGATCGTGAATCTTCATTTATCATTTTATTTGATCCTGTTGACTCCCCAAAGGCCACCAGAGAAAACTGTTGATCAAGTAAGACTGTGTTTACTAGTCTTAGTGCAGTAAGCAAGAACACAACCTTGACAGAGAATGGTTTCAGGGTTGAGGTAGGTGGTTTTTAGGTGGATCGTGTAAGGCATAGAATTTGTTGGGACTGGACCAAATTTATTGCTTTCTTATTATTCACTTTAGGTTGATGAGCACATAGAGAGAAGGATTTTGAAGAAAGTCTCGATGAGTAAGCTGTGTAGTTGGTGTTACGGGATTAATTACGTGCCCTCAAAATTCACATATTAAAACTCTGACCCCCAGTACCTAGAATGAGACTGTATTTAAAGATAGGGCCTCTAAAGAAGTAGTGAGGGTGAAGTGAGGTCATATGAGTGGAGTTAATCCAATATGACTAATGTCCTAATAAGAAGAAATTAGGACCCTGACCGGCACAGAAGGAAGACCACGTGAGGACATCCATCTACAAGCCAAAGAGAGGGGCTTCAGAAGAAATTACACATGCCAACACCTTGGTCTTGAACTTCTAGCATCCAGAACTTTGAGAAAGTAAATCTCTGCTGTTGAAGCCACTCAGTCTGTGGTACTTTGTTATGGCAGCCCCAGCAAACAAATACAGTTAGTTCACAGTCTCTGGTTCTAGAATCCGGTACTTCCAGGAGCAGGAGGTTAAGTAACATGCCCAAGATTTCAAAGCTATGACCAGAGCCAAGAGTCTAACTTCAGTTGACTGGACTGCAAAACCGAGCTCTCCCCTCCAGAGGTTGAACTTTCCTATAAAGCAGAAACAAATTATAAATAGAGACAAAAAAGAAAGTAACTGGGGTTTCTTATACCTTTCATCAGTTGGTCAGTTTTCCATGGGGCAGGGGACAGCACAGGACCCCCATTGTTTTTTCTAGATAGCCTTCAACCTAGGGTGGCATTTTACAGTTTTCAAGATGTGAGGACCGGATGGTGTCTTTTCCAGGTGAGCAGACACTCCTGTGTCTCTCCCCAACTCTCTCCACCATCCCCTCAACACTAACCTTTTCTAGGTACAGAAATTCTGAGACTTCCAACTGCTGATATGCACAACTCTTCACCTGAGCAGGCTCTTCGATCACTGGATTCCTTGTTCTGAGCAGCCAGGAAGCTCTGGACAGTGACTACCTCCCTTCCCACACTGGTGCTTACTGGGATCCCCTCCCAAATAAGCCGTTTGCACTCAGCTCCTTATCTTAGGGTCTTCTTCTAGAAAAATTCAATTGAGGACACAAGTCTCTAAGTACTGGCTCCAATCTGACAGTCTCCTCTCCTGCCTCAAACATCATTATGGACCTCTAGTTTTCTAAAGGCCATGATCTTTAAAGGTTTTATTTATTTATTTGATAGAGAGAGCCCAAGAAGGGGGAACAGCAGGCAGAGGAAGAGGGAGAAGCAGGCTCCCTGCTGAGCAAGGAGCCCAATGGGGGCTCAATCAGACACTTAACTGACTGAGCCACCCAGATGCCCCAAGGTCATGATCTCTAATATGACTTGGAGGACCTGGCATGACCTGGCACCTACCGGTCTGTTTATGTCAGTGTTCTTGGCTTCTGAGTACCTAAATCTGAGTACCTAAATCAGAAAAGGAATTGATGAGAAAGGCCTCCATTACAGAACCAGGCTGATTCAGAGTTAAGGTCATCTGCATAGGTAAAGCAATTCCCACAGGTCCCACTGCACCTTGGTCCCAATGACCTTTTGCCTGGACACTTCCCACCAACTAATACTCCACTACCAGCAGCCTCCATGGGAGAGCCCTTAACCAGCATGCATCTTCTTGGCCCAGCCTGAGAGAGCTTTAGGCCTGACATGCTTAGAAGCACTTACCATGGGGAGCGGGCACACCCTAAATAACCAGCATGTTAAAAATCCTGGGCAGTCAGAGGCCGGCTCCCTCCTGCTCTCCAGGCCCTTCCTGATCCTGAAGTCCAGCCCCACTAGGCTTTGCACCCCCCCTCCCTTGAAGCCTCCATGCTTCCTGCTGTTGCAAAGTGTGCTGTTCTCTCTGCACAGAATGCTCCCCTCTTCGGAATTCAGGTCAGCCTTCCTCCGGAAAGCTTATCCTGGAAACGCAAAGAGGTCACATCCCCCCACAATAGCTTTCATTTCAGAACCACATTCCCCTTGTAATTGCCTTTTTACTCACGTTCCGCCTGTGAAGCCAGCTCCCCGAGGGCCACGGCTCTGTCCACCATTGCTCACTCCTGTCTGATCAGCACGAGGCAGAAGTCCCAGCACGTACTAGGCACCAAATAAACAGATGCCGAAGGAATGAATGGACCCCATTCTTAAGCAGCTCCATTTAGATTTGACCCAAATCGCAGGTTGTCAATGAGCTGAAGACATTGTCTTTGTGCCTTGGAGGTGAGATGGCTCAGATTGCCAAAGAGACATCTGTCCTCTCATGACAGCCACGAAAATGATCCAATGAGCATGTGGACCTCTTGATTATATGTTCCCAAAGAAAAATTTTTTAACTTTTTGAAAAAGTTGTTAAGTCTGAAGTGTATTCAACTGAGGCCTTGTATCAGTTTACTATTGTTGTATAACAAATCTCTCCACAGCTCAGGGGCTAAAAATAACAACCCTGGAATATTGCTCATTCATCTTTGAGTTGGCCAGGGTGAACTGACCCAAGCCAGGATCACGAGGGTAGCTCTGATCCATGTAACTCTCATCTTCCTTCCACCAGTGGGCTAGCCCTGGCATGTCCTTCTCAAGCCATGACAAAAGTAGAGAAGATAAATGAAAGCACAGGGGTCCTCTTAAGCCCTAGGCTCAATCACGGCACACTGCCACTTCTCCCCACAAGCCATTGGCCAACACAACTCTGATGATCAAACACAAAGCCAGGAGGTACACAGGTACATGCTACCCCAGATGAGGCCACAGCAAGGGTTGAGTTACAGGGAGGGGTGAAAAATCAAGACCACCAGTGAATCTACCACAAGACTCAAGGTCAAGTAAATGATGAAATGCATTTAGAAAAGCAAACAAATGGCTGCCTGTGTGGTGCAGTCAAGTCAGTTGAGCGTCTGGCTCTTGATTTTGGCTCGGGCCCTGACGTCAAGTGTCATGAGATACAGCCCTGTGTCAGGCTCCACGTTCAGTGTGGAGTCTGCTTAAGACTCTCTCTCCCTCTGCCCACCCCTACTCTCTCTCTCACATAAATAAATCTTAAAAAAGAAAGAAAAATGGAAGGAAGGAAGGAAGGAAGGGAAGGAAGGGAGGGAGGGAGGGAGGAAGGGAGGAAGGAAGGAAGACTGAATAGTTCTAGACCCAACACCAAGCCTCTGTGGTCTTGGAGTAAGGCAATATAAACAAGCTAACTGAAAAATCTACGACTATAGTGAGATCAAGGAAGCCCATTTCAATTTCATTTGTTCTACAAAATCTCATTTAAATCCCACTGCCTTCCAAGAAAGCTTCCTTGACTGCTACCCTGTTCATCCATGACCCTTTCTCGAGGCGCCTAAGCCCTTGTACCATCTAACAATTTAGCTTTTCTCGGAGCGTCTCAGCCTAATGGACTATAAGTTCCTTGAAGGCAGGGACCAATCTGGATCTGTCTTGTATCCTTCAGCGATTTCAGGAAATGCTAGGTCATATGCCCCCACCTCCACCCCACCAAATCCCCAAATATCCAAGGGAGGACAGAGTCTTGGCACTCCGGGGGGCAAAGCCAGATGTCTGAGGTTGCAGGCAGCTCACTAGAGTAGCTTGCTGCCATGGCAACGTGGCATCCCTCAAGTGGACCATGCTCCATGACCTTCTGCCTTCTGCCAAGACTCCAAGGAGTCTTGGAGCAGCTGCTACGGCTGCTCTTCGCCAGTGCCATTTCTGCTTCCCTGAATTTTATATTGGCTGGGATAATAACATAAATTAAGGTGTTTGTTGGTTTCTATTACCATTTTTTTAGTAAATCAGTTTTTCCATATTAATGCATGAAAAAGAGATTGTTCAGCAAACATACCATTTATTTCACTGAGAAAAAGCTTTAAATGCTCAGTCATGTTTCTCTAATACAATTCAGTGCTTCCAAATTTATTTACTGCCGCCTCAACAAATCCAAGTAAATCATGCTTTTATACATGCACACTATGCCCATGTCGAGAAGAGGTTTGTTAACGGGCTGTGTTTGTTGAGCCGTGAGTCTGACTATATTCCTAGAGCAAGTGTACTGATCAATCTCGCAATGTACGTGAGCAAAGAATTCTTACTTCATTCTTTCTGAAGTTCTGGTTCTAGCTGGGATGGCAGGAAAATGTCAAAACAAAGGGGATAAAAGGGAGATGAAGCTCCCTATCATTTCTAAAATTGAATTTCCAAACAGTACTTATAAAGCATCGATAAATTTAGGTCTTGCTACAAATTGGAAAATATAATTCGATTATTTTTTTCCTCTGACCTACCCCAGAGAAGCTTTTGGAGTTTGGGAGTTTACAGGTATGTTTGCTACAATAAAGCTTCTTCCCCATGTATGTGTATTTGTACATAATCTAAACATAATCTAAATATGTTAACATTTAGGTTACATAAATCTAAATGACACATAAATCTAAATATACATATATATGTACATATATTATATAACTTACATAACTGTATATAATTTTATATATGATATATATAAAATAATGTATGAGTATATGGTATTTGCATTATATATAATTATATAGTAATTTAAATATATAGTTATATAATTTAATATGTGCAACATATTCATGTCTGTAATGTATATATTACATTAAATTACATAATTTACATATTACATATAATTTAAATATATACTGTATACATAATTCGATATATAACACATATTTTAGCAGCAGGGACATCATTAACACGGGTAATTAACCGTGGCATTACATGTCAGACAACACACATGCTGATGACACTGCACGTTTGGAGAAGGGAGAGGATACAGAAGGGGAAGGGAAGAGAGGGGAGGGAGAAGGTGGGTTCAAAGCTGGAAAAGATTTTGGAGATCATCTTCTGAACCAACATTCCATTTTCCTGGCCTAGAAGATGACATCCAAAAGGAAGACTGATTTGTCCAATGTCGCACAGCTAATCTGTGGCTGAGCTGTAAGATGATGACACTGAAGCAAAACCACTTGGATTTCTGCTTGAATTGTGCAAAATCATGTAATAATACTCAAAGACTCCAGAGTATACACCTAATGTCGACCATCCAGACTTTGTCGGAAGCCAGCAAGCAGCAGAGCCGAGACACCCTGTGGGCTGTCCTCCCAACCCACAGCCAGGCTCGTCGCCAGGACCCTGGTTGCTAGCTTGTCCTCCAGCTCCATTAGCAGGTAGAGAATCGTGGGCTGGCTTTTTAATTAAAGATAATAAAGAAGGACTAAACACAGTGTTGACTAGAAGCAAACCATTATTCTTCCTTAATCACTTAAGCCAAGCAATTTATCTTTGTATTTGGCAAACTCTCAAAAGGAATAAATCAATGTTAAGCCTGAAATTCAGTGACTCAAAGGTTTTTGGAGAAAATTGGGCTCCCAGGGCATCACCAAAAGGCAAGGGCCACGACGAATTTGAGATGTTGGACAGTGCTGTCCAACAGAATATAATATGAGCCGTAAATAGGTACCTGATATTAAATACCCACATTGTTAAAAAGGAAAAGAAAAAGTGAAATTAATTTTAATAGTAATGTGTTTTGTGTAACCCAACATATCCCGAGTATTATTGCAACGTGCAATCAATATAAAACTGGAGTGAGATAGTTTATATTCTTGCCTTGTACAAAGTCTTCAAAATCCAGTGTGTACTTTATACACACAGCACACCTTAATTCAGACTGACCACATTTCAAGTGCTCAGTAGACACAGGGGGCAGCGACTACTTATTGGACAATGCTGCTCTAGATATTTCTTTCTCTGTACATTGAGTGTATGGCAGTCGGGGTGGGAGAGAGACTATAAGATGGCATATTGGTTGAAAGCTCTGCTGCCAGGAACAGAACTAACAATAGCCTAAATCACAAAGGCCCTAAATTAGCCATGTAATTAACAGAACAGCTGGATTGCCAAGGTTGCCCATTCAAGGCTGGACCAGCTAACAATCCAACTCCAGGTTGGTGTCTCCGTAATTCTCTCAACCCTCCCATGCTGCAAGATGGCTGCTGTGGGTCCAGAGAGCACATCTTTGTACTCAGCCTCCAAAAGCAGGAAGCGGAAGGATGACTTTGAAAATGAGAAAGAGCTCTTCCTGCATTCATGGAGGGGAAAAGATGTTTCTCAGATGCCCCTCATTGGCCAGAACAACTCACAAGTCCTTCCCTAGTCCCAGGGAAGCTGAGTATACAGCTATTTTTGTCTCCACAGTGAGAAGCAGGAAATGGAAAAGAGGGTGAAATGGGTAATAGGTTATCACCCAAAGACCGTGTGAAGATCTTGAACGGAATTCCTGGCTCAAAGGGATTTGCTCGCTTTAGAGTCAGTTGGACTCTTCAAACACACATTCCGCATGGGCTGTGCCGATTTATACTTCCTCCAAAACTATAAAAAAAAAAATGTCTCATGCCATCAGCAGCACTGGCATTACTGAATCCTCAAATAACCCTGTACGGTTTGTGAGCATCACCTTCATTTTCCCAGAAGTCGAATGACTTTCTCTGGTCATAACCAAGAGGCTGAGCCATGGACCACCCCTTAAATCCAGGTCTTCTGTTAAGAAACCCCCTGCTTCGGGGCGCCCGGGTGGCTCAGTGAAGCCTCTGCCTTCAGCTCGGGTCATGATCTCAGGGTCAGCCTCTGCCTTCAGCTCGGGTCATGATCTCAGCGTCCTGGGATCGAGCCCTGCATCGGCAGGGAGCCTGCTTCCCTCTCTCTCTCTGCCTGCCTCTCTGCCTACTTGTGATCTCTCTCCTGTCTGTCAAATAAATAAATAAAATCTTTAAAAAAAAAAAAAAGAAACCCCCTGCTTCTTCTACTCTCTGCTGAAATTTGCCTGACAAGTAACAAATAGTTTATGGAGACTGAACACCCAGTTAAGGAATTTCAATCTGAATTTTGTGAACAGTTGAAAACCCAATATGAGACTCAGTCCCCTCCCAGAAGAATCTCTGGTATTAGTGAAAACCCCCTTATATTGCCGTCCTTGTCTGAGCATCAGGCAAATAGATACTGGGGACGCTGAATGATCTGTCTACCGTGATCTACTCAGAATAGCTTTTATTCTTGAAGAGAAGATAAAAATCTCAAAGTGCTTTTATGCCTATCATGTGATGTATGAGAAAAAGAAAAGGAAAAAAAAAAAACCTATGAGGTTGGCAGAAGTGTCCAAATCTCTTGGATAAATGGTCACTGAGACTCAGAGAAATAAAGAGATCAGGTCAAGATCAGATAGATTAGCCAGAACCCATGTCTTGGGTTTTAGGCCATACAAGGGAGGAATACTAGACATTGGGGAAGGGTTCCTTGTTTTCCCTATTAAAAACTTCCCAATGGTCTAAGCACTGGGTATAATAATAATTACGGCTCACACCTACAGAGAATTCATTACATGCTAAGCACTGTTCTGAATGCTTTGCATTTATTTCATTTCATCTTCATCATAGTCCTATAAGATTATGTATAAGTCAGCTATTTCTGTGTAACAAACAAACTTGCAGGGGTCTACAAGAGACACTTAGTTCTCATTAACATATATATGATTTGTCTATGGTTCAGTTGACCTAGGGTAGGCTCCGCCAGTCATGGCTCTAAGCTCTAAGCCCTGGTGCAAGTTTGTCTTTGAATGATAATTGTTACTATTTTGGACCAGTGGATTTTCTGGCAGAGGTCAGAATTTCCCAAAAGAAAAACAGAAACACATGATGCCCTTGAGGCCTAGGCTTTTTAAAGCCCCGATACTCATATGCATATTCTGTTAGCCCAAGGTCAGTCGGGGGTGGGGGGGTAGTTAGGCTCGTTAGGCTCCCCTAATGGAGGTTGAGGGGGAGAGGGTAACTATCTCAATAATTTAATCTACCACAGGTGAATTTTATTATGACTCATTTATAAATGAGCAAAGAAACTGAGACACAGAGAGCTCTAGAAACTCTTCCAAAGTCACATAGCTATAAAGTGCCAGAGTTGAGATGCAGAGATTCAAAGATGAGTAAGATTCAGTTCGGTCTGGAACATGGTTCCTTTACTTGAATTTACATGACATAGCCAAACATATTTTTTAGATACTATATCAATTTCCAACTTTGTTTCACCTTTCAGATCATAGCCAGCACTATCATCATTACAGGAAATTTACAAACATCAGCCTACACCGTGTGTGTGCGTGTGTGTGTGTACGCACGTGTGCACACATGCATGCACAACCATATGCTTCTGATTAACACAAATAACTTGTGGCTTGAATATTGCACATTCATTGGCCCTCACACACAAATAGTACTCCTGAGTGGGAATTGAAGTCATTCCAGTGTCTTGGAGAAATTAGAGGCCTCCAACAAATAGAGAAATTTCCCTCATCCATCTCTGTCACAGGGTCCAGTGGAATTGAGAAGAGGGCATTGGATTTGCCCTCTTCATCAGTTAAGTCATTATATGAAATTCCCGGATGAAGTGTCATCTGACATACGTTACTTATGGACAGTAGTTCTCACACTGTGGCCCCCTGGATGAGCAACGCCAGCATTATTTGGGAACTTGATAGAAATGCAAATTCTTGGGGCCCACCCACAACTACCAAATCAGACACTCTGGGGGTGGGACCCAGCAATCTGTGTTTCAACAAGCTTTCCAGGGGCTTCTGATGCTGCTTCTAAATTTTAAGAACCACTGTTCAAAGGGGCTCTGAGAACACAAAGAAACACAGCTGTGTACAGTGTTCAAGATCGCTGACCCAAGGGAAGGTTGATTGTTTTCTGCCTAATTTTCACATGCTTGGTTCTGTGATTTATGCCTTTACTTTACTGTCAGTACAATGGTTGGGTCTGCTTATAGTCTACTTAGCTGCTATGCTATAAAGAGGACCCCATCTTGTATTGCCTTTGGCTCCGGTGCAATAATTTCCCCCTTGAAAGGTATATAAATCATTCTGGATTGGAACGTGAGTCTTCTTTTTTTTTTCTTTTGCCATAAAGAACATTGGTAGGACAAGTGAGGAAATTTGACTAAGGTGTGGAGATTGCATAATAGCATTGTATCTGTGTTAATTTCCTGGTTTTCACTATTGAAATATGGTTACATAAGAAAATGTGATCATTTTTATGAAAACCATATTGTCATATTTGAACGTAAGGGAGCATACTATTCAAACCTTACGCTCAAGCAGTTCAGAAGAAAGTGTGTGTGTCTGTGTGTGTTTGTGTGTGTAGAGAAAGAATGTTAGCATTTGTAAAATGTTAGCATTTGGAAAATATGAGTGAAGAATATGTAGGAATACTACTTTTTCCAACTTTTTTGTATTATTTCAACACAAAAAGTTGAGAAAGGGAAACGGAGCCACCATAATGTATGTTCCATGCATATGCAACTGATTTCACAGACTCTCATGTTTCACATTTTGTCATGTTTTGGAGCATCACTTTTGTCCCTCCAGGGTGTCAGGATAAGGAGATGCCTATGGAGAGAGGGTGGGCACCGGGTGTGAGGAGAACAGGAGTACGGTGATTGTCACAGCTGGAAATGTCACTGTCGCCTCTAAATTTCTAGCGCATTTATTGTCTGTAATGCTTATCTGACAATATTTAGAAGTGGTTTAGGGACACAGCCTCTGGGGCCGAATGGCCAGGGTTCAAATCCTGACTCCGTCTATTTTCAGACCAACCCCCACTTTATCCGAAAGATGGGGCTGATAATAGCAATGGGGATTAAATATGGGTCACATGCTAAGAACTGTGCGGAGCACAAGATCAGTCGTTCGGGGAATGTTTACTGTTGTTATTACACCCATGCCTGTCTTCATTATAAGTCACTTCACGTTTCTGGCAGCAAGCGCGGATAGTTGTGTGTCCATGGTAAGCTCACAGCATGTTCATCGAGTTCCTCTGGTTCTCACCCACTTTACACCTGATGAAACAGAAACCCCTAGAGGTGAAATAACTTATCAGAGTGACTTTTACCAGGTCAAGTCATTTGCGCCTGGAATCGTTTCGGCCAGCATACTGCCAAGATTAGCGGTTTGGAAGAGCCAGCCAGATGGGCACTCTGGTTTTCCAGAGGTTTTCAGGGAGGAAACATCTTCACCTTTGGGTACCAGGCGCCTCCCGAAGTGGGAATAATATTCTCGCCAGGGTCTTCAGAGTGAGAAAGTGCCAGGTACCGCAAGAGCACTGAACTGTAGTGCACTTTTTAAGCGCTTGGTAATTTTGTGAACAACGAGAAGGAGCACAGTATGATGAGAGTAGAAAACCATGGGTTTAAATTTACCCATCAACTTGGGCAAGTCACTTAACTTCTCTAAGCCCAGATTTCTGCATCCACGAGATGGGAGTAGCAGCAGGCCTCTCCCAGGGTGGTGAACCAAGATCAGATGAGATGCCCACAGGGAGCAGTGGGGGAGGGAGGAGGAATGCGTTTGGGGCCATGGGTGGTCAATGATCGCGGTTCTTTGTTCCAAAAACAAGGGGATGGCAGACTTTTTGGCAGAGGAGCCGATGGTAAAAATTGAGCTGGTGAAGACAAACGGGAAGGGGCTGGTGGAACATCACTAGGGCCAGTGGGCCACTCCCTAGAAGAAAAGCTTCTCATAGGGTTCTGCCCTATGAGAAGTCCAAAGGACCTTCAATCACGTGACCTTTTCATTCACACACTCATGGGCCTGGGATGGTGATCCGCACCACCAACACGTGGGCCTGGGATGGTGATCCAGGAAGCATCCAACATAGCTAGATTTCCTTCTTTATTCACACATTTTCAATCGTGTTGGGTTTCCCTGCAATTAACCAGCTAATTGGAAAGGCATGGTACAGAGCGTAGGGCATAGGTTTCAGACTGGGATAAATGTGGCATAAAAGCAGCAACTTTGTGGGACTCTCTGCATGTTACTCAAGCTTTGTGAGGCTCAGTTCCTTCACTCATAAAAGGGCTGAGAGGTTCCTGTTGGGAATCTCACAGGGTTGCTATCAGATGGGTCACTCACACGGCTACAGGCAGCCCAGCAAAAGATGTAGACCAGAGCACTCTCACATGTCCTCTCCAGCATATTCGCCTCAGTAGTTGAACTTATGTACGTGGTGATTGGCTCCCCTAAATCAAAAGAACCAGGTGGCCTTTTCTGACCTCCTACTAGAAGTCAGAGAGCATCACTTCTACCGTGCTGTTCTAATTGAATCCGTCACAAACACACCCAGACCAGGGGAAAGGATACAGGTCCGACCTCTCAATGGAAGGACCATCACAGAATTTACAGACATATCTTAAAGCTGCCACAAGAGCGATACCATGTTCTAAGATTGTTGAGAGGATTAGATATACAATAATTGAAAAGTATTTTGCATATAGTATTATTGTTGAGATTTTTATACTTACTAGATTATCACAGGATAATCAGGTGCTGCTTCTCTCATCAGTTAGAGCGATTGCATGTTAATAAGAGAGAAACACATTTAGATGGTGCCGTTTCTTCAAGCCCCAGGTTTATAAAAACCGAGTCACTTGAATCCAGGCTAGCAACTAGTTGAATGCCATCGATTGCTCCCACGAATCGAGCGAATGCCTTCTCCATGTCCCTCAGATGCATTGATCTCCTGCTTCCCTCCCCAGTGCTGTGTGAATGTCACTGAATGGTGAGAGGCTGACTAAATGGGCAGGGATATTGATTTTCTTTTCTACCACTTTTGAAAGCTCTTTGCTTACTAGGTGCTGAGCAAACATCAGGCAAATGGCAGACCACGTAGAAATAGATCCAGGGAGGAGCAACAAAGGCAGTTATGGTTTTCTGAACGTGAAGCTGGTTAAGCTTCAGGTCCGTGCCTCCCCATCCACCTCTGGTTTTACACTGGAAAGTGTACACCAGTGTTCATACTTTCTTATCTGCCAGTCCATAATACAGCTCGCCCAGAGGGTACGAAGTAGCATCATGGAAAATACTTCCAACCAATCCATGGAGATTAGGCTCTAGCCCTGTCTGAGGAGAGCCGACTGAAGATTCAGGTGGGCGGTGCTAATAATAGGACTGTCTGTGTATTTCAGAGGATGGGGTGATGGAGTGTTCATCCCAGATGTCCAAGTGCAAAATTTCTTATACTCTGGAAATGGTAAGAAAGACCCATCTTAGTCTGTCACCGTAGTGACAAACAGAACTCCTTTAAAAGAAAGGACATTTGGGGCGCCTGGGTGGCTCAGTGGGTTAAAGCCTCTGCCCTCGGCTCAGGTCATCTTGGGGTCCTGGGATCGAGCCCCGCATCGGGCTCTCTGCTCAGCAGGGAACCTGCTTCCCCCACTCTCTCTCTGCCTGCCTCTCTGCCTACTTAGGATCTCTCTCCTCTGTCAAATATATAAAATCTTTTTAAAAAATAAAACAAACAAACAAAAATAAATAAATAAAAGAACATTCTAGAATCCACCCATCAACACTCTCTTGCTATTGACAACCAGGGAAACTGAAATATGTTTAACTCCACTCAAAAAAAATGCCAGTGGTTCCCTCAGGCAGTCAAAGAGTGGCAGTTCGGAAATCACCTGCAAACTCACACCATTGGGAGGAAACCAATGACAAGGGGTAGAAAGGGACATGGAGATTTTGGTTGGCTCCATTCCCAGTAGGCATTCCCAGAGAAATTTGCCTCAAGGAACAACAAAGGAGAATCTCCAAAGAATGATACTTTCTAATGATCTTGCCAGATTTTCTAAATTTCAGTGTGTTATTGCTTTTAGCAGAAGGAGACGAAACCATGGGCATTCTTAGGATTGGTTTTAGGTTTTTGTGGTGTTCTTAAGGAAAATACCAGAACAGGGCAGGTTTGCCAAGCTCTGTCTTTGTAGCACAGTCTCAGCCCTTAGTTTGAAGAACGTTCGTTTTATCCTCAACTGCAGATGAGAACAGGATGATGTGCTTTCATTTCAAACCGGAAAACAAATTTGGTTTTCTATCCAATCTCTAGAAGGAGCAAAAGGAGGAAGCTACTTCATCTTACTTTATGACAATGGAATTCCTTTGTTTTCCCAAAGATGAATAGTACAGTAGTGTTAAAGCACCGAGAGAAAAGAAAATCAGGTCTAAATGCAGAATAGAGATTCTGCATATACGACCTTGGGTTTAGGGACAGAAAACTTCAGATGGGGCAGGCAGTCATTTCTACCTGTCCCTGAACTCAGGCACTTCTACCCTTGAGGTCTCTCTGGACTCAGGTTCTTTCTTCTGAGAAGAAACTTGATTTTGTTCCTGCTGTTTTCGTTTTAAAGTGACCATTTTACCTAGTCTGTCGGGATCATTTCAGGAAAGGTACAACCCTGAGGAAGATTCCCATTCTCTTCGATCCATTTTTTTTTTTTTTAAATCAAATAAGAGGAGCCTGGGCGGCTCAGATAGTTAAGCGTCTGCCTTCAGCTCGAGTCATGATCCCAGAGTCCCAGGATCGAGGCCCACCTGGGATAGAGCCTTGTGTTTGGCTCCCTACTTGTGCTCGCTCTCTCTCTCTCTCTCTCAAATAAACAAAATCCTTTTTTAAAAAAATGAGTAATCCCATCTTAAAAATCAAATAAATACATACTGAGTTCTGGGAACTGAGAAACAAAGGGGGACAGGAATTGTACCTTCAAGAAGCTTTGTATGCGCTCAGGAAGGCAAAACAAATCACTTCACTCACGGAAAGATTAAGAGACAGTGTGGTGATTCAAAGTAAAAGTCTCAAGACTCTAGTGAGTCCAGATTAGTCCAAATGAACAACAAAACATCTAGCAAATTGCCCCCCAACCCTTAAGATTCAAGACAGCACTCCCAGAAAGGCTGTAAGAATGTCCACATAGCATTTTGCTTTTGAAGTGATTTTGCCGGACGCGTTAGGACATACCATGTATTTTTTTGTCACGAAGATGGCATATTTTTAGGGAGAGCTATTCAACAATTAAAATAATAAGACTCTCCTCTAGAAGGCTCCTTGGGGCTACGGAGCACTTTTCAAATTTCAAAAATTAGCTGCCTAACAGGGACCAAATTGTATAACATGAAATAAACCATGACACAGCTTTTTAAAATGCTGACTTGGCATAAACAACCCGGGGACTTTCCCTTGCTTGTGCAACTGTAGAGTGGTCCGATTCATGCTCAGAAGTGGGAAACAAAGTGAGTAGAAATTAGACATTATCGGGGAATAATGGTATGCTGTCCACATTTAGGAGACGTGGGAGTAGAAATGATAACAGTACCCTCAAGTATCCGCCGCTCTATAAAGGCAAAACTGTAATAGGGAAATGGCAGGGTTTTCTCTGAAACTGGGACAAAAATATTTTTTTATATTTGGTTTTGTTTCCCCCAAGAAAATTACAATTTAATGACGGATACACCAAAGCATGGGAAACGTCCAATGCTCTAAATGCCTAGTCAAGTCCCAACCGTGTGTTTAAACAACTTTTGCAAAGGGGTTACCAAAAATAATGTGGGCTGTTCTCAGAAAATGTAGCAGATATTCAAGAACGAGGAGGGTGTGGGCAGTAGTTTGTGCTTCAATATTTTTCCCAGTTTTATTGAGATATAACAGACCTATGGCGCTGTGTAAGTTTAAGGGGTGCAGCACGATGGTGTGACTTCTGTACGTTGTGGAATGATGACCACAATAATTGAGTTAGCATCCATAGTCTCATAGAGGTACGATAAAAAGAAAAAGAGAAAAAAAATTTCAGGAAAAAATATATAAAAAATTTTCCCTTGTAATGAGAACTCTTAGACTTACTATTAAGCTCAAGATTAACTCTTAACTCTTACCCTCTTACTCTCCTTATACCTATACCAGTGTTAACTGTCGTCGTCATGCTGTATGTTACATTCCCCAGTACTTATTTATCTTATAACTGGAAGTTTGTGCTTTCCTCTGATCCTCCCTCTCCCCACTCACCACCACCTCTGGAAACTACCAATCTGATCTCTTTTTCTGCGTCTTTTTTTTATCTTTTTAAAGATTCCACATCTAAGTGAGATCATACAGTATTTCTCTTTCTCTGTCAGACTTATTTCACTTAGCATAATGCCCTCGAGATCCATCCCTGTCGCAAATGGCAGGATTTCCTCGTGTTTTTCATGACGAAATAATGTATCATGGTATATATTGTTTGTATATACATGCCGCAGCTTCTTTACCCACTCATCCCTTGATGAACACTTAGGTTGTTTCTGTGTCTTGGCTGTCGTGAATAATGCTATCAAGGACACGGATGTGCAGACATCTTTTCGGGTTAGTGTCTTCATTTCCTCTGGATATAGTCCTAGAAGCAGAATTACTAGATCGCTACGTTCTATGTTTAATTTGGGGGGATCTCCCCACTACGGTTTTCCATAGTGGCTGCACCACTTTACATTACCACCAACAGTTGTGCATCGATGTTTTGACACAAAAATATTAAGATATGAGTGCAAGTGCCCTGGGCAGGAGGCACTATGGGCTCCCATGAGGGTTTGTAAGGAGACTAGCCTGGTAGGATGGTAGTGGAAGGGCTGTGGTGTGTAGATGTAGGCTAGACAGATGGGATAAGGATACTCTGGTGCCTTGAAGGCCGGGCTAAAGCACTGTTGGAGTCTACAGAAAGGAATGGTGCTCATTACTAAAGAGAAGACTAAAACTTGGCCACTGGGGAGAGTGAAAGCCATTTGCCTACTGGAACCTCTCTCTTGCCTACCAATCCCTGGTTGAGGAGAGGAAATGGGCAAGGCACCCATGGATAGGGCTGAGGGAACAGCATTGTTCTTTTGGCCAGATCTAACCCAAGCTCCTACCTAACTCCGTAATCATAAACATCTTAGGTAGTCCCCAGCTTTTAAGTCTCACCCAGCCATCGGGCCTTTCCCGTTGAGGCCCCAGAAATAATGTTGCAGAGATAAACCATCTTCGAATTCCTGACCCACAGCCTCTGTAAGCATCCTTAGGTGTTGCTTCAAGCTACCATGTCTTGGGATAATTTGTGATTGCAGCAACAGTAGCTAGAACACAAACATTGACCTCCTGACTCACTATTGGGTTGTCTTTGGTTCTGCCCGTTAGTTTAATCGCCTTCTCAGATACAGTGCCAGAAGCGCACAGTTCTTCACCAAGTTCCCGGTGTGGCGAAGACTTGCAGCATTAAGATGGAATCTCCCCACCACTGCTGCATATTTCTCTGACACTCTGAACAAATAAAGGGGCTAAAAATTGCAATCTGCTGGATATACCACCACCGGAGTTCCTTCTGATCCTCCTTACGCAAATGGCACTCCGCCTCTATGATTTATGGGCTCCCACAATGAAACAGGTCACCACCAGTCTCTGCCTCCCTTCTGCCAGTTGTGCATTTGGGGAATGGCAGTTTCTCGGAAAAAGTGGAAAAGAAGTATTGGCTGGGGGCAGCTGAGGTGGAGTGTGGGAGAGGGATATACAACAGCTTTCTCAGGGGTTAATAGAGACCTTTTTTTTTTTTTTTTTTTTTCGGAACAAAAATGTACGCTGTGGGGCAGAACCTGAGAAAGGGCATATCAGATTTTTCACCGAAAGGTTATCTTGTTTCCAGGACATTACACAGACGGGTCACAGAACATGTTCTCTCTATAGCTTCACCGCCCTAGTGCTTGGTAACAGGTTGGTCTCATTCTAACACTGCTTGAGTAGGCGGCCCTACTCTTCATGGTAGTGGGCCTTCTCTGGGTACTCGGTATGTCCATCAAATTCCTTCATCCCTGCGCAGGTATCGTCATTGGACAAGTCATCAGTCATCAGCCCCATATTCCAGCGTGACTATTAGCTGCCTTGCTGCCTGTGGTAGGGAGAACAATGACCCCCAAAGATGTCCACGTCCTAATCCCTAGAAGCTTCAAATATATTGTGGGCGTGTGTCAAGGCATGAAGTGGCAAACAGCAGACTTTAACGTAGGTAGAGTGTCCCGGATTATCAGGGCGGGCCCTGTGTCATCACAATGGTCTCCTAGGAGGTGGAGGAGGAGGAGGAGAAGGAGCAGAGGAGGTCTAAGTGACACTGTGGCAAATGGTTCCTTACCTGCTATCACTGCCTTTGAAGCTGGAGGAAGAAGGCCATGAGCCATGAAATGCAGGCAGCCTGTGGAATGCAGGAAATGCAAGGAAATGGATCCTCTCCTGGAGCCTCTAGAAGAATGCAACCCTGCGGACACCTTGCTTTTAGACTCCTGACCTCCAGCACCGTCAGAGGATGCATTTGTGTTGTTTTAAGCCACTAAGAAAACTAAGATACTGCAGAAGGAAAACTGTTTTCTCCTCGCATCTGTCAGAGGGCAGATCTATGGGCACGTTGGTCCTGTACCTTCCGAGAGCACTATTGCAAAGTCGATGTTCTATTTTCTTCGTTTGTTTTGCATCGCTGTGCTGAGGCTTGCTAACACCCCTTCGCGGGGTGCTCTGTGCATAAGCCAAAGTGTATTAGGAATCAATCGCCCTGATCTTTATTCCTTGTTGGTCTTTTATCATTTGTGGGCTGATGGGCTTGACATAGGAATTACACTCTAGCTGCCTGGTGCAGGGGATACAGTTACCAGCCCCCCGAATATTTCAGACATACGCCAAGTGCAATTTCAACCCCCATTTCCTTTGCCGCCCTGTCAACCTGGGATTGTTCCATTGGCAACTAATGAAATACCAAGAGGAGGAAGGAATTGGCAAGGCATCGCTGTTGACAAAGGGGCTAACCTTTGAGGAAGATGAAAAATAGATGCCCTTTAGGAAGAAAGAGCAAAGGAAGTGAATCTTCGCTCTTCTTTAACTCTTTAGTCTATTGGCCCGATCCAAAAATCAAACCTTCTTCAGAGCTCATTAAAGAAAAGGAGACTATGAATTTTCAAGGCTCCATTTGTATTCTGTAGCAGGCAGCTCTTGGTTTGTTCCCCTGCTGGAAACTCACAATGAAACAATGCTGCAACCTTTGTCATAGCAAATAAATGGTAAGTGTGTCCTTCCACGCTGCAGACATGTCAGGCATTAAGAATGTTGAAAAGCAAACAATTTGGGGAGGGTTTTTCACCATGCCCTCTCACCTCCTTTGTCTTAATCTAACACCTTCCGGTGGCACCCAATTCTGAGCCCTGGAAACTGCCCAAGAGTTTCAAAATTACCTTTTTCATAAACTCCCATTCCTTGCCTGCACAAATTTCCACCAGCCTCACGGAGGAAAAAACCATCTGATGAAGGAGTTCATGCATAAGTGTCGGTAAATGGTAACACCTGGATGTGTCGCCGGTCCCAGAGGACTCATTTTCCAAATCTTTTCAAATAGAGACATAATCAACATAGGTAATGAAGGCTTCGATTTCAAGCTTAACGCTTCATGGCTGGAATTCAGTCGGCGTGCAGGTGCTCAGGGGAGGGGATCTGGGTCCCTGGAAGCTTTCTCTGGGGCCCTCAAATCATACCATTTATACCACGACTCAAAATCCTGCCCCTGCTTCATCCTTCACAGAGGAGATGGATTCCATCGCCATATTATTCATCATAATTAGAGACAATAAGACTTGCAGTATGCCTCAGAGACAAAGGAAGATTATCGCACGTGATCCTCACCGTGAAGCATTATACAATCCTGAATTCCAACATCTCCACGCTATACATCAGAGGTCAACAAACATCTTCTATAGAGGGCCAGAGATCAAAGGTGTTGTGAGCCATATGGTCTCGGTCGCAAGTACTCAAGTCGCCCTTGGAGTGTGACAGCAATGAGTGAGCACAGCTGTGTCCAACAAACAGTATTTATGAAAACAAGCAGCAGGCTAGATTTGCCAATCCCTGCTCCAGAGGAAGAAAACATGATCCAGAGAAGCCGAGCGACCCACTTGAGAACGCACACAAATAAGGAGCAAATGAACCCAGAACCTGAACCCCAGTGCTTTCTGTCTCCAAATTTAGTGCTCGTTCGCTGCACTGGACTGCATTTGGGGCATTTAGCACTGGGTAGAGTTGGGTCTTTAGCGCTTGGGTCTTTAGCACAAGAGTTTGGGTCTTTAGCACTTGGTGGAGTAGTGACTTTGGATCAAGTCACCCGCAGTCTCCACCCAACCCCGCCTTCCCCCCTGCACATTTGTGAGGCGGCAGGTGGGACTGGGGCCCCATCATCACTATGCAGTCGTGGAAACAGTGAAGGTAACTGATCCACAGGACCCAACCAGGCCAAAGACAGGATAATTTGTGAGCCTTCATGGCATATTCCATCGGATTCATCCGTTCCTTCCAGAAGCGCGTTATTGAGCCCATGGTGGGGGCTCAGCAGCCCGAACACATGCTCACTCAGCGTCCTCCTCTGGTTCACCAGCAGGGGCGCACCAGGTACCAGCACCATGTGGAGGTTTTGTTGGGGACTAAGCTTTAGGAAGCTATGCTCCTGTGTTGTGCCGGAGCCATTCAGACCCAGCTGGGCACTGTGAGCACCTTCTCCGTGGGTCCTGCTGGCTTCTCTTCACCTTCCCCTCCAGGTGCCTTCCCGGGAAGGTGGAGCACCGGGTGGGTTAATCAGGCGAGAGGACACTGTTTGGGCCACAGCTGGAGTGGACAGGGGGCAGAACCTTCATCTCACTCCTCCCCTTGTTTCATTTGTCCTCCCGGAAACCTTCTCTGCTACACCGAGTTCCTTCTGCTCACCTGCGATAGGAAAGAGCCATCCACACGGCTCAGGCAGACTCTCTTTGACTACACTGTGAGTGTGACCAAAGCCAACAATATATTAAAGCAACAGCCTCGCTTTGCTTCTTTTCCATGCTCACCTCTCAATAGAACCTCCTTGAGAAGACCATGTCATTTTGGCCGAGGACAGAGTTTACAGGTCCTTGGGACCCTTGGCATCCCTGGGAAATTGTCCTCCAAAATATACCCCAGTCTAACCATCCCCTCCTCAACACATAGCATAGTACCTAACATCTTTTAATATCCTTTTCCTTAATACAGTCCCCTAAATCCAACCCCTGGCATTCTTCCTCCATACTGGAAATAGGAACAAACGGAAGATTGAGATCATGCTACAACACAACCCCAAAGCCAAGACACGCATTCCAACAAACACGGGAGCTAGAATTTTACCTTCTAAAGGCATTCCCGAAGCTGCACTTTGCTCAGCTAGAAACATCTTCTGATTCCTCTTTAATTACACAGACTTATCTCATGGTATATCTTGTATATAGTGCTTTAGATGAGAGACACCAATCTGTTAATATCTTGTCACTGAGACCCAATAATAGGAGTGGTGACCAGTGGCATGCGGCCATATCTTCTTTCCTCAATTGATTGTCTTCATTCTTGCAAGATGGCCAAACCTCCCTAAATGAGGGCAATCAATACAGAGCCTTCAGCCATAATGGTGGCTTAACTCCCTGTTCTTTGAAAAGTTAAGCCCTGTGATTTGCCTGTAACTGGGCTTTCCAAAAAGGCATCCCTGCAGGCTCAAGAGGGAAATTAAGCAGCCAGACTCCTGCCTGCTCTGCCCCTCCAGCAACTGACCTTCCCGTGTCACATCCTCCCTCCCCAGGCCCCTCTCATCTCTAGATCCCTGTTTGGATCTTGACAATCAAGACCAGCAGTGGGTGGCAAAGCAGATAAGCTAGAGTATCTGAGTTTAGGAGTGGCTGCTCTCCTCTGTAATCTCCCGTGTCACCCCAGCAATGGCCTTTCTGGGTCTCTTGCTTGATGAGCTGTGTTCAGTTCATCAGTTCCAACACCGAGATAACACACTACCTTGGAAGAGTGAAGTCGAAAATGGGTGGAGCCCCTGCTGGTGGGTCTTCTGCATTCAGGACCCACGTGGGAATGGGCTCTAGCTGGTTTCTCTTGCAATGTTTTATCTGTCTTTAAGTAGCTAAGAGCAGTAAGGATGCATCCAAAGGACCCAGGTTGCTTAGGAAGGCACCATCCCACTGCCTTTCCACAGTCCCTGAAATATTATAACATTGGAATAATGATAGTAGCAAATGCAGGCATTTATTGAGTATATACTATGGGCCAAGGGCCTACATGCATAATCTCATTTGATTTTCTCCATAATCCAAATTACGAAGTGGGAGCAGAGAAGCAACATGGCCCAGTAGGGAAGCACGCAGACCATACAACCATACAGATTGCTGAGGTCTCCTGTGAATTTCTGAGGGCAGACGGGGGACTTACACAACAGAAATGTATACCTTATGGTTCTGGAGCTAGAAGTCCAAGATCAAGGGGTCGGCAGGTTGGCCGAGAGAGAAGGATCTGTTCCAGGCCTCTCTCCTTGGCTTGCAGATGGCTGTCTTGACCTTGTATCTTCACAGCATTTCCCTCTGTGTGTCTGTATCCAAATTTCTCCTTTTTATAATAGGACACCAGTCATGTGGGATTAAGGCTCACCTTAATGACCTCATTTTAACTTAATGACCTCTTTAAAGACACTATCTCCAAATATCGCATTCTGAAGTAGTGGGGGTGAGAACATCACCATGTGAATTCTTAGGTGGACATAATTCAGCTCAGAACGGGTACGAACCATGGCTCTACCCTTGGCTACCTGTGTGACTCACAATACACAACTCATAATACACTTACTATTTCCCGCCTTCGTTCCTAAGCCCCCATGAGGTTGCTGTGAAAAACAACGGAAACGTGGTACATGAAATACTTACAGTCAGCCTGCAATACCAATGCTCGTTGGTATTAGGTCTCATCCCCATTTTACAGGTGAGCAAACAGAGCCTTAAATAGGTCCAGTAGCTTGCAGGAGATCTCACTGCTGGCCAACAGCAGGTGTATCGGGGCCTGTAACTTAGGTCCACCCGTCCCAAAGACCAAGTTCACATCCACAACGCTACTCTGCTTATCGCTGCATTTTCTACTGAATTGAAGTCACTATTCTGCCTAAATGGAAGGAAAGCTATAGCATCCTTTCAAGGAGATGAAGCACAGCATTTAAACTCCCCCGCCCCCGCAGCTCAAAGCTTGAAGGGAAAGCCCCCCCGGTGTGCCTCTGGCATCTCATGAGAGGAAGAAAGGAGCCTGTCCCGGCTGGCCGCTGACCCTGTAAGCACACATCCAAAAGCACTCGGGTCCTCTCCCCTCCCCAGGAGTCTGACACCAGGAAGGACGACCAGGCCAGTACCACTTCTGACTTCGGCCTTAATCCTGCAGTCCCATGTGGACTGATCTTCAAGCCCCCCACCCTCCCCCCGCGGGTGTCCTGGCTAACACGCATTGGGCGTGATGTTTCTGGAATAGCTATTTTTGTTTTGGTTTAACCTATGGGGGGAGGGGGAGTCCTCAGCCCATAATAAAAGCTAAGCAGTTTATTGTGCAAATTAAGAGGTTTGTGATAAACAGGAGATCCACATCACTTGGAAAACTTGCTGTCCTTGTGCCTGCCGGTGCACCCCTACCCCAGCCTGTCGGCCCCGCCCCTCCCAGCTAGCACTAGGGGAATTCAGAGAGATGATTTTTGGTGAGTAAATGGAAGGTATTTTCATATGGATGTGAGTTTATTCTCTTGCAGAGAGAGCCCTTGACGTTGTTGGGTATAGATACTCTGTCCTTTGCTTGCATCTGGTTTGATTTCAGTCCCCTACTTGAGGGGTGTCAGAACAGGGACAAGAGAGACAAGAGAGGTGCAGAGGATCCCTCAGCACACAGTTTCTCAACGCCAGCTTAGGAATCAAGTACCTCGAAAGCTTTAAGAGATACTGAGGCCAGGCTCACTCCCAGCGACTCATTTGACAAAGTCCCCAAGGGACTGTGAAGCCGGCCAGTCTGGGGAGTTCAGACCTACAACTTCCCACCCAGAACAAGTACACGGGCAATCAGAGAAGCCACCTCAGGGTGTCTGAGAGCCATATTTTTTCAAAGTTCCCTAAACTCTCATGCGTCGTTAGTGAGCATGCAGTTTGGTGCAAACTTTCCGGAGGGCGTTTGGCAATAATTGCCCTAAGGAAATTTAAAATCATAGAGTAATCTGCAATCCCGCTGCTTATAATTTATGCTCGAAAAACATCACCAGGGCGCCCAGGCACATTTGTGAAGATACTCACTACAGCGTTGAGTAGAACTGCAAAACAGCAACAAAATACGCAGCCAACCAGGGTATCCTTCAATAGGTGACAAGGTCATTAAATTGGATTTAACCACACGATGAAATAATGGGCCTCTGTTAAAGAGAATGAGTTTTCATTAAGAACAGCATATGTTTCTTGATCCTTTTGTAGTAAATTTAAGAGATACTACCAGATGTTATATCTATATTACAATAGATACAGATATTATAACCTAAGTATTATAGGTATCATATATATAACTGATATTATCACATGAAGGTATAATACATGTAAATCCACTGGTTACATAGTATAATATATATCTATATGTAAATATTATAAACATATGGATGGGGAAACCTGGGTGCCTCAGTCGGTTAGGCATCAAACTCCTGGTTTTGGCTCAGATCATGATCTCAGGGTCTTGAGATCGAGCCCCTAGTCGGGCTCTGCGCTCAGCGTGGAGTCTACTTGGGACTCCCTTTGCCTCTCCCACTTGTGCTCTTTCTCTCTCTCTCCTCCCAAATAAAATAAATTTTTGAAAAATATATGGCTATTATCCATCAGTATTGTCTACATGCATGTATAAATATATACATCTATAAACCTCCCCTGCAAATTTACAACATTGTATCGGTTTCCTATGACTACCATAACAACTTAGCACAGACTTGGTGGCTTAAAACAACAACTTCTTATTCTCTCACAGTTCTGGAGGATGGAAGTCCAAAACCAAGGCATCAGCAGGGCTGAGCTCCTCTGGGGCTCTAGGGGACAGTCCTTCCCTGCCTCTTGCAGCTTCTAGCGGCCACCAGCGTTCTTGTCCTGCGGCTGCTTCGCTCCACCTATACCTTCACGTGGCCTTCTGCTTGTCTCTGCGTGTGTCTCTCCCCAGTCTCTTATTGGACGTGTGTCATTGGATTGAAAGCCCACCCCAATAACCCAGAATGGTCTCATCTCGAAATCTTTGATTACAACTGCACATCCCTTTTTTCCAAATGAAGTCACATTCACAGGTTCCAGGGATTAGGACGTGAGCATATAGGTTGGGGGCATATATAGTTGGCGAGACATAGATTTTGGAGGAAACATTCAATCTACTGTGCTATAAAAGAATGATACTAAATATACTACCTTTTAAAAAACTACCTCTTCCTCTACATATGTGTATGAGTGCATACAAATAAACAATTTCTGGAAGGACTCACAAGAAGTTATGAGGAGGGGTCACCTTTGAGCGGAGAGCTATTTGAGAAAGAGGAAGGAAAGAGGATAAATGTTCCCTTCCCCTTATATAACTTTCTGGACTGCTTTAATTTTCTAACCGTGAACATATGTTACCTTCTTCTTTCTTTTCTTTTTTTTTTTTTTACATCAACAAGGATTCACAGGAAGTGGGGGAGGAATTATGTTTTTTCTTGTCTTCTTTCCCTTTTCTCTGCTTGAAAACACATTTTATTTAATTAAAGAAGCAAATCGCCCAGGGGATTTGGATGTCCAGCCCAATGAGGGATGGAAAGGTCCAATCCGACCCTGTCCTTCCCCAGTGAGAGAACCAAGATGGAGGGCAGGACAGGCGCCAGGAGAGCTGGAGGCTAAGGGGTAGTAGGCATCTCCCTTCGTCCTCGCCTGGGGCTGACATCTTCAGAGGATGGCTGTGAGACTTCATATCTGCAGATCTCGCTACCAAGTGAGGCTCTCAAAGACTGGATCCCACCAGGGCCTCATCACAATTCTGAAAGGTAGAAATAGGCTTTTGACAGAGGAAGAAAATTACCCCCCAAGACAGTGTCAACCCTGAGGCAGGTTGGAATCCCCCGGAGAGTCTGACTTGGTCCAATTGTGGCCTGCGAGTGGGGGTTGCTAAACTTCCACAGGTGATGCAGTGGGCACTCCAGGTAGAGGACAGCTGACCTGAGGACCGGGAAGAGAACAGATGTCTGCAGACATTTTCCGTGTGCCAGGAGCTGTGTTTCACAGCCAATCCACAGCAGCTGACCCCACTTGTTCCTCAAATCAACCCTCAGAATGAGGTATGCTCATTCTAGTGGTAAGGAAACAGATCTCAGAAAAGCACTATTATATTCAAAAGTACCGAGTTAGCAGGGTTAATGTCCATCTCAAACCCTCATCTGTGGCCACCAGAGTCCAGAGCTCCAGACTCCCAATCCAGAGCTCTTCCTACAAAACCTCACAGCTTCCACGGAGGACTCGCCCCCAATTCACTTATTAGGGGCTCCAGTCCTGGGATGGGGCAAACTAAGAGAAGTTCCACTTTGTTAACCGCTCAAAAATCGGCCATCAGAAAACCTAGAAAAGCAAAAATGATCACACATCATCCATTCGAAAATGCGTGGGTTTCGCATGTCTCTTACAACCGCTCTCAGCAAATGGCAAGAGTGGACAAAAATTGTATTGCCTTGGGCTGGTGCATCAAAATATGCCAGATAGGTGTTGACCACTTAGAGGAAACTCCTGGAGACAATAATGCAGCACTCTTTCAAGAAATGTTGACCACCACCACGTTTGATGGCACAGAGGATGATATGGTATAGGAAAACACAGATGTGGAATATTCTAAGTTTGACTTCAAATGTGCATGCAATGGGTTGTTTTTTTAAGATTTTTTTATTTATCAGGGTGCCTGAGCAGCTCAGTGGGTTAAAGCCTTTGCCTTCGGCTCAGGTCATGCTCTCAGGGTCCTGGGATCAAGCCCTGCATTGGGCTCTGCTCAGCAGGGAGCCGGCTTCCCCCTCTCTCTCTGCCTGCCTCTCTGCCTACTTATGATCTCTCTCTCTCAAATAAATAAATAAAATCTTAAAGAATTTTATTAAAAATATTTTTTATTTACTATTTGACAGAGAGAGAGAACACACAAGTAAGCAGAGCGGCAGGCAGAGGGAGAAAGAGAAGCAGAAGCAGGGCTCCATCCCAGGACCCCGGGATCATGACCTGGGCAGACATTTAACCAACTGAGCCATTCAGATGCCCCTAATGTGCAACAGTTTAGAAATGTTCTAACCAATTTATTTCCTAACATTTTCCTTCTTTATTATTATTTTTTTTGCAAACATTATATAGGGTTAAAGAAATCTTTGTCCCAATGGTACTGTAAGAGCACTTCATGTACAAAATAAGGTTTACAAATGAGAAGGAAGCATTATGACAGAGTTTAATTCTCAGGAGCTGTAGTAATTTCCTAGGGTTGAGTTAGTTTCATTCTTAGTGGTTGTATTAGTTTCCATAACAAAATACCAAAATCTGGGAAGCCCAATACTACAGAAATTAATTCTCTCACAGTTCTGGAGGCCTGAAGTCTGAAGTCATGGTTTTCATGCCACATTCCCTCTGAAATCTCTAGGAATGGATCTCTCCTTGCTTCTTCCAGCTTCTGGTAGACCCATGAGTTCCTTGTCTTGTAGTAGAATAACTCCAATCTCTGCCTCCTCCCTCTTCACATGGCTTCACTCTGTGTGTCCATAGGTCTTCCTTTGGCATTCTCCTTGTATGTCTGTCTTTTTCTCATGAGAACACCGGCCATGTTGTTTTTAGGCTCCATCTTCCTCCAGCACGACCTCCTCTTAACTAATTACCTCAGCAACAACTCTTTTCCCAAATAGGGCCACATTTTGAGGTATCAGAGGTTAGGCCTTCAATATATCTTTCATAGGGATGTAATTAAACTCATGAAAGTAGTAAAGAAAATAATTCTTGGTGGTACAGAAAACAATGGTGTGACCCAATCTACAACATCATAGGTGTAAAACTTCAGTATTTTCACCAACATGTCAGTTCTGTGTTTTATGTTTTTTTTTTCTTGTGCTCGCTGCAAGCTAACTTGTTTCACTCTTTGAAGGCAGGTTTCCCATATTGCTCCTCTTTCTCCCAGCCCCTCTCCTGACCCACACAGTCAATGCTAATTAGCAGCTGTTTAATTATCAGCCCAGCGGGAAGTGATCCAGGCCCTGATCCTTGGAGAGTTACATTCACGGTTAAGCTGTCCCAGATACTGGAAGGTTGACTGTGTTCTGTGCCTTAGGGAGGGGCAATGTGGCTTAGTTGGAAAGTACATAGCATTTAGAATTGGTCAGCCCTTGTGACTCGGCCATGTTTTCAACCGCTGAACAATGGCTGCTAAACCTCCTTTCCTCAGTTATAACCATATCCTCTCCAGTCTTGTTGAGAAGATTCTATGTAGTGAAAGTATCTTGTTAACAAAACGTGTAAAATAGAATGCAAATGTACAGGAATAGTATCTGCTTCATTCTAGAATGGTCTGTAACTGGTATATTGTAGATGCACAAAAACATTGGTTGACTGAAAATTTGTAACTGAAGAGAAAGACTACAAGAGGAAAGGAAGTGGGAGGAGCTTCTTGAGTAAAATTTCTTCTACGCACATGTATCAAACTAAGACTTAAAAGTTGAACCGGCATTGCAGAATATCCATCTGTTTGTTTCTAATAAGATAATTCCCAGTAACAAACACTCCTGCTTTCTTATGTTTTTCATTTATATAAATGTTTAGGTCAATGGACCAACTTGGGTGAGCAGTCTAAAATGAAATTCCTAAGCTAACTATACATAATAGTTGGAGAATACAAGAAGCTATGGTTCAGTTAATGGCATTGGTGCCACATCAATGTGGTAATGAAAGGTATTGTGTGTGAAAGGTTACAATTCAGAGGAGGAAGAAGGGAGAATAAAAGTGACCTTTCAGTTAGAATGTAAGGAAGGAATTTGAACTAGGAAATATTTCTCTGATATTAACAGCTTTATCACACATAGGATTATAAAAATGAAGTCTTCTCCAGAGGTCTTTAAAAGTAATAAACTCATGGGGTGCCTGGGTGACTCAGTGGGTTAAAGCCTCTGCCTTCGGCTCAGGTCATGATCTCAGGGTCCTGGGATCAAGCCCTGCATCGGGCTCTCTGCTCAGCAGGGAGCTCATCAGGCTCTCTGCTTCCCCCTCTCTCTCTGCCTGCCTCTTTGCTTACTTGTGATCTCTCTCTGTCAAATAAATAAGTAAAGTATTTTAAAAAAATAGTTTATAATCTCATCTTTCTGCTAATGGCAATTTCATTTATAATAGAAAACAATCCAAATGACCAGTAAGAGGGAAATCATTGGGTAAATTATGGTACATTATTCTATGGAATATTCAGGTAGCTATTAAAAATTAAGTTACAAGAGCCATGGAGGAGCATAATTAAAATTCCTAAGGTAGGATACTTAGTGAAGAAAGAATGCATAACTTTATCTATAGTTCAATTACTTTTATGTAAAAATTGGGTTTAAATGCAAATTAGCATTGAACAAGAACCCAGGAAAATTAAAGCAATTTATGATATTCCACGGTATCATTGTGAAGGGGAGGGGGAACTAATCTCCAGCTATTTGTGTGTAACAAATAAAAATATATGTTTAAAAGTTGTTCTCTCTCTTGGAATTATAACTGTGATCTTCATTAAGGACGTGAAGATAAACTAAAGGCTCAGAAAGGCTCGCAGTCTTAGGATTTTTAATTTTTAGTGACACTAGATGACAAGATTACAGACACCTACGTCATGCTTCAGCACTTCTGGGTTGCAAGGAGGGTGATGTCGAGAGAGAGCACAGCATTCCAAAGCATCGCTGGTCTCCATTAAGACCTAGTTTACGGAATTAAAAATTAATTTTATGGAAATGACTTTAAAGTCTTTTCATTAGACTGCACTCAGGCTAATTGAGTTTGGAGTGCTATTGTCACAGCCATTCCTGCACTATCATCTAAAAAGATGACATCTGATGTGAATCTTCTTCTTCTTATGCTGCTCAGAAGGCGCTCCAGAGGGGAGTTTTCAAGCATCCACAGGGCAGCTGCTCCTGCTTAGCAAAGACCCTAGCGAAAGAATGGTGCTATTTTAGCGAAGTCAGTCATGACAACAAATCCAATACGATGGGAATATATTCCCACCATAATCCAATATTATGGGCATCCCTCGATGGATGCCAATCCAGGCTTACCATCAATGAGTAGTGCAGAGAAAGTCCTCTTGTTGAGGGCCACTACTGGCTAAGGTGATGGCCGAATTCAGACTCCTTCCTAAGTGAAAATGACACTCCTACTGCTCTTCCTTGAATAGTTGCTTCCCAAGTAAAAGCGAAGTTTTAAGGGGGCTGTGTGTGGCTCTTTACATACGGGTGTGGATGTGTCTAGATAGATCTATCTGTTCTGTGGCAGCTGTGAGAATGCGCAGCATACATCTCTGACTTCTGGGAGAGTAATTGACCAAGGACCCCAGCTGCTGCACTCTGAAATCTGTCACTGTGTTGGCAAGAGGCCATACTTCCTAGACAGCTCGAGCCAGTGACCAAGCACAGCAGGGGCACTGAGGCAGGCTCGTCCCTGGGAGACACAGGGTTCTTCTGACAGCCGACTTTGAACCCCCAACAGACCTGCCAAACCTTCCTTGTGCTATAGAGCCGTGGAGGACACTTTTGCCCCACCTTGTTCAGTTTCTCCTCTATGGGGTCAAGCTTACATAGCAGTTTCTTTCATTTTCTCTCCTAATAAAAGCCTTACACATTTAATCTCATCTTGGCATCTGTTTCTCAGAAAATATATATGTGTGCATGTGTGTGTGTGTGTGTGTGTGTATACAGAAGATATATGTGAGTATATATATACATGTGTATATATACATACATATTACACACCATACACATGTATGCATGTGACTATTTGAATCATAATTTATCTCCATTTGATGGGCACTAGTTGCATCTAGATTTTTGCCATTCTAGAACTCTCCATCCATCCTGCGCTCTCAAATATTTTCTATGTGCCACAGTGAATATCTGTTGTGGAATACCTCCAAAGAACAGAGCAAATGCCACGCCTACCACATCTTTTCTACACACATACAGAGTTTCTGCTAGAATTAGTTTTCCTGGCAAGTGAGTCCCCGGTCTGCCTGTGTCAGTATGTAGAGTGAAGTAAGGAACCACTCTCCCACAGCGTTCCTGCCCCTTACGGGGCACCAAGGAAGGGGAGGTTTCCAGACTCATCTGTGGTCTCTTCATTCTTCCCTCCCTACCATCACTGTTAACTTGGAGCCTCTTGACTTCCCTGCTCTCGTATCAGAGTTCAAGTGCAAGTAACACAAACAGATTCTGAATTACTTAAGCAAAAGGGAATTTCTTGGAATGGCACAGGGAGCTCACAATCAGCGGGAGGCCCAAGGATTGGTCTTGAAGGAGCTCCAGGGCCGGGCTGTGGAACTGTCCCAAGGACCTTTTACAGGGCAAGTCTGGTGAATGAAACTCTGAGAACAATAGCCTGCAAGGTTTCCTCCTCCTCTCACATCCCTTCCCCAGGATTCAAAGCCATACCCACCTAGGCACCTCTGAAGCAGAGAGAGCCTGCGGTTTCTTTGCAGATAGGCGTCTCAAATTTCATTCCCAACACAGAACCTAGTGGACTCCGGGTAATGCCCCAAATGCACTAGGGATACTTGAGAAAAGAAGAAATGAATGTTGAGGAGCAAAGTATCATTAAAAAAAATCAGGGGCACCTGGGTCCTTGAAGCATCCAACTCTCAATTTTGGCTCAGGTCATGTTCTCAGCCTTGTGAGATCAAGCCTTGAGTCGAGCTCTGCATTGGATATGGAGCCAGCTTAAGATTCTGTCTCCCTCTCCCTCTACCCCTAAGCCCCCAACGCTCACTCATACACACATGCTCTCTCTCCTTAAAAAAATAATCAGTGTGGAGCACACACCGTTTTCTACATTTGCATGGTCCCTGAGTCTGTAGATGTTTGGAGATGAGCCACAGCCCCTGTATGATAAATTTGTGATGCCCAAATGAAGAAAATTTCATGAATGGGACTAAGTCTAACTGTTGCCAGGAGCCTGCTTAAAAAATTGAGCTCCTAAGTTTCATTTCATCCAAGGGCTTAGGGTTCCAGTTTTGGAAACAGAAATTGAAGCGCTGTCATTGACAGGACAGCCTTTCTTTTTTTTTCTTTTATTTATTTTTTTATTTTTTTTATTAATGTACAATATACTATTTGCCCCAGGGTACATGTCTGTGAATCATCATTCACAGCACTCACCATAGCACATACCCTCCCCAATGTCCATTACCCAGCCACCCTATCCCTAACCCCCACCCCCAAGCCACCCTCAGTTTGTTTCGTGAGTTAAGGAGTCTCTTATGGTTTGTCTCCTTCCTGATTCCATCTTGTTTCATTTCCCTCCCCCAATCCCCACAACCCTTCCGCCCTTCCTCTCAAATTCTTCATATCTGAGAAATCATATGATAATTGACTTTCTCTGATTGACTTATTTTGCTTAGCATAATACCCTCTAGGTCCATCCATGTCATTGCAAATGGCAACATTTCCTTTCTCTTGATGGCTACATAGTATTCCATTGTGCATATATACCACATCTCCTTTATCCATTCATCTGTTGATGGACATCTAGGTTCTTTCCATAGTTTGGCTATTGTGGACATTGCTGCTATAAACATTTGGGTGCCTGTGCCCCTTCGGATCCCTACATTTGTATCTTTAGGGTAAATATCCAGTAGTGCGATTGCTGGGTCTTAGGGTAGCTCTATTTTCAACTTTTTGAGGAACCCCCATACTGTTTTCCAGAGTGGCTGTGCCGGCTTGCATTCCCACCAACAGTGTAGGAGGGTTCCCCTTTCTCCGCATCTTCACCAACATCAGGACAGCCCTTTCTTTTCAAAGATCCCTCGCTTACTTTCTAGAGCTTTGCTATGAACTGGCTGGCTCTCCAGGCAGATGTTCTTTTGGTTTGCGTTTGGGTTTGCGATTGCTTTTGGGTTTGGTTTGATCTGACTTGATTTTGGTTTTGGCTGATTGCCAAATGTGATAGCTCAATCCTCTCAACAAATGTGAAGGCTGGAAAGCCCTTGGGAAAAATGATCCCTGAGGTTTTAACTCTCTCTCCCTCCCTGAATCCACATGAATCTTCTTTACTTAACAGGAGCATTGCTTTGTTTTCTTTCCCTTGACAATCCCTCCCCCCTTATCTTCAATGAGAGTACTTTTCTCTATCAAATACTCGTTTTAAAGAAACTCACTTTGAGCCATCACCAAAGCCAATTTATTAGCCCAGTCAGAAGCCAATGTTTTCGGAAAATAATCATAGAGTGTAGGGTGTGCAGGAGATGAACCTGAGAAAAACACCTGTGTACAAGTGGCATTGGAATTCATGGAAATGACTTGCAGAAGAAGGTGTTCAGGTGGCTATTCAGGTAATATGCCAATATTGTCATTCCAGGTAAAGATGGCCTTGCAGCAAGAAGGATTTGACAGAAAGAAACGGGGGTATAGAGACATCAATGAGATCGATATCAACATGAATGATCCTCTTTTTACAAAGCAGTGGTATCTGGTAAGCATGTCCATATTATTCCTAACGTTTCTCATTCTGAGACTCCGGATTAAAAAAAAAAGTGCTGTTTCTATTTTTCTAATTCTAATTCTATTCCCTCATTTTTCTGTGGGAAATCAGCCAGCGTCTGACTCCATGAACATCTCTGTCCCTTCTGATGTGTATAGATTTTCTATCAGCACCCATGCATCATGTTCTCTAATCTGCTTCCTTCTGGAACTGCTGAATAGCCATGATCTCTTAGGATCAAACCAACCGCCAAATGCTGATCAGATTGCCTCAAACTTAGAAAAAGCCCTCCCATGCGTGAGGGAAGACTTGCAAAATCACGTAGAGGTTGAGTCAAGGGTCTGAGGGGAGTAATCCAAGGGTCTCACCAAGCAGAATGACTGGAGGACATAATGAAAGCACAGGCATAAGAGAAAGACTCAGGCAACTTCACAAGGGACAAGTGAGAGAGCTCAAAGACCAAAGCAACAAAAGTAGCATCCATTAGCACTTCTTAAAATAATGGCAGGAAATCACATCCATGGGGCTTTCCAGGTGGAGGATTCACGCCCCGGAAGCCCAGTCTATCCAGTGTCTAAACCAATCCTAACTGTAGGGCATCTTGTGGGAGAAGGAGCAATTAATTTAAAACTGTGAGTGATGCTTTACCTTATTTAAGATTAAAAGGTGATGAGCAAGAAAGAAGACTAAATTATAGCCCTGTGGACTGAGACAGTTATAGGAATGCATCACAACTTCTATCTTGGGTCTTCTGAGCTTGACTGCCCTTTGCTTTTTGGCGTGGAATCCTACAAATCTGATCCAGCGACTGAAAAGAACTCACGTGTGTTAATCAGGTTAGACTACAGTTCTTGCGATCACAACCAACCCCCTAAGTCACCCTGGCTTAAGAAATCAAAACTTCTGCTCACTCACACTGTGTCCAACACTTCAGAGTCCCTCAGGGACCCAGGCTCCATCCCAGCTCCATCCCAAAACCCTGCTTTCATGAGCACCTCAACAAGGGGAAGGGGCAGGTCGAACACTGGCACCTAAGGCTTCTGCCTGGATGTGACAAATGGCACATGAACATAGCTCCTATTGGCCCAAACCAGTCACGTGGGCATTCTACTAACTTCCTAGGTGATGGAAAGGTATAATCAGAACGCAGGCGTGGAAGGAGAAGAACAGTCATTTTTTACCAAGCGCACTAATGACGTTTACAGCGGTGTTTTAGCAACACCACAATAATAACCAACAGGCCCCTGTGGGCTTCTGCCAGTACGAGCTCTGATTTCACTGTTTTTACAACTCATCTTTGAGACAATCTGCACAGGACAAAGATACATGAAAAGAGGGTGATGGACATATTAATACACAATTTCTTCGTTACCCTTTTTGGAATTTTTTTAGGGGAAAAACTTTTTTTTTTTTTGTATTAGAACAAGCACTAACAGTAAGCCAGTTATCTTTGATTCAGTGCATCAAATATTTTTATGCGAGATTTGGTGTGGTGGCACTGAAATTACAAAGGTAGGTAGGACGTGCTCCCCCTTGCAAAGCATACTGCTATTGAGGGAGGAAATCCCATTCAAATAAGGATGATTCAAGACAGTATGTGCTAAATTCAAAACATGAGGTATAAAAAAAAAACAACAACAAAAGAGGTATAAATAAAGTTTACAAGAATGAGCATTTGATTCAAACTGGGGAGGGTTTCTTGCAATGGCAGCTTTAAGGAGTTTAAAGACAGCAATCCCGTCGCAAAAACATCAATTGTGTGTATCAAAAAATGGAGGGAGAAGTCTGGAAGAGGTGGATGGGGAAACATTCAGGAGTACTGTTTCACGGAAGACGTGGTCTTTGAGCAGGCCCTGGAATAGCGGGTGTAAACATTTACACAGGTGCTTTACTGCCCCAGGCTAATCAGATTCTTTGCTTTGGAATTCCTGAATCAGATCAATACCGGACAAGCTGATGGCACTCCTGGCCTTGATTTGAATGTGGCAGAAGCCTGGGAGCTGGGATACACAGGAAAAGGTGTTACCATTGGAATTATGGATGATGGTGAGTATTTCAAAGCCTTCGCATCATTTGGAAGCAAGTGTGTCTTTGCATGCCTTTGGAATACGAGAGAGTCATTGCTTGGAGGTGCAAATCAAAGGCAGAATAGATACTCGCTGGACCTGACCATCATCTATACTGTGGCAATACTGGTACTCTTCCTCCAGATTAGCGGTCTTCAAATATGAGGGTGCCTTTAATAAACATTTATTGGATTAATAAATTAAAAAGCCAAAAAAGAAAACCAAACAAACAAACATAGGAAGACTGGCCATCACTGAACTGTCATTTCTTACTGGGCCACTGTTTGTACCTTACCTTAGAGGTAAAGTACCTGTTTCTAAACTTGTTTCTAAGCCTACTTCTTCAGAACCACAACCTCCAATGGAGTAGCCACTAGCCGTACGTGGCTATTTACACTGAAGTTTTAATTAATTAAAGCTAAATAAAATTAAAAATTCAATTCCTCCGTCATACTAGCTTCATTTCAAGTTCTCAATAACCACAAGGGGCCAGCCTAGGCTGAAATTGAATTCAACTTCACTTCTATCATCACAGAAAGTTCTATTAGACAGTGTGGCTCTACTCCCATGAAATAGCTTTTTGGTAACAGGATTGGAGTTCGAAGAAATTTTGACTTTGTTGCTACTTTCAGGATGGTACCTGGTAAAGCACACCTTGATAATCTTTTATTACCTATGCCCTCTATAACATGTTATTCTAACTCATATGCCTGCCAGACAAAGATTTAGTAGAGCTTTATTTTCTATACTTCATGATACAAAACACAACGGGTGGGATAACTGGTGTTTTTCTAACTGCACATGTCCTTGGCTCTGCCAAGATTCTGGGGAATCTCTGCCCTGAGGTCATCTCCCTGGGCAGGTCCCTTGCCCTTCATCAGCCCTGTGGATCCTCCAGGAAATGCTCCACTGAGCAGTACTGATGCAATTATACCTCAAGCCTACGTGTAAGAGATGAAATAATGGAGCTTTTCTCTTCCAAAGATCCTCAAAGAACCTTATGCTCTCCAAAGCAAGCCTTTGAAGCCGAATTGATGGTGAAACAAAGGGAACCAGCATGCTTAAAATTGGCGCTGTCTTTTGTGTGGGCTCATTAAATACCCACATAAAAACAATGTTTCCGTGTTTTCTGATGTGGGAGATGTTTTGAAGTGGATGTAAAAGCTTTGTCCAGTGACTGAGGGCTTTCACAAGAAGAAGGGAGCTCTACAGGAGTACAAGTGGGTCCTGGGAGCTTTTAAGGGTTTCTTCCTTCCTAATGCTTTGGACTGGAAACCAATGTAACTGAGACCAGCTCACCCGAGAGAAAGATGTATCTGTGTCTGGGGGAAATCTGCCTCGGATGTATTGTAATCACACAACATCTGGGCGATTAGAGGAGCACCCTAAAAGTGGTCACAGACAGGCATACTGCTTTTATGAAACCCAACAGTTCATGATGCCTACTTCTGGATTCTTTAATTGTAGCCCCCTATCAACCCTTCCAAAAAGACAAAAGGGGAGGATGAACCCTGACTCTGACCCACCTTTCCTGGCTTGAGAAGCCAAGCCCTTCAGAAAGTCTCAGCAGAGTTTCTTATTTGATATTATTTCTTCTGACTTAGTGGTCTTTGGGCATCCCCCCAAAAACCAAACTCTCTACCCCCCAATTTAGACCCCCAACTCCTCCACTGTTTTGGTCATCTACTGCTACAGAATAAACTACCCCAAAATTGAGTGGCTTAAGACAACCACTGTGTCCTTATCACTCTTAGTTCTGTGGTTTGACCAGGATCAGCTGGGAAGTCCTGCTACTGGTCTCTCCGGGGTCTCTCATGCCATTGTGGTCAAAATGCAGCTGGAGCCAGTGTCAACAGGAGGCTTAACTGGGATGCTAAAAATGACTCGGCTTCCCTCCCACTCCATGTAGTCTCAGGACTTCTCCTCTCCACATGGCCTCCCCCGCAGGGTGACTGGGTTTCTTACAGATGGCTTGGGGGGGTCCCAAGAACAGTCATTCTAAGGGACAAGAAGCAGAAGCTGCCACTCCTCCTATAGGCCAGACGTGGAACCAGCAAGCGTCACTCAGCCACTTTTTTTTTTTTTTAAGATTTTATTTATTTATTTGTCAGAGAGCAGGTGGAACAGGCAGAGCAGGCAGAGGGAGAAGCCGGCTCCCTGCTGAGCAAGGAGCCCAGTGTGGGACTTGATCCCAGGATCCTGGGATCATGGTATCATGACCTGAGCCAAAGGCAGATACTTAACCAACTGAGCCACCCAGGCATCCCCACTTTTTTTTTTAAGATTTTATTATTTATTATTCCTGTATAACAAATGACTCCAACTCTTAGCAGCTTCTAGTATTTATTTTGCTCATAATTTTGTGGCATGGGAACTCAAGAAGAGCCAGTCTGGGCACTTCTCATTTGACGCTTCTTATGCAGTCAAGGGCAGAATGTTGGCTGGGTTGCAGTCATCTGAAGGTTCAGCTGGGGTGGACATTCACGGCTCATTCCCATGGCTGACCACCGATGTTGGCTGTCGCAGCTCAGCTGACCTTTCGAACAAGGGTCATACATGAGCTTCTTCCTTAGCAAGTGACTTCCCCTCCTTTCTCCCCAAGTGGACAAGTGTCCAAAGGGAACAAATGGAAGATGCCTGGACTTTTCTGACCTAGCCTTGAAAGTCAAGCAACATTTTATTGAGAGAGGCAGTCATAGACCAGTCAGACTGAAGAGGCGAGAACAGACCCATCTCCAAAGAAGATGTGTGGCATGGTTAGACATCTCAACTGAATTACTAACATCGTAACTAGGAATAGGTACATGGAGCTCCTTGCTAATTCTGAGGTCCTCAGAACTATAAGTGTTTCCCGAGCATTTGAACTATTGTGGATTAGACTTTCTGAAAAGACTCAAAAACTGATGATGGGATACTATGTAAACTATAACCAAGGAATTGTCATTTGCATTCCACATTGCGTTATGATTGGCTGGTGATGAGTTGGTCCCCCCCTCCCCCCCCGTAGACTTGGAGCCATAGATAGCGGAAAGCTCAAGTTCTGTGTCTAAATAGCCTGTTTTTTTCCAGGACCTGCATCGTGCCTGGTGTTCACTGCTAAAAATAACCCAATGAGTGCAAAATAAAATTGAATACATTCATAATACAGGAATTAAAAAATAAATAAGCTGATTGAGAAAATGTATTTGGTACACTCCACCTCAGAAGATAATCAAATAGACAAAAATATTAAAATACTATTTCATTACCAGGCCATTATTTTCATGCTTTAGTTCATTATATTTTTTTGAATCATGTCCATCATTCCCCCATGGTCCTATCAATAATCTCTTCTTTCTCAGACCAAAGTCTGCATCTGTCCCAACTTGACACTCAGACTTCCCCTTAACCTAATTAAAGATCCTTGATTTTAATTGGGCTAAGTTTATCTTGTTTTAATTTTAATTTCCTTCAAGTCTCAAATTATCTCTTTGCCTCGATCGTTTCCCTTCGCAGAGAATAGATGACTATTTGTCAGAAAATTTCTCTCCCAGACAACTTGCACTATCAGAACATGGGCTCATATTTTAAATATGGTTTCCCCGCATGGACTGGGAGCTTGCTCCATCCACTCCACGCACCAACGTGGTATTGCAGTGCCTGCAGGAACATGCACCCTCTAGGGGGAAATCCCCCCTCTAGGGGGACTTCAGGTGTCTGAAGTCAGCTTGATTTGTTGTGGGCGTGTGGGTATCACCCAAGATCATGGGTGCTGGATGCTCCTGCCTTAGGGGGTCTGGGCAGGTCGCTTGTACCTGGCTTTCCCGAGACTTAGATGTGTATATACACACACGACAGTCTTCTTGCACACTACAAACATGAATAGAAGGATGATCACACAGGGGCCCCTGGCTGGCTCAGTCAGTACAGCCCGTGACTCTTGATCTCAGGGTTGTGAGTTCAAGCCCCACGCTGGGTGTAGAGATGACTAAAAGGATAAATAAACTTGAGTATAATTATGCTCCCCCAAAAAATTGACTCCCCACTAGAAAAAAATCATATTCTCTGTGTGCCTGCTGCGGGCGTGTTTTTAATTTATCTCTAGGTTACAAATGTTTGCCCCCACATTGACTTCACAAAATGTAACCAATTTTAACAAATACACACAACAATTCAATTTCAACACACCATTCTACGACCCAGTAGATTTTTGAAAATGTTTCTGCTCTTCTACATTATCCACATGACTCTAATGACGTGGTAGATGACATTGACCAATGGTGACATTAATAAATGTAACTCAAGTGTTTACTACAAGCTAAACACATTTAACGAAAGCACCAGGATAAGACTTTTGACATGCATGTCCTTACTGAGGGGCTTAGTCTTATCCTGGGGCCCCAGGTCTAATTGGCTTCACTCTTCCGACGTTGTCTGGTGGCAGCTGTCTCTCCACTCCGGAGGTGCGGCTCACCCTCACTCGGGAATGGAAACACAAGGCCGGGCCTGAAGCTCCTGTGCTCAGTCCACCTCATTCTCCTGGTGCCACCCCCATAAGGAGGGTGCTTTCTTGAGCAACTTCCCTGAGGGTGCAATGGCCGGTATTAACCTTCCATCCTGTGGTTTTATTTTCACAGGGATTGACTATCTGCACCCGGACCTGGCCTCGAACTACGTAAGTACCAGCTGACCCGGGTGGCTGCGCGCGCACACAGAAACCCAGGCACGCATGCCCACGCACGCGCGCTCGAAGGGCCAGAAGCAAAGGGACAAGGCCGCGGGTCTGGTATAGCATGGAATGGCGGTGGCTTTGTGAGAAGACAATCAGGAGACTTGTGGTCTGAAGGAGCAAACCCAGAAAATAGGGAGAGGTGGCAAACTTTAATATCCCCTCTAGCTGAGGATACTGAATTGAAGGGTGGAAATGCGCCATTTGGGTTCAATGACAAAAAGCCAAAAAGAGAGGCAACTCGCGTCGCAACCGTAGCTTTACCAAAGCAAGGACGTCACCTTTTTTTTATTGTGTTTGTGCTTATGAGCCGACTTTCCTCTGCAACACTGAGTCCGCGCTATGGTATCCTTTGACAAATAAGACCTATTCTCGGAGAATCATGATACACGCCGTGATTAGGTCCACACGCCCTAACTTTTTACCTAGCGAATCACACGCTGCTTTCCTGGTGAAACCTGCAAACCCTGTCAACATGAGACATCACTTCATGTTCACCCCAGGGAGTACACTAGCCAAGCACTGCTGTGTCCGTCCGAAGCTCTACTTCTCTCGTAACCTCCAGGTCGAAGTATTTTTTAAATATTACTTTAGTTAGCTGAAGAATCTCACATTAAGGAATGCTGTCCGTTCAACACTCTGGGTCATTCATCCCGGAAGGTGTGCGCATGCATATTGCAAAGAGAAAACAGAGATTTTCTGTTTATTGCGTTAAGCATCAGAGGGGAAAGGCACCAGTCTGCTGAGCTTCTATTTACTTCATGGGTCTTATACATCTAGAGGAGTATGTGTTGGACTAAGCATCTTTCTAATAAGGATAATTAATAATAAAGTTAAGTGAATCGTTGGCGCAGTCCAGCCAATACGCGCGCTTGGAAGGAAATGGCAGAAGCTAAACCAAAGCTTTATTCTCAGAGATGAGAATCCACCTTTATAGAGAAGACAAGAAACTCCCCGTGAGTTGTAAGTTCTGCCAAAGCGCCCATCTGCAGGTGTGAAGAAGATCCCCCGCGTCTGTCTCGGACCTTCTTCCCCCACTGCTCGCACCGTGGAGCTGTCCACCCAGCCGTTCCTTCTGCTTCCTTGAAGGGTCTGCCCGATGCAAGGCCTCGACCGCCTCCTCCAATGGCTTCCCCCTCTCTGCCTTCCCAGAAGGGGAGATTGAGAAATGCGTGTGTTGCCCTTACTGCAAGGCTCCGATACCCCCACGCCTTTCCTTAGGAAGAAATGGCAAACGGATAATAGCCTGCAGGGCCGGCAGGTTCATCCCCACCGGGCTGCTCCCCGCACAGAGGCATTTATATTCTTTTCCAGGCCGCTCAGGGGGTCCCACCGTCTCCAGGACCGCAGCGCCTTGCAGAGCAGCCAAAGATGCTGTTCGCCTTAGCAAACCAGTGTTACTGCATCTTACCACTCCTAGGGCTTTGAGTTTGGGGCAGCCGTCAGAGGGTCTGGAAGCTGACCGTGCATGGCTTCCCTCCAGCCGGTCCAGCCCCCATGCAGGTCACTCTCATATCCAGTGAAGGTGATAATCACTGCACTATGGAAACATCCCAAAGCTACTTACACAGGGAGTGACCTGGGCATCCTTCCCTTCTCCCCGCCCAGCCCACGTGCTTCTGTGACAGGCTGCCCCCCACCCTGCCCCCCATGCCTGTTAGCCGATTAAAAAGAGGTAGTAATTCGAGTGGGAAAATAATCCTCTGGGGCTCTGAGGAACTACAGGTACAACGCTAATCAAGAGCATGATTCATCTGCCAAAAACCCTGATCTGAAAATGGAAAATGAAGCATCCAAATTGGGAGGTGCCAACTCCCCTCAAATCTGTAATGTCAGAATATACCTGATCAATGCTAGGGCTTCTGTGAGTGCTGTGTTCTTTTTTCTTTCTTTCTTTCTTTCTTTTGCTTTCTTCTTCTTCTTCTTCTTCTTCTTCTTCTTCTTCTTCTTCTTCTTCTTCTTCTTTTTCTTCTTCTTCTTCTTCTTGGTTTCACTCTAAAAAACTTTTTTCTAATTAAAAAATAAATAACATGTTCTCAGTAGAAAATTTGGGAAAGCACAAAATATATTCAAAATCTGCCATAACACCATTCTTAATATTTTAGCATATTTTGGACTTCCACTTCTATGTGAATTTTTTTTAAGGATTTTATTTATTTATTTGAGAGAGAGAGAGTGAGAGAGAGCACGAGAGGGGAGAAGGTCAGAGGGGGAAGCAGACTCCCTGTGGAGCTGGGAGCCCAATGCAGGACTCGATTCTGGGACTCCAGGATCATGACCTGAACCGAAGGCAGCTGCCCAACCAACTGAGCCACCCAGGCACCCCACATGTGAATATTTTTTAATAAAATTGGGCTCTGTTGTATATACAGCTTCCCCCCTTCCACTTGATTGGTCATAAACATTTTTATATTACCAAATATTCTTCAAAACATGATTATGAAAGCTATGTAGACTTGTCTCATGTTGTAACTTATTTGGACATTCTAATCTTCAGTTGTTGGACAGCTAGGTTGCTTCCAACACATGTCTCATTCAAAGACGGAGAATGACAGATAGTGACAAGGATGAAAGAGGGATATCAAACTGTAACCTGCTAAGGACAGCTGAAAAAAACTGGGGGGGGGGGAGAGATAACAATATTTCAAATTCTCTGTGAGAAATGAGACATTCAGCTTGTTCGGTACTTTCTCCCAAGAAAATCTCCACCTATGGTTGACTGCTGTGGGAAGAAGAGTGTAGTTCAGTTAAAGGAAGAACTGTCTGATGATTGAGGCTAATAAATAAAAGGAGCTAGCTCTCCCAGGAAAGAATGAGTTCTCCATAACTGAAAATGGTCAAGGGGAGGGTTGATGACCATTTGGTGGGGATGTGGAGGAGAAGACACCGTCTCCTCTAAACTTAAACTAGATGTCACCTAAGAATTGAACAGAAAATGTGAGTGCCATACAAAACAACCTCCATCCAGAGGAAGATCCAAGTCTTCGACATTTATCAAACACTTGGACCCTTACCAAAAAATTATCTATAATTACACATGGCTGTGAAGCATTTCCGGGTCATTGGTACAGGTGAGAAAACAACATCGAAATACCTCCTTCTTAATTTCTCAGCAGAGAACCTGAACTTCAACTGGTTGGCTCCCATTGGTGTCTCTCTCACCCTGTGTGGAGTGGAGAGTGACAACTTTGACGCTACTAACCAAATTCATCTTCTTTATTTTTAATTAAAAATTTTACACTATAATTAACAGAATGAGAATGGCAAGTGGAGTAGAGCTGCCCAGGAGAGCAATGAAATCAGTGGACGGTGATAAGCTCAAAATTGTTTGAGCAAAGGATTAACAGGCAGCGTCACACCTTGTTAGGTGACTTAATGGCTTGGATGTGATGAACTTGCCTAATGCCTTTCTAGTGACATGTGCTTTGGGTTTCTCCAGAAGCAAACCCTGAGACCAGGGTCAGAGTGCAAATAGTTTATTTGGGAGGTGATTCTCAGAAGCAAAGATAGAATGGGGAATGAGACATAGAAAGCGAGGCAGCAGATGAACAGTGCATTATCAAAGTTACCATGGGGAGTGGCTCAAATTCCATCTTGCTGGGGAATTCAGGAGATGGTGTAGAACATGTGTGGCAGAGTTTCCCAGCCGGGATGGGCTCCCCGCAGAGGCTGGGGTATTTATACATCAACTCCTTTTAGTTATTGGTTGAGGGCTGGCCCTAGGGGATGTGAATGTGAACATTCCAGCACCTTCTACTTTCTACAGTCTCAGAGAAAGCCATTGGCAAAGAGACACTAGTACAGGCAGCTGGATGGAGTTCCCCAGGGGATGGGTGACAAAGGCATATAGGCCTGGTACTTGCAACATTCACCATGGGAGGATGACTGTTAATTTATTAAGAGTTCCAATAAACAGAAATGTACTGTGTTGATAAAATTCCTTCTCACTACTGATTAGTTTCAGTGAAAGTGAAAACTCTAGCAGAGGTTCTTGGACAGCTATGAACAAAAATTTCTTGATAATCAAACCTGACAAAACGTTTTTCAAAGCAGAATTAATTTCAAAGCTTCTTAATTCCATATATTAAAAGAGAAGACGGGCACCTGAATGGCTCAGTTGGTTGTGCGTCTGACTCTTGAATTTGGCTCAGGTCATGACTTCATGGTTGTGAGATCGAGCCTTCAGTCAGACTCTGTGCTGGGCATGGAGCCTGCTTAACATTCTCTCTCTCTCTCTCCCTCTCCTACTCCTCTCCACCCTTGCTTGTGAAATCTCTCTCTCTAAAAAGAGAGAGAGAGAAGAATCTGAGTATGCTTGTACTCCCGTGTTCTTTCCATTGAAACTGAGAATTGAAATTCTTTGAAAGCTGCAAATCAATATATAAATGTAAGTCATTAGTGTTCACTTAGTTCAACAAGTCTACATTGAATCCGTTGATTGTTAGGAGCAAAGGATAATAATACCACTTTTATTATTATTCTATTATTCTGTCATCGAATTTAATCGGAGGGATCTTGTCCCACTGGTCAAAGCTCACTATTCCAAATGATTAAAACCCTCTTTTCCCCAACCCTTCAGTAATAACATGAAATGAGTATTGGCCAAGAAACACTTTTAGATCAAGTCAAAATCAGAGTTCCTCTACCCCGCTCTCTCTGTGCCAATGGTCCGGATGTATGCTCTAACTCCACTGAATCCCTGGGTGTTGAGCCTACACTGTGCAGCCTCAGAGGGAGAGGAGGAAAGCAGACATGGGTGTTCTCCAGGGGAGCATGAGTCAGTGAGGACACAAGCATGGGATGCGTCTATCAAGAGAGGGGTGGGCAGGCATGGCTTGTTCATCACTTTCCCATGTGGCCCACATGCGGTGTCGACCACAGGCCGGTGCTCACAGCCCTGGTCCAAGCCTACAGGTTCTTCCAAGTCTCGAAAACAGAAGGGGACTCCTTCAAGAAAACGTGATGTGTGACTGAAGAGGCAGCTTTCAGTGAACAGGCAGGGGGAGTGGAGCTGAGGGTCTCCTGTTTGGCTCCAAGTCTTCTCTGCTGGATCTACAGTGGTGAAGAAATGCCTGGTGGTTCTGTAAAATCCAGGGGGAGTGCTCCCAGTGAGCTGGGGTTTTCTCAGTGGTAGACCCGAGACAAAAATTTAAAGGCAAGTCATTTACTTGAGAGAAGATTCCAGGGAGCACCTGCTGGGGAGGAGAGAGGTGATACCAGAAGGGAGAGCAGCCAGGAAAGGGTTTGTTAGGAAGCCAGTAACTACTGAGGGCAATGGGAGCTTAATCGCACTGTAGAACTCTCTGGGAAGCAGTGTAGACAGAGCCCTTGCAGAATTATCCCCAATGTTTGCCAATCAGTGGTTAAGAGCCATGCCTCAGAAGCAGGTTCAAGATTGGAGCTCAGGGGTTAACTCTCTGGCTCTTCTGGTCTATCCAACATTGGTGCAGAATAGGGTCAGGGGACAGAGAGCAGAGAGTCTTCAGACAGAGTGGCAAATGCTGGCTGTTGGAAATCGCCCACAATGCGAAGGTGGGGTTTCTAACAACATGACGAAACTGGAAACTAAGTCAAACCTGAGTGTGACTCCTGGCTACGTAATTCATAGTTCTGCAACCTTAGACTAAGAAACCATTAAACCTCCTTGAATTTTAATCTTCTCGTTTGTGGAATGGGCAAAAAGAATATCAGGTTTGTCTTGCGGTATCATTGAGAGAACATGTGTTTCGGGCAGATAATAGATGTTCAACATGCATTCATTTCCTCCTCAAAAGAGTTGAGATCACAACTCTGCACCATGGCAGCTTGTCCGATGGAGGAAGGCAGGGGAGTGCCTTAACAAGCCAGTGCAAATGCTCAGTGTACAACACAATCAGCCCAGAGTTATCATCCAGACCAAGTGTAAGGTCATGAGGGAAAGCAGAAGCCAAAAAGTGGAGGTCGCCTAAGTAAATCTAAAAGATCTCTTTGAAAGATAAAAGTTTGATTTTATTTGAAAAAATGAAAGATTTATTTGAAAAAGAACATCCAAGCAAACAGAAGATACAGGGGGAAAGAAGACCCATCTCTCACAGCCAGGGATGTAATGAAGAAGGATGGCCCTGAGAAACAGAATCTCTGATCCACATCCAGCTTCTCTGTCCCAGATCTTTGAACTAAAAGAATATTCGTGGATATTCAGAGGGGAGGGCTAATCTCCAGGTGAGTGAAGGGATTATAAAATAACAGTTTTTCCAAATGAGGAATTTTCCAGGCCAGGAAGTGACATCTCCTGATGTTTCGGTGATCGCCGGGTGGGGAACAGGCATCTGCCCAAGGGCCTCCATCTTTCAGCTGGGACAGTGTGAGTCACTCTCTGAGCAGCCTTGACACCCTGTGCTGTAAATCAGTGCAGATTCATGTGCTCTTGCTGGAGTTTTTCATGGATTCTTGACTGCAGCAAATGTGGAAGAGTGCATTGACCAACTACTCATCCTTCCCAAGACCTATAGCTTCTGAAAGAAAGCACCCTTCCCACCCCTTGACTTTGGGCTTGGGCCTTGTGACTTGTTTAAAGCAATAGAATAATACAGAGGTGTTGTGCCAGTTCATGGACAAGGTCTTATGAGGCCTTGTATGTTCCCATGTGCCCTCCTATGCCTCTACCATCAAAAGAGCATGCCCAGGCTAGCCCACTGGATCCAGGGGCTGGTGAAGAGCTGGCAGAGTCTAAAGCACAGCCACCCAAGTTAATCCATAGAACTACAATAAGAGCCACCTTTCTGAGCACCCCCAATATCATCTGAAAGCCAACTGACCCCAGAAGCAAGCAAGGCCAGCCAAGAAAGCAGAGCCACCCAGCTGAGCCCAGCCTAGATCATCAAACTCCCAGCAGAACTGCAGACCCATAAGTGATATAAAAGCTTATTGTTGACATATTCTGCTGACATATTCCACTCTTTTTATGCAGAAGCTGTTTCAGTTACCAATGCTAGACCCCCTCCTCGGTCTTGATGTCCAACTGATTTCCATTCCAACCTAAGTTGTATTTCTTTGAAAACTTTCCCAGATTCTGATGATTAATCTTATCATTCACGTTGGCACTTGACTCATTCACTCATTCAACAATGCTCTTCCTCGATAAGGCATGACTACATCACAACTGGATCAGCAGCTCTTTGTAGGAAAATGTGTACTTTTTAATTTTGTGTACCATGTAACCTTTAGCGCAATGGTTAGCAGACACTTAACAAATCTTTTGTCAGTTGCATTGAATATTCATTCATCATTCATAAAATCAGGCACTAAATCATATGATGACGATCCTCTGTTGGGGATGAAGGGAAAGTCTAGCAGGCAGAACCTTCTAACTCCCTTCTCTCAACCACCTCCTAGGTGGGTGGCCTCATTCCATTCCCCATAATGCTTGTCCCCAGTGAGAGGGAGAAAGAGGACCATGGAACTGAGGTCCCCATGGCCAAAAGCCTAGAGACAATATGCCTCTTGGTGTGGATAATCCACATGCAGGTAGCCAGGAGCTATTTCTTTTCTATAATGTCTAGAAATCATCAAGTGGTAGAAATGCAGTTAAGTTCCCATATGGGAGAGAACAAATGACGCTCTTTGGTTCAGCTCAAAGTTGGGAACGTGATATATTTATGCTCCCGGGTTATTTCACCAAATGAAATTCTTATAAAAGAAAAAAGCCTGCCTCTCAGGACCTACACTTTTCCATCTTTTGATGGGTTCTTGACAGGTAACTGTCCCCGAAGAGGGACCTCCAGAGCACTCTGAAGGACTGCCGGCTCTGAGCCCAGAGGAAGTGCTTTTGAACTTGGCAGCAGTGTACACACCAGGGCTCCAGGTGGCAGGTGACCGCTTTGATGAAAGGACATCTGCTGGACATGGGCCCAGTCCCAAGCCCTGAATGACAAGATGCTATGAAGTACTGAGTGTATGCATGTCTCCAGGCTTTTATACCGATTAATATTTAAGCAACCACATTAATATTGCATTTGAAATTGAGGTTTAAACAACCTTTATGTTTTACTGAAAGGAGTAGTTGCCTTCTTTCGATGTACTTGTTAATGCTGGCCAGGTCGTAATAAGCACTTTATCACCACGAGGCCAGACTGATTACTGGGGATAAGAACTTTTTCTTCATCATTTAGACAGATCATCAGTCAGATGACTATCACAGGGAGGTCCTTTGATAGAAAAATGGGAGAAAATAAAATCTGGTTTAACTGAAATGAAACTGCTCATTTGGACCTAGGTGTATAACTATAGCCAAAAGCAAAGTAAGAAATATATGAATAATCAATTTTTCCATGTTGCTCAGTTAACTAGCTTTTGTTCCATTGAACTGGGTCAACATTTAAGGACTTGTACTGAGTTTCTACCATGTGCAAGATGCTGTACTAGGGGCCTGGATTATAAAATGTGAAAAATCTGCTCCCCACCCCCAGAGATTTGGTTCAATGGGGAAAGCACACTTGTAAGTATATAACTAAATTATAACGTACTCAGTAGCATCCTGGAAATAAAAACACTACCCACAGAAGCAAGACTAAGCAAGTTGGCCCTAAAAGTTAGAGAAGGAAAGATCCTTAAATACATTTTTTAAATGTTCTCTTGGGTTCATACAGCATATGAATTCATTTTAAAGCTTATTCTATGTGATACTGAACAAAGGGTGATCAGATTATAATTGGTTTCATCTGGAGATTTGCTTCCATCAAGAAGCCCAGACTAAAAGTAGCCCACAAAAGTCATTTTCTTACCTTAAATTCTCTAAAGGTCTTTGACACAGTCTCATCTTTTTGACTAAATTTAAATAGCTTGAAGACCAACATAATATCTTTCTCTTTTTTTGTTCATGAGAGAATCAGCTGGCCTCATTCCCCAAAAAGATCATTAATGGAGATTCTTCTATAAATAAATGACTGAATTGTGGATGGATGGATGGATGGATGCATGGATGCATGGATGGATGCCAGTGAAATAATTAGGATTTTATTCTGCTTATCACCAAGAATATCTGCTCAGAAAAAGTACAGTAATATGTACATGACCTGACAACCACAAGGAAGTCATCTGTGCAAATGTCAAGAATGCTTTCTCCACGGCCTTTGTTTCTTTCCTACTCTCCTCCTCATTATCAGAGACACTCATCAAATTCCCGAGATGTGAAACATTTCACTAAGCTTCTGACTTTGGCTTTTTAGCTCGGAGAATCAAACACCCTTAGGTGACCTCCACCTTGCTTGCAGCAGACCTCACAAATGATTAATTTGCCAGTATCTCCTTACTGCAGCTGTGTCAAGAAACATTGCCTACCTACTAAGAGGACATCAATGCTACCCTCTTCCTTCCTTCATGAGCCTATTTCCCAACCCCACTTCCTTAAAGACACATTTCTGAACACGTGAGTGAGCCTGCCCAGATTCCTGAATCCACACGTCCCATCCAGAAGGAGAGAGTGGGTGACCATCTACAAGGCCTGTCCAGGTCTTATTGCCATGCCACAGAGCCCACGTAGGTATGTCCACTGGAGGCTGGTCTATGTGAAGTCATTGTCGGGCACCTGTGCATCTGATGGAGACTAACGGTCTAACCCATCATTTCAGTTTTCTGAAGTGGCAGCAGAGACTGAGAAACAATTCCCAGGCCTCAGGGAAAGAGGATTAGACCCTGAGTCATGGATATTTCTAATGTATAATACACTTGTGTAGTTGTATTCAAGAATCATGAGGACCGTGCTTTGATTTCAACTAGATCCCATTCTTCTCTTTGAACTCTCTGTTATTTTTCCCTGAAGCCAAAGCTTTTTTGTGGTAGACAGAATTCTGAAATGTCCCCAAGAAACCGACCCCCTGGTGTAAACGCCTTGTATAACCCCTTCCCCTATGAATGTGAGTGGGACCTATGAGTATGATAGGATATCACTCCCATGACTGGGTTGCATTATATGGCAAAGTTAAAGGGATTATTGATGTGTAATTAAGGTTCCTAATTAGTTGACTTTAAGTTAATCAAAGGGGAAGTTATCCTGCGTGTCTTACCTAATCAGATGAACTCCTTGAAAAGAGGATCTATAGGGGTGCCTGGGTGGCTCAGTGGGTTAAGCCTCTGCCTTTGGCTCATCAGGTCATGATCTCGGAGTACTGGGATCAAGCCTTGCATTGGGCTCTTCTGCTCAGTGGGGAGCCTGCTTCCCCCTCTCCCTCTGCCTGCCTCTCTGCCTACTTGTGATCTCTCTCTCTCTGTGTCAAATAAATAAAATCTTTAAAAAAAAAAGAAAGAAAAGAGGATCTATAGATCAGAGAAGGAAGAAGTAAGAATGATTTTAAATAGCAGAGACTTTTTGTTGTTGGCTTTGAAGAAGCAAAGTGCCATGTTGTGCAGAAAGCACAGGTGGGCCACCCCTCAGAAGCTAAGGGCCTCAGTCTTACAACCACAGGGAACTGAATTCAGCCAACCGCCAGTGAACTTGAAAGAGGACCCCAAGCCTTAGATGAGACTGCAGCCCCAGCTAACACCTTAAGCAAGGTGACACTGTGAGCAAAGGATCATGATCAGAAACTTTTGGGATAGTAAATTGGTGTTCTTTTAAGCCACCAATTTTGTGGTAATTCCCTATATGACAGTAGAAAACTAATACACCCCTCTTGATTGTAGTGGGCATTTGTACATGAACTGAATGACTTGCTTTTCCTCTGAGTTAATAAAAACAAACTGTTCTTCATGTATTACATTTGTTAATAGGGTTGCTGTTAGCTCAAAAATAACTTTCATAGATTATGCTTCTACTACAACTAAGAGTCAGGGAAATTTAGGAGTCAAGAACTTTTGGGCCAGACCCCCGTAGGTTCCATTCCTACTCCAAGTACTTGCTAGCTATGTGACCCTAGGCAAGTTAACCTCTCCATGCTTCGTCTATAAAATGGGTTAATAATAATATTTATTGGTAAGTATTGTACTTACCAATACCTTATCAATGTTTGTGATAAGTCTAGTATATACAAGGACCTGAGAACTGCTCCCAACATATTGGACACCCTGTGTTAAGGGGTGCAAGTTGCAATTTAAGCAACTTGCCTGAGGTCATGCAGCTAGAACCTAGCAGAAACCCACAAACTTGACATGGAGAGACGTCAAAGTCCGTGCTCTTACCTCCTCCCTGTCCCTGCCTCAAGGACACATAGCAAATTCACAAAGACCATTTTGAAAATGAAATTCAAAGAACCAATTAATTAGCCTGCCATTCTAACTTTTCATGTTTTCCCTCCACTTTCCTATTGTTACAAAATATGCCCAAAATTCATGTAACTTGTTACAGCAGCAATAGAAAACTAAACAGGCCCTCTTTCCTGAAAATGATGTTTTCCCTCCACTTGGGGAAGAAAAGAACACACAAACCTCCCAGGTGGCTGAGGGTAGGACATTACCCTTGACCACCACCCCAGCTCTGCAGGCTCGGTGGGGACCCAGGTAAACCAGATGTGAGGCCAGCAACAGCCAGGATGAGGCCAAAATGGCTCTGCATGGAAGTCATCAAATCAAAGGCCTTCGGGCAGCACAGGTGTGAACACTGAGGTGGGTCCATGAGGCCAGAATTCATTCCCTGAGTCTTCTCGGTCCTTTACAGATCTCTCAGTCCTTACTGAAGTAGATGCCGGAAATCCCCATTTCTCCAGCACATGTTTTCTCAAAGCTGATACCACCTTCACTTTAGGTGGATTTGAGGGCATTTGCCAGTGTTTAACCTCTTTTCAATGCCTCCAAGTGAACATGGTTGAAGCAAATGGGGGAAAGATGGCTTGTCCCGGGTACATGGGGAGGTGGGCTTTGCTAGAACGACTCTGGGGATCTGACAGGTGCTCTGGTCAGTCCCTAACTCACTACATAGGAGGAAAGTGAGGCTGAGGAGGAATGTGACTGGTCAGAGGCACAGGGCAAGTTAGAGCAGAGCCCGTCCTGACACTGAGGTGTCCAATGTCCCCCCAAGCGGAGGCACGGCTGTACCCGCCCGCCTCGATGTGCCAGCTCCCATCGCAGTTTGGAGCCACACAGCTGGACATTCCTGCATGTTCAGGCAAAACCCAGCGCAGGCGGAGAACCAGCTGTGGGTCCCTCTGTGGGAGCTTCAAGCCTCCTGGCCCTCTCTGAATACAGTGTTCCCCTGCCAGGTCCTCGCAGCCCACCCTCCTCCCCCTACATCCTGCCATTCAGCCCCCAGAGAGAATCCTCCAGATCAAGTTATGTCTGGCCTGCTCTGACTCCTTTGTACCATTTTTGGGAGCCCTCACCCTGCCTCTGGTCTGCTTTTGCCTCCAAGTGCCAGCACCTGCTGTTCTCTGTGGAGGATTGCCCTAGGGATCCTAGGGCCTGCTTTGCCCCACATGCTTAGGGATCTGATGTGTCTGGAAATTGACACTCCTGCCTGGCATCATTGAATCTGGGACTTCCTGTGGGAGCCTGAAAACCTGGGCTCAGGTGCGGGAAAACACTGGGGTACAACTCACCTCCCAGAGCCCCCCACAGGTCTTGCCTGAAATCCCATCTTGGCCTGGCTTCCTCTTGTGTTCTATCCCGGTTCTCTCCCTCCTTCACTGGCTTCCCCTGGGAGCACATCTTCCATGAATCACTTCAATAAATCCCATAAGGCTCATCTCCGAGTTTGCTCTGGAAATCCTGACCTCCTTAGATCTGAGCAATCTGGAACTTGGGCAAAGCCAATTTTTCCATCCTCCATGGCCAAGGCAGAGAGAATCTCTGACATGGAAATAAGATTAGCTTCTCAACCATGGTAACCCTGCTGGCTCCCAACCTACGGGAAATTATTTTTCACAAAGAGAGAACCCTTAATTATCAATGGATAATTAAGACCTGAAGCCAAGTACAGGAAGCCAGGGCTTGGCTCTGAGCAGTGTTCCTCCTCATCACCCCCAGGATGACGGTGAGGTCTGTACTCTTTTAACGTTGTGCACGCACAACCTCTCCACAATGCGTGCTCTGCTAGGCAGAAGAATAAGATGTATTACAGTGTGTGGGAGATGTTTTCATTACGCTATGGAAATAGAAGGCTTGTGTTTTATAGCTCAAACGTTGCCAATTTTTAAAATAAGAGGTTTAGTGTAAATCTAAGCTATTCAGGGAGCATGAGTCCAAGGACTCCCATTGAGTGACTGTGGGCAAAAAGGCACTGTTCATTCTTTATGGTCCTCAGTTTCCCCATCTGTAAAACCAAAGATCGTCTTCCCTGCTTGAGAATCAAAGGAGTATAATGATGGTCCATATTATGGATTTGAACAATGGGTCTTTGCTGATCTATCAAAAAATATAAATTAAACTCGCCAGAATCCTAAAGCCATTGATGTCGTTCTGGTACTGATCTTAGACCACTCTCCTTTTCTCCACCAAGCCCCACAAACAGATGCAGACATGTCCTCTGCTGAATGTGTAGAGAATGTTCCAGAAGACTTTGTGGGAAGGAGCCAGTTTCTGTGTGGGTGTCAGCATGGTGACCAGACAGACACTGAGTCATTTGATACAGTCAGGACCTCGTTGGGATTCTTCCCAGGCAACTTAAAAGCAAAGAATATATCCTCTGTGAATAAGACATGACCCGGGTTCATTATCACCTCAACTAATCACTCACAAGCAATTACCATCATCCTATCCTACATGACAGTCTGGTTTGTGACTTTTCATTTGTTGCTTGGCTGGTCTTCGATCATAAATCCCCTCACACAGAGAGTTGATTGTTGTCAACAGAGCATAAGATCCATCTTTTCTCTCCCACCTTGTATCCTTGCCATGGCTCTAATATTTCGATCCCCTCTAGTTAGTCCCTTTTGTCTTTGTCACCTTCCTCGAATTGCAGCAGTACTGATACCCAGCATTTGTTGAGTATGTACTATGTACCTCTCGAAGATAGGAAACCAAAGATCAGAGAGGTTAGTGATCTCCCTTAGCTCACACACCTAGCGAAGAGCAAAATGTGAAGTTTACCATTTGTTACGCTGACTTCATTCAGCGGGGCCCCCTCCAGGCTCCCACAGCTGGTAAAAGACCTCTGTTCTCATTATCGATATTAACCTCCATGCACCATATTTACGAATCCTTCCAAAAGAAAACAAACCTGCCCTGGAAACAATGCTTATAATTAAAATCATGGATACTACTTGTTTCTCACAGGGAATGCTTAAAATATCAATTTAAATGCAAATGAACCTTATCATCCAAATTAGACTCATTCCACTGTGTTGAAATTAATATAAAAAATAATATCGAGCACTAAATGATGAGTAATTAATATTGACACAATGAAAAAATTACTCTCACTTCAATATTTTGGGGAAGAGAAGGCTTGTGCGTATGTTTGCTGTGAGTACTAGAAGTAATAACCTGAACACAGTAGCCCCAGTGCCTGGCAGGGCTAATGTGCAGGATACAGCGAGAGAAATATGGGGGGAAGACAAATGGCAATGATACATCATAGGACCATGTAAGCTACTCTTTGGTTCTAAAGAAAGTACACTATCCTGGTATCTAAGTGACTACACGTTATTTAAGAATAAGTTATTTCACAATCACTGAAGAGCTGTAAAGAGAGCCTGAAAAATTAAAATCTTTTAAATGTGAAAACAGAGAGAGCCTCTGTCTCCTCTCTAATCTCACTTGAAGGTTGGCAAACCATGACTCATGGGCCAGCCACCTCTTTCTATAAATAAAGTTTTATCGGAACCCAGCCACACTCATTTGTTGACTTAACGTCCAAGGCCCCTTTCACGGTACTATGGCAGAGCGGAGTACTTATGACAAAGACCATCAGTCCTGCAAAACCTAAAATTTTTACTATTGACCCCTTGAGAGAAAGGCTGCTGAAATCCTCTGATCTAACCAGCCGTGTGTCAAGACACAGGCAAATGACTTTGTTAGAAAGAGGAGTCCAGAGAGTTGCAATATGGGCCCAGGCCCAGCTGTACTGCTTTCCAACACTGTGGCATCCGGCAAGCTGCTAGATGGCCAGGGAGCTAGCATCCTCATTTGTAAGGGGAGAAAATTGGGTTCTTGTCTGTTGTAACTCTAAAACCTTATGAAACTCTCCTCTCTTCCAATAAAATCACTGATTAAGAAACAAACGCTAAATAGGCTTTATAAGCAGATGAAATTGTCAAGTACTAGCTTTTGAAAATGACAGACATAAAGTCAAAGTTATGATCCTTTTCCATGCATGATGAATCACTGTGACTGAGTGATTTCCAAGAGTTTAGCATTTGTTACTGCCTTGGATTCCCCCAGAAGCCGACCCTGAGGGGCTGATTCCCAGATACATAGTTTTAATCACATATTCCTATCTGTAAACATTTTTGAGCAGCCTCTCCAAATATATTCATAGTTATTTATCCACACACTGTATGTATGTCCTACTATAACAATGGACTATGTATATCATAGAACTAATCAAGGAAGAAATTCGTAAAGGGTAAGATAAAAATAAATACTTAGAACGTCATAAGACACACCCTTGTCCACAATAGCTTTAGTCACAAAAGCCAAAAGTTGGGAGCAACCCAACTGTCCTCAGCAAGTGAGTGGATAAAAAAATATCCCCACAATGGAATATCACCCAGTCTTAAAAAGGAAGGAAATTCTATTTCATGCTACAACATGGATGAACCTTGAGGACATTGTGCTAAGTGAGATAACCGTTACAAAAAGACAAATACTGTTGGCTTCCATTTCCGTGAGGTACCTAGGGTCATTGAGTTCATAGAGACAGAAAGTAGTGATGGCTGCCAGGAGCTGGGGGATGTGGGGGAGGGAGTTAATAGGGAGTTACTGCTTAATTGGTATAATGTTGCAGTTTTGCAAGATGAAAAATTTCTGGAGATAGGTTCTGGAGATTGGCTTAACAACGCAAATATATTCAACACTTCTGAACTGTATTTTAAGATGGTTAAGATGTAAATTTCATGCGATGCTTTTTTTCACTGCAATTAAAAATAAATATATAATTTTTTTTAATTGAGCTTTAAAAAAATGAAGTTATCATATCTTATCCCAACACCCCGGCGGAACATTTTGTCCACCCCCTGGGAGGCACCTGCCCATTTTGGAGACCTTTGCACTAAATAACCAGTGTGCAAACCTGTCCATAGTGTGATCAGTAAAAGATTCTGAATAAAAAATCCTTTTGCCAAGGAGATATTAAGATTTCTCTCTTCAAGGAAGATAAAACAGTATATTGGAATTGGTGCTGAGGAGGGACACACAGGCCTGTGGATCTGAATTCCATCCCATCTCTGCTCTTTAGTTGCTATGATCTGAGGCGAGTTCATCAACCTCTCTGGGCTTACATTCCTCAAATGTAAAAGAAACATGTTTTCATTTACTCATTCAACACCTATTTATTGAATGCTAATACTATACCAGGAGCTATGTTGTATTAGTTACCTGATAAAATATGCGGTATATTAGTTATCTATATAATATTTGTTGCATAACAAATTACCCCCTAAACTTGGACACATAAAATAACAGTTTTGATCTCACCCAGTTTCCACGGGTCAGGAAATCAGAAGCAGCTTGGCTGGATGGCTCAAGTTCAGCGTCTCCCTTGGGGTAAGATACCAGCTGGGGCCACATGTTCTGAAGGCTTGACTAGGGTAGAGTATCAGCTCTCATGATGAATCACATGGGAATGGCTGCTGGCAGGATGCCTCAGTTCCTCCCCCTGTGTGGGTTTCCATGAATTGCTTGAGTCTCCTGTGATACGGCAGCTGACTGCCCTCGGAGCAAATGATCTGAGAGGAAGCAAGATGAAAGCTACGATGTCTCTCATGGTTGAGCTTCAGAAACCACCTGCCACCATTTTTGCAATATCCTATATGTTCTATGGGTCAGCCTTCTTCATTGTGGGAGACCCAATGCAAGGTCGAGAACACCAAGGGGCAAGAATCACTGGTGGCCAGCTTGGATACGTTGACCCATAAGGTGAGCATAGTGCTTACCCTCCAGGACCTTATCATCTAGAAATGAAAATGGACTCCAAATAAATAATTGCAGAAAGAATTGTTTATTTGTAACGGTGGTGCCTTGCTATGATAGAAGAGTACTGAGTCCTATAAATGTGCTTAATGTGAGAAACTTGATCTCATCTGCTGTGTGAGGGAAGTCTTCCCTGCAGAATAGAACACTTATGTTGATGCCTTAAAGATGAAGAGTTAGTCAGGTATCTGGCAGCAGAGCAAACAGCTTGTGCAAAGGCCCTGGGGCAGGAATATGCTCAGCCCTTTCAAGGATCTAAAGAAAGGTTGTGTGCGTGCTGGGGGAGAAGGAGGAGTGTGTCAATCCAGGGAGAAAATGGCCTGAGATAACCCTGGGCAAGAGGAAGGAGTCCCGACTGTGTGGACTTTATGAACCATAAGGATTCACAACTTCATCATAGAAGCAAAGGGAATTTTTTTCATCCAGGCAGCGGTGGGGCACGAAAGGAGATGCCTGGATTTGGTATTTTTCAAAGATCTGTCTGCTCTGGAGATGAATTGTGAGAAGCTGGGAGACCATCTGGGGGAATTTTCTAGGAGAAAGATTACTTGGCAAAGAGCTGTCGCGTTTTTTAAAAGAGAGAGAGAGCAAGAGAAAATGCCCAAATTTAGGAGACACTCACGAAATATTACTTCCCTCTCCCTCTTAAAAAAAAAAAAAAAACGACTCAGGAACACTTAAAATAAAGTGATACCTGCAAAACAGATATCTCTAAAAAGAGTAGACAAAGATATTGTCAAATACTGCTAGCCTCATTAGGCCCTCGTAAGCTCAGGCACTAGGATCCAGAAGGAGGCTTGTCTTGGGAAACAGAGGAGGATTTAGCAGTAATCTTAATGCCTTGCTCTGCCATCAGCAGGAACCCGGACCAGCCCACAGAGAGCTCTGAATAGCATTTATGATGCTTAATCAGAAAGCACGCAGCGTTGATCTGGAAATTAATTGGATGCCCGGGTTTTTCACACATCATGGAGAGTTAGCCATCACAAAGAATTTGATAGGAATATATTTAGTAACAGTATCCCTGATGTTTAGTCCCTAGCAGAGACCCGTATCTACTTTGGGGCTCATTATATCCTGAGTGACAGTGAATGCTCAGCAAATCTCTTTTGATTATGATGATTAACCACATTGCTCAGTGTCTTTAATAGCTAGTGAGGAATTGGACCAGACCTGGGGTTTTTCAAATAGGACCCCCTGTGCGATTATGTATTTAATCATTTCTACTTAATGGAATCATCGTTTTAACTTACTGTATGTTACCACCATAATGGAAACCATCACTGGCTATACAAATGTGAAGATCATTAGAAATAGACACAGTCCTCCCATAAAACTCTGGGTGCACAGCCCATGGCGGGTGCAGCCCACCCCGAGAAATGCCTGTAGCACAGGAGCTCAGAATGAATAGCCAGGTCATCAGTCCCACAGCTGTGTGTGCCTGCAACACACAGCAACTGATAAAGAATGCAGGAGAATGAGAGGCAGATTTCTCAGGCGAACAACAATGAAATTTACTGCGTGAGCCTAAAGAGGTAAAATTCATGGAAAGGATAAGAAAATATGCTAAGGCCTAGAGACTACTTAGACTTCGCAGCTCCAGGGACCCCCCCCCTCCCCAGATTAAAAAAAAACGGAGAAGACGCACCTTCTGGGACAGGGACCAGGACTCATTTATCTGGTACGTGTGTAATCTGGGGAGGGTCCGGGACTGAACTCAGGAAAGGCTCAGTACTGTGTTCACTGCTGCTGAAAGTTTCCTTCTGCCTTGCTCCAGAGGAAAATACCTACAGAGATACCCAAATGTAGGTATTTGCAGGGGGCAAAACCTTCCTATAATCTCATACATTGCTCAGGCCAAATGGGGTAATCCCTTAGCGAAAAGGTTTGGCAATCACTTACAAAGCTAAACACACGCTTACCGTACAAGCCGTGATCCCACTCCCTAAGTATTTACCCAAGAGAAATGAAAGCATATGTTCATAAAGAGACATATACAAGAATGTTCATAACAGCTCTATTCCTATTAGCAAGAACGGAAAATAATTCAAATGCCCATCACCAAGTGAATGGATACATAAAATCGGTGTGTGTTCATGCAATGGAATACCATTCCCCAACCAAAGGGACAAACTACTGATACCTAGGGTAAAATAGGCCAATCTCAAGAACACTATGTTAGTGAAAGAAGGCTGGGGACAAAAAAGAGAAGTACCTCCTCTCTGGTGCCGTTCAGAATATTGGTTGACCGAGGTGGGTGGAGATAAATTCAGAAGGGCATGGGAGAACTTTCCAAGACATGGAAATGTCCTCCATCTTGACTTCCATGATGGCTCCATGGATGTACACATTGCCAAAACTCGCCCAGCTGCACACCCGTCACCAACTACTTTGCTACAGATGAATTACACGTCAATTTTAGAAGTACGATTTTTAAAATAACCTATTAGCTAACGAGCTATTTTAGAAATCAGTTTCTACTGAGAAATTCCCAGGATTGTGGGAAGAGTGGGAATGGGAACTGCCCGTGTGCTAGAAAAATCAGTGTTTTCACTGCCCCTAGGAGAAGCTCTGTAAGCCCACCCACCTCCCTAGGTTGTCTGAAGCATAAAAGATGGAAAAAAATGCCAAGGTACTTGGGGCCGTACAGGTTGAAGGGGGTATTGTTTAATCATGATTACTAAATCCTTAGAGCCACATCACTCCTGCTTTTTTCCCTATTTGCATTTTTAATATAGAAGGAAGCCAGCTCATCATAAAAAAGATTTACGCATTACAGAAGAGTAGATAAAATAAAAACTGCCAGTTCCCTTCTCTCCCCACTCCCACCCCTCCTCTGCAACCCCCACTTGCTTCCCAGTTTTAATGATGTGGCTGTTTTTTGTGAATCTTCCGGACGTTTTTTTCCAAAACTGGAATCATACAGTGGATCATATTTGTACAATCTGCCTTGTTATGTAACAACATGTTCGCATCCATAATATGGATACACCATAATTTATTCAACTAAGCCCCTAAAATTTGACTTTTTGATTTTCCCCCAACGTTCCGCTACTATAAACTATGGAATGAATATATTTCCTTGGCCGTAGGTCTTTGAATTCTTGTGTGACTATCCCTTTAGAATGAATTCCTAGAGACAAAATTTCTAGATCAAGCAGTACATGCAATTTTAATTTCGATAAAGGTTATCAAATTATTCTCTGGAAAGATCGAATCAATTTACAGTCCTCCCAAAAGCATCACTTCTCCTTCTGATCTCATAGAGAGGGAAAATAAAGCGAAGGGAATGTTGCAATGTTCAAAGACTCTCTAATGTCCTTGAAAAACAAAAATGATGCTGAGGCCAACATGTCCCTATTTTCACTGCTAACTTGAAATTTCCATAATGAGGAAATAGAATACATGATTAAAAAAACTATTAAGCAATGAGATTAATGAGAGTTGAGAGCCTATGACTTGAACATTTGCTGGTTAATAGATTTAGGGATAGAAACAGTGTTACGTCAATTACAGTAATTAACCATAGATGAAGATGAATTGAAGGGAAACTCTCTTGCCAGCCAAGCTTCCCTTGAAATGCTGAGTAATGAGCTGCTGGTGGGGATAGGAAGGTGAGAAATGGGTTCTGATTGAGGAACGGATAAAGCTCTCCTCTTCTAGGATATGTGCCGGGTTCTCAGAAACAGAGTTCCATCTTGCCCCCACACCCCAAAGAACCCCCATCTGGAAAGATTTGAGGGAGAAGGCAATACATTCCAAAGCCATAACTAGAAATCACCAGGATAAGAGCCCTGACTTACTATCACTTGCAACCACTCTAGTCAGAAAACCAATTGCTGGTTTTCCATTCACTTTTTTCTTTTTACTGAAAGTCAGATTTATTCTTTTCGGTGCAACGTTCTATGAGCTGGACAAGGGCATAAAATCGCATCACCGCCACCACAATCAAGAGATAGAACAACCCCATCATGCCAAATAACTTGACTCATGCTGCCCCTTGTGGTCGAGTCCTCTGCAGCCCCCACCCTCTGTCCTGTACAACCTCCAATCTCTTTTCTGTCCCTACTGTTAGTCCTTCTCTAGAGAATGTCGTATCCATGGAATCCTAGCCTTCTCGAGCTGGCCGTCGTCATTGCATTTGTGATTCATCCATGTGGTTGTATATATCAATACTTGTTCCTTTTTGATTGCCGTATAGTAGTCCATCGAGGGCATGAACCACAGCTTAGCCATTCTCCAGTTGTGGGACCCTTAGCCATTCTCCAGTTGTGGGACCCTCCAGTTTGGACAATTATAAATAAAGTCATCATGTACACGCCTGTGCAGGTTTTTGTACAAAATTAAGATTTCCTTTATCCTGGGATTGCTCAGCCATATGGTAACCCAACTCAAATTTGGTAACCCAAATCTAATCTCCTTAGAGGACAAGGAGCCTAGAAACAGTTCAGTGGCTCCTGGGGTTGAATACTCTTCTCCATGAACACTGTTACCACTTATGTAGTATGTGTCTGGGAGTGACAGGCTATGATCTGGTCTTGTCCGGCCATCCATTCCAGCCATGTTGCCAGCATGGAATAAGGAACTCAGGATGTGGACTCTGATGTTTTCAGTCCAATGACTCCAGAAAATCCCTTGCCCATGTAGAGGAGAGGAGAGTGACTTAATCAAGCTAAACCAGGACACTCCATTTCCTTTCCTTGCCCCATCAATTTCTGTATCTTAAAAGTTTCATAAAGATTTATGGACAAATGGCCAGTAGATACTGGGATTTTTAACTGAAGGAAATAAGTTTAAGGGGAATTCTGATTATTTTTCCATTTGAAATTTTTTGAAAACATATGCAGTTCCCAAATTTGCTCGTTAAATGTGACTTTATAATGTGATTATATTTGCAGAAAACTAAAAAAAAATTACCATAATTTATATAATCCCTATTATGTCTGAACTCTTAGATATAATCTTTGATGATTTTCTGGTGAAAAGATTAATTTTTTAAATTTTTTTATTGCAATTGAACACAGCTGAGTTAAATTCAATGAGTAGGCAATTGAGGCTACAGATTTGCCATTTGCAACACACATAAGGATTTCTATCTTGTTTCAATTGAATTAAGTATATAGAACCTCTATTTTTATATTTAGTGTCAACTTAATCCATTTTTCCACTTTCCACTTGTGTTTCCAAAATAATAAGGGCAAAATGCAATTAAAATGTGCAAATAATGCTGCATACAACACTACCATAGCTAATCATGGTATAAATAAAGTAATATGACACCAGCGCATAAAAAAGGAGCTTTAGGAAAAATCAACATTTAATCCACAAAAACACAACTAATGAAAAGGTGAATCTCAGAGGTTTAGAAACCCTTGGAAGCATACTTGTGTTGTTCCGCCTAGTTCCAAAAACAAATGGTCTTACTTTAAATAATTTAGCTAATTGGTAGTAAATGAGCAAGCTCCACCTGATAACTGCCATAATATCAAATGATACTAGAGTGAACAATGATTTTAGACAATCATTTGTCTCGTAACTAGTTCATTCGTTCACTCATTGCACATGCACTGACATCCGCTGTGTCCACGGTGGCATCAAGTAAGACACGGTCCACATCCTTGAACCACTTACAATAAACTGGAGGTAATGGTAAATGGAGGGAAGGATTGTGGACAGAATCTATCCAAAGCAGAAGGTCACATGGGTAAGACTCTTCTTAAGTGAGGTAATAGTTGAGCTGACGCAAGTTAACCTGCCTTAGAGAGGAGAGAACATGCAACAGATAAAACAGCATGGAGGATGGGCTTCGATGGAACTACTTACAGGGGAGTGGGAGAAGGTAGCATTAGAGCCATATACTCGTTTCCTAGGGCTACTGTAACAAATTATGGAAAACTGAGTGGCTTATCACAACGGGAATGTATTCTTTCACAGTTCTAGAGGCCAGAAATTCGAAATCAACATAAAAACATGGCTGGTTCTTCTGGAGGCTCTGAGAGAGAATTGGTTCCATGCTTCTCTCCTGGTCTCTAGTGGTCGTGGGCAACCCATGCAGACCTATCATTCCAATCTCTGTCTCCACCTCCAGCTGGCATTGTCCTCCTTCTCTGTCTCTGTCTCTATCCCTTCACAGGGCATTCTTATAAAGATGCCAGTCTTCGGATTTAAGGCCCGCTGTAATCTGAGTATGGCCTCATTTAACTTGTTTACATCTGCAAAGGCGCTATTTCCAAATAAGGTCATGTTCATGGGGGATGTAGTCTTCCATGCCAGGGTTATGACTTCAACAAATCTTTTTGGCAGACACAGTTCCATTCACAACAAACAGCGCACAACTACAAACTACAGCCCACCCATTGCCTTTCCGTGGTTGTTCTTCATAAGTCAGGTTTCATGGGAACACAGCCATACCCACTAAAAAAGCAGAAGGGATCATTGTAACAGAGACCATAGGACCCACAAAGCCTAAAACATTTACCATCTGACCCTTCCAGAAAAAGTTGGGGGACCCCTGAGCTAGAGAGAAATTGGTGGTCAGCCAGTAATGATTGACCTTGGGGTGAAGCTAAAGAATGAGAACTTGATGCTACAAACTCTAGGGAATGTGGTCTGATGTTGATAGAAAGTGTGCAGATGCAAATAGGATGGAGAAGACACAAAAAGAAAGCAGAGCAGGCAGGGGATTTGCCAGCCACATTGAGAGATGGAGTGATTCCTGAAGGAGGGGGTAGGAGGGGGTGGGGAGCGGAAAAAGAGACGTGGCTTCTGTGATTGGGACAGAGTCACTGTTCTGGGTTATGAGACAATCAAAAGGGAGATGCTAAAATGGAACCACCGGGGAGTCATTGGAGTGGGGGGAGAAGACCATGGGCTGGGAAGGCCAAAGGGTGGAGATGAGCATTCATCATGGTTCTTAGAAACGCCAGGGCTGCCAATGATAGCGGGGTGGCAAGGACCATCGTGGGCAAGGGCTTGTCATCCCTAAAAGGACTAGAGCCCTGGATTTCCTTCCCAAAAAACTCGTGTCCATACTTCAATGGGTGCCACCTCTATGCACAAAGTGATTGTGTGATTAATGTGGATTCAGGTGCCCCGTCCTTGTAGCAACTTAATAAGGTGTGTGCACTGCCTCCAAATGAAGGCTGTAATCCCTTTTCCAGAGTTTATGAATTATGAAGTTGGATTCCCATCACAAGTGCCGTCAAGTTTTTTTGGCTTCAAAACCAATTAAAATGATGAATAGCTGTGAAAGGAACCAGAAGTGCATTTAATCTTTCTCCAGAACAGTTGGGGATCAGTCCTTTCCTGTGTCACATTTCACATTAGCTGGGAACATGAAATTGGTCGTTTTCAAAGGTAACACTCAAACAACTTCACCATGAAAGGGACCTGATCCACTTAGCTTTTTTTTTTTTTTTTCAGCTCTGAACGCTGGAGATATTTACAGTGGGCCTCGTCTTCCTTTTTGCTTCTCTCCCAAGGTCATAACACTCTGTTTCCATCATCTCCTGTTACCAAGGTTATCCTAAAAAGAATCACTAAAGCAGAGATTAACCGTTTGGGCGGGAGGGGGGGGGAGAAGGGGTGCGGGGGGAGACAAGTGAAAAAAATGTGAAAAGGTTTTGAGTTTGATTTATAATGGATGCAAAAATGAGCGGCCACCAAAAGCCCTGAGAATCAACCCTCTCCCCCAACCCCGCCACACACACACACACACACACTCACACACACACACACACACACACACACACACACACACACATCTTACTGCTATATCATGTATGTCGGGTGTGAATGTTTCCAACCAATTTCGAGAGTGCTGGGATAATCAAGATTATCAGTCTTGCTTTTTTTCGGTCGGAAAGATCTGCAGACACCATGCAGTAGTGAGGGAAGACAATGAGACCGAATCATTAGATCTCGTTTCTAGTACGAACTCTAACTTTCACTTCTAACTGAAAAGCCTTGAGCAAATCACATGACCTCCCTGAGCCTCGGTCTTCCTATTTGTAAAATGGGCGGTTACCAGACTCAATTCTCAAAACCAGTGTGAGGCTCAACTGAAACTAATATGTGTTGAATTCTACGAGTATGAGGTTTATACCTGAAACTTGTATCTGTAGGTATAATAACCAGAGACCCCTGTGTGTGATTCACTTCTTATCTGTGTTGCTAGACTTTTGAGAGGAGGAAAAAACATTGTTGTCAGATGGGCTTCAGACAAATCTCCAACAAATAACATTTGGATAGAACAACTCCTTCGATGAGGTGACCCGGTGATCAGTGAACTCTTCGCTATTTTTAGGGCTGAAAAAGGAGAGGCAGGTGATACTGAAGTGGTATAATCAACCACACAGGGAGGGCTGTACATCGGTGTCTCCCTCTCTCCCAGGACGTCTGAACTCCGAGGTAGTGGCCTTGGTCCTCAGCAGCCATTCAAAGTCAAGCAGAACCCTCAGAGAGGACCCAGGGGAAGGGAGGCTGTGATCATCCATTTCTACGGCATCGAACACCCAGTCAAAAGAGGGAAACACAAATCGACTTGCACCCCATCACCTTGACAACACAAATTTAGACCCTGGCTGTGATGTACTCTTCTGATCCCTTTTCCAAAACCGTGTCTCGATCTCGTCCTGCTGATTTACACGCTTGTTACTGTAGGGCCTGAGAGCACACTCCGTCTTTGTGGAACTTGGAGAAGCAGGCTTGAATAGCCTGATGAGCGGGCTACTCTCAGCCCCTCCGATCTTCCCTCCAGGTCGAGGTGTGAGGTCCCACAGCAGCTACCGTAAGCTCCTCCCTCCGCTGGCCGCCCGCTTCCATCCTGAGGGCATCCCTGCACTCACCCTGTGGGATGGCCGACTTGGTCATTGTGAGGACACAGGGGACACCTCGATAGTGAAGGGGAAGGGGAGAATCCACAAGGCGGGCATGGAGCCGGGAGGACTGACCGGTGCTGGGGCAGGTGGTTCGCCAAGATGGGCTTGGAGCAGAATCTATACTCGAAGAGGTCGGCTTCGGGCTATAAGGGCACGTGATGACTACCCATGCAATCAGAGCACATTTGCAGTTGTCTCTGTGCACTCTTATTTTTGCTAAAACCAAATGATATCCTGCTACATGGTTAACTTCAGTTTGTCTGTATCACTTGTTAGAATCCGGGAAACGCTGCCTGCGTTGAAATATACACACGTTTTAAAAGAAATGTTTTAACTCCTATTGCTGCTAAAGGAGCTTGGCATTTAGTTTTGTCTATACTTGGTTGTATTCTTAAGGTTTTGACAGAAACTTTATTTTAAGCACCAGGCAGCAAAAAATAATTGAAACCTTAATATTCATCAAAAAATTATTCAACAGTAGGAAAACCTTCACTTTGAACTTTCACTCTTCTTTCTTGCGGAATCTATCCTGGCAACAGGTCTCACCTGCCAGAAGTACAGAGAACACCATAATATTGTGCATAGTGACAACACACTTTATCTGGCTTATTGTTTTCCTTGGTTCATCAGGAGTGGTCTGATGAACCAATGAATCCACTGTGACGACTCAATTCTCAGAACTTTCTCCACAGAAACCAGTTCACTCTGACAGATGCCAAGAAGCTCACGGGGCTTCCAAAATACCACTCTTCATTCTCTACTATTAGAGATTGTGTTCTTTGGCTCTTTCCAGCGTCCATTCTCTTCTGTTACAGCGAATAATGTTGGAAAGGGCACTGTACTGAACTTACTCGTGCTAAAATATGAATGGCTTATCAAATTCAGTTTCTTCTTGCCTGGGAATTTAGGTGGAAGGGGGAGAAGGGAGGGTGGGAGGAGAAGGTGGTAACAGGGAGATTATGGATGCGTAGAGAGGAAGCAAAGGGCCACAGGCAAAACTGACCCCGTGGATCCATTTTGCAAATAAAAGAATCCGTGCACACCTGAATCCCCTGGAGATCTGATCAAAACAGATTCAGATTCAGCCAGTCCGGGGTACAGCCTAAGACTTTCCATTTCTAACAAAATGTCTGGCGATGTCAATGCTATATGTCCATGAGCCACACTGGACACAAGGAGGGAGCCAGAATGTAAGCAACGAACAAAAGTATTAGTACAATAGTTCTTCAGCTTGACTCAACATCTGAATCACCTGCAGAGGCTTTTTTTTTTTTTTTAACTACTGATGCCCAAGCTCCACTCCAGATCAATTAAATCGGAATCCAGGCGTCACTCAAGTATTCATACTTCTAGAAGGCAATGCTACTGAACAGCCCAAGTGGAGAAGCTCCATTTGCTGCTAACCAAAACATTATTGAAAACTCAGGCATCAGTCCATAATTAATGTATTCGCTCACCAGAACCAAAGGCAAGGCAACCCAGCTAAGGGGATCGTCCTCTCCAAAAGTGACTTGCTACTCTACAGTGCAAACAGTTGGTACTCAAGAAATGCTTGTTCGATGAAAAAAATAAACAAACAATAGGCTGAATGCATGAAGGAAAGCCAAAAGCCCAGAGAATGTGAAGAATTGAAGCTCTGACGTTGAAATCCCAAGGGACAAGATCGAGATTGGAGGACAGAAAGTCCCTCCCATTATGCCTTCAGATCCCCTGCGCAGGGACTCAATTCTGCTGACTCTGCTAATAACAGGAGGATCCAAAGCTAAGAAATACTACCGTTGGTTTATCCCAGGCTTTGCCAAGCATGGCCCGTCACAACATACCTGCACAGTTTTTGTGATGGTGCTGTTATTTCCCCGAGCAGATTTCCTTAAATTGACTCACTTCTTCAACATAAATGAATGTGTTTTCAAGGGAGACTATAAATCATTATTTCAAACAGAGAAACAACCTACATCCCTTGACATAAATGGGAGTAACTGTCAAAATAAATAGAATGAAAACGACCCAAGCTGGCGCCCCGCCTGCCCGTGCTTGCCTCTGTCAGATAAGGAGATGGATGGCCAGGAACAGGGAGGCGGGAAAGACACAGAGCACTTGAAGGAGACCTGTTGTTGCCGTAATAAGAAGAACGGAGGAGTGCTTCGATCTGATGTTACTGAAGGCACTGAAGGCAAGCATCTCATGGAACACAACTCTGGCCTAGTGATTTTCAAACTGCACTCAGAAATCCACAAGCCACCAGAGAGTGCTGAAGAGGCTCTGGGAAAGAAAAAGAAGAAGAGGAAGAGGAAGAAGAAGAGGAAGGAGAAGGAGAAGGAGAGGAAGAGGAAGGAGAAGGAGGAGAAGGAGGAAGAAGAGAAGGAGGAGGAGAAAGAGAAGAAGGAGAAGGAGAAGAAGTCGTATTTCCAAGATTTCAGTTTCTGAGGACTCCACTCATCACTGCTGTTTGTCTCACATACAGTGTAATGTCTATTTCTCAAAAAAAAAAAAAAAGTCTCCCTTCTAAGAGGAACAACATAATCAACAGAGGAAAAAGGGAATAGCTTAAGACTTGCTGTTGAGAGCAGGAAAATGAGCTTTCTCTTTGAAGGCATCTACTTTGGATGAAAGAATTTACTAAACCAAACTATGCTGTTTGGAAAATGAACGGACCATACAAAGGAGGAGATGCGCCTCCCGGCTCTTGAGTAAAGTGTGTCCCAGGGTGGGAGTTAGATTATGGGCTCAATGTATGTGCTCAGATTTGGGCAGAATGACCCACTGACATTGTACAGAATACATCCATGAAATCAGCCCTGTCTACTTGCTAGGTATTTGTTTTTCTCTTTTAAACAATGCATGCAATAGAAGGTTCTGGTTATGGTTCTTATTATGCAGAGCAGCAAGACTGCATGGTTAGGGGAGAAGCCTCTGGAGCCAGACTGCCTGGTCTAAGTCCCTCCTCTGTCTCTTTTCGTCTGTGTGACCTCAGGCAAAATACTCAGCGTCTCTGTGCCTGGGTTTCCTTGCTCACAGAATGAGAGTGATACAAGTATTGTCTACCACATAAGGATATCAAAGAGTCCCTCGCACTCATTATGGGTTACCTGTTATTATATGGCCAAAAAAAAAAAATTCTTAGTAAAAGTTTACGCCGTGGAAATTACATCTTCCTTCCACCGCAGACCCCATGCCCCTCCATAGGGGCAAAGCGCTATATAAAAAGGCTCTTGGGTATCTTTCCAGAAATACTGGATGCATTTACTACCGAGAATATCCTTCTCTTCCGTGCAAATGGGAGCTCACAAGGCACTCCATTGTACATACTGCCTTTCTTACTTGACAATATTGCCTAGGAATGAGTTCCTGGTAGTCTTGGTCTCTCATTCCTGGTAGGGGCTGCAGAGTTCTACATCTTAGGGGTGCCCCATCATTTATTTTAGTTGTCCCTGCTGTTAGACACTGAAACTGCTTCTAGTCTTTCACATTTATGATAATCATGCAGCCGTGAATACAATGAAAAGCAAGTATTTCATGTATGTGCAAGCATAGCTTTAGGATAAATTCTTCCAAGTGGGACAGCTGGGTCAAAGAATCTGTGTGTCTTTTATTTGGATAAATACTGCCAAATTTCTCTTCTGAGAAATTGTACCGACCACCCCGTACACAAATGTCTCCCCTCCTTCTCAGAAAAATGTTTTAAACTCATAAAACAAAATATATGAGATAATCAAAGAAAGCAACTATATTGAAATGCAGTTTCCAGTGTATCAAAATACACCTGTGCCAAATGGTGGTATGTATCATTCTTTCTTAACGCATTAACCAACAACATTTAGTGGCAGGAAGGAATGAGGAGAAAAGCTATTTCAGCCTGTCAGCAACCACTATAATGCGAAATGACAGTACGTATCGGTGACAAGCTCACGGGTCCTGCTAATAATACGGTGGCTTGGAGTCTACAGCCGGAATTGAAGGAAATGCTAAATCTGGGTTGGCAGCTAGCGAAAATAAAGACATAAATTCTTCCTGAACAAGTATGGGACCCTGTCACAGAACCAGCTCTCGGAGCCTAATTACAGTGAATGGCAATTTCTCCCCAAAAGCGTCAGGTAAGCCTGGATTTCACACTTTCAGAATAGCTCTTAAAAAATTCATGGCTGGGAATCGGCCTCATCCAGCCCCATACAGGCTTCATGGGCTTTTTCAAATAACCACACAAGTCAAGATGGGAACAAAGAGAGAGAACTCTAGGGCAACCATCCAGAGGTACGGCTTTGACTGTTTCTTGGAAATAACCCCACCCCTTCCTTCAATACTTCGATACGTCTGCTTCCCTGTCCCACAGGGCTTTGGAGACTATTAAATAAAGTGAGAGAAAGGCTCTGCGTTAACCACTGGGAATTAATACCATTTCCTCCTGTTACGTGTAGTGCTTAGAGCCTCTCTCAGATCTGCCAAAAAGAGCGACGCTGATGTTCAAAGGCAAGGGCTGCTCAGCTTTGGAAAATAGAGGAAGCCCAGTGGTCCAGGACATGGCTTGGGGGTATATGATCCTTGCCAGACCTTGTTTTCTCACCCCAAGAGTACTCCAGACACTACAGAAGTTACTGGAATTTTCAGGAGCAAGAAGGAAATGACAGTAGGACATGTCGAATCCACCATGAGAGGTACACCCTGTCACTGGAAAAAGGCACAGCTCTGGCCATCTCAGGGGTATAAAAGAAAGATTTCAAACGTCAAACTTATGACGATGCATCTTTTTTTTTTTTTTTAATTTCTGAGTGCTGGAGAAATGTTAAATTTCATTAAGTTTTACAGCCAGACTTAATATAGACATAAATCCCTTTAATGTTGGTTTCAGTCAAAAGTGAGCTGAACATTATCGTTAAAGCAGTGCATGCGGGAGAATTATTTGAGGAAAATCAAAATAGGCACAGTTGGGAACATTCAGCCACGACCATAGTTGACGCAAGTAGGCACAATAGCAAAATTCTTTAGACTCTAATGACCTGGGCTATTCTGCTGCTCAGTTTCCATACAGATGAGCTTTGTTCTGGGGCAATATGGTTTCAGTTTGCAAGTCTATCTAGGGAAGCTCATTTCTCTTTCATTAGTCCGTGAGCACGGTGCAATTTCAGCTAATACGGTTACATAGCTCCTAGCTGGGTTATGTGGTTAAACGCCTTCAGGGAAAGGAGAAGCCAGAATAGAGGGACAAATGGGATGGATGTACTCTCTTGTTCTGAGTGCCTATAGCTGTTGGAATCTCATTGGTCATTAATCAAATACCATGCTGTGCTCATAATACTCTTATTGTTTGAGATATTAGGTGAGTCTGGTATTACCTGACATTTCACAGGGGACATCTTGTCTCCCTGGTACAATCTTTGAGACCTGAACTTATATATGACACTAACTACCTCTTATATATGAGCTTATATATGACCTAACTACTCTAAGATCTACCTCTTACCATGATTCGTAGATGTGGTTGTACGTACATACATTTGTGTGAAATTGAAAAAAGCACTCCCTCCTGGTGGGTGAGTTGCAAAACAGCACCCCTCTTCTGGGCAAACAGATGAGAAAAGTGTGCTCCCCCTGCCCCGATGGCTGGCCAAATATTTTTTAAAGCCCCACCCCAGGGCACATGGCTCGTGGAGTCCGACACAGCCTTTAGTTGCTCCCCTTGGGTATACGCTCTTATGCAAGTCACAACCTGGACAACAGTCCATGGCAGCCCTGATTAAAGATACCACTTTCCTAATTTTGTAGTCAGACCACAGAGGTTGTTCCTCAGTGCTCTAAAAATATCGGGTCACTCCCGCAGCACTGCCCCCACGCCATGTTAACTGTATTGGCCTATTATGAAAGCTTGGCATTGTAAGAATGTCAACGCGGCATCACAAAAATGGAAGATGGGTAAGGCCTTGTATGGCACACACCGTATGTACCCTATCACCCGGCGATCAACTCTGCATGCCGGAGGACTGTTTACTGCCGGCATCCTGCTGCTCTCTGCTAAGGGTCATGTTCTGACCTTGGGAACAGACAGGACACTTGTAGGTGGAAAGGCAAAGAACCAGAAGGCTGTTGCTCCCAGAAGCAGGCCTCAACCAGTGATGGACGGGGATGGTGGAAACAATGGTGGGGCTTCCCCACCATCCCAGCAGGATGCTGTCTTCTGCTACCGTGACTGCCCCTGTCAGTTTCTGACCAAGGTCACCCTCGAGGACCCACCTTGGATTAGCGTGAGAGCCAGGGGAAGTAAACATCAAACTCGTAGCAATGTAGTGAGGTTAGCTGATATCAGATTCCTTTTCAGCAACTAAGCCCTCCTAGTAAATGGGACACGGGACAGATATGGTTCAGAACAAAGGGGGCCCTCAAGGGACAAGGATTGGGTGAGACACTGTAGGCCTCAGGCTCTCAGAGGGCAGCCTGGGAACCTGAGAGGTAGCAAATATACATACATATATATATTTTTAAAGATTTTATTTATTTATTTGATGAAGATCGAGAGAGATCACAAGTAGGCAGAGAGGCTGGCAGGGAGAGAGCAGGAAGAAGGCTCCCCACTGAGCAGGGAGCCCTATGCAGGGCTCGATCCCAGGCCCCTGAGATCATGGCCTGAGCCAAAGGCAGAGGCTTTAACCCACTGAGCCACCCAGGCGCCCCTAAAAGGTAGCAAATATTTTAAGATTTGTGGGCTTCTGTCACAAGTTTGCTGTTACAGTGTGGAAGCAGCTATTGGCAATAAAACAGATAGACATGACTGTGTGCCAATAAAACTTTATTTACCAAAACAGAGGGTCAGCTTTGGCACGTGCCATATTTTAGCGATCAAAGAGAGTGAAGGAGAGTGAAGGACGCAGAAGAAGAATGTGAGAGAATCCCCCCACTGTTAGTCAATGCACTTGCTAGCTTACGTCGATTCTTTCATTTTTATTCTCATAGCAACCAAGTACCTACAGTTTTATCATCTGCATTTTAAAGACGAGGAAACTGTGGCCTCCAGAAAATAAGAAAATTGCCAAGACCAAACAGCCCAGGTTTGAAACCAGATCTATTTGATTTGAAGGCCTCTCTCTCTCTTTTTCTCTACTCCAAGCTGATGCCTACAGACACCTTCATGGTGTCCAACCCAGCAAGGAATGTCCACGGATCCCAGAGGCATTAAATTCCAGATCTGGGGGGGGGGGGGGAAGAGTGGCAGTGCCAGTGACAGGTTCGGTCTCAGGGGACTTAGAAGCTTCCACTAGCCCTGGCATCTGACCCATGCTTTTTCTCAGTCTGTGACTTTGGGGGTGGCACCATGGCAATACCTCGAACATAAGAAGTCAGAAGATTTCTTGAAAATAAATAAATTCCTGTCCTGTCCTAGCTTAGCGTTCGGGCAGGCCATCTGATGGAAACAAGTGCACGGTACAAAAAACAGCCAAAGTCATAATCATTAAAGTTCCTTTCTACAGGCTAATCTAGTCTTGATTTCTGACTATGCATTCAAATACTCAGAAATTAAGCCTTAGAATTATTAAATACTAGAGGGCTTTTTTTTTTTTTCTCCTGCACTCAACTCTTAATAAGAGAAATGAGCCATTATCCGAAGTTTCTTCCAGAAATAACTTCCAGGGAAGCCCTGAGGTCAGTTTGGATTCAGTCCAGTCTTCTCACTTTCTGGACGATGGTACGATAACAATTCAAGTTCTTCGTGATGACTCTGAATCATCCTGATCCTGAATCATCGATGATTAAATTATGTTCATTAAACAACTAGCATTTTCTAAAGCAAGAAAGTAGACTAATGCCTTTGCAAAAGAAGTTATGGAAGAATTCAAACCAAAACAAGCCAGTGGCTTAGTCCGGGACGACCAGAGCATTAAATTTAGAGACACCACTTCCCCCTCAATGTCCACCTTAATGGCTATTTTAGAAAATTCCAGCATAACTCAAGGCTGGCTTAATTTATTCCTGTACACAAATAATTTTATGGAAGGCAACATTGTAATTCAAATCCATAAATTATTCCGTGTGGCTGTAAAAGTATAAACAGAAGGCTTACAAAAAATTGCTCACTGTTCTTTCTTGCTATAAGTCATTTGATTTTTAGCCAAAACACCTACAGCCAAATAAGAGCTACCGTTTGCCTTCGTTAACACTCAGTGTAGACTGTTAAGCAAGGAACTAGCATTAGTCATCAAATTAATTAAAAGACAACATAACAGAGTTCCTCAGTCACCAACCATCTCTACACTCAAAGGTGAATTTGACCCCAGACAATATGGGGTCTTTCCCTTCTTAGAAAAGTGGTCCCAGGGATGCCTGGGTGGCTCAGTGGGTTAAAACCTCTGCCTTTGGCTCAGGTCATGATCTCAGGGTCCTGGGATCGAACCCCGCATCAATCCCTGAGCAGGGAGCCTGCTTCCCCCTCTCTCTCTGCCTGCCTCTCTGCCTACTTGTGATCTCTCTCTCTCTGTGTCAAATAAATAAATAAAATCTTTGGAAAAAGAAAAGAAAAGTGGTTCCAGAGTTCTGTGGATCCTTGGCTGCAAGTTCTGCTGTGAGATCTGTGCAGTATCCTCTCCAGCCCCCGCCCACCTGAGGGCAAGCGATTTTCTCCAGAACCAGGCTGGAGACCTAAGTCCTCAGCCCAGACCACGGGTAATTATTATCAACCAGAAAAGTGAGCCAGGGTGAAAAGCCCATGAACCAGGCAATCAGGGAGCAAACACAGAGGTGCAGAAAAGTCCAGTTTTTCTTTTCTTTAATGGAATTTCACTTCTATCTGCCAGCCTAATTGCCCTCACTCAAGGCAGAAATTTGACATTGGTCAACTCAGGTGTTGCCCCCACCATCCTGTCTCCAGGATTGACCTTGAGCTTCAAAGGACTAGCACAGCATTAGGAGAAGGAGCAAGAGGGCTTGTGCTTGCATCTCATCTGTGCCCCTAGATTCCACTCCTGTATCCCCATTCCCACCAGCCTTGGTTGTCAGTCCTGTGGATCCTGCCTGAACCCTGGATCCTCAGCGTCCTGACCCCTGAAATTTCTGGGCCAGCTGGTTCTCACTGTCACGCTTTCACCACCCCAGCCTCCCACAGAACATCCCTGCTGTCGGCTGCTCCACAATGATGGTCAGAGGAACGCAGAGTGGGGCCACCCCAAGTCCCTGAGCTAAGACACCTCTGAGAGCCACTGCTGATCCACAGAGACATATCCCTGTTCTAGGATCAGTCCCAGACTTTTCTGAGGTTGGGCATTCCAACACACCTCCATCCCACCCCAGAACATGGCTCAGAAGAAAAAGGTAGCACTCTGTACCCTTTCTGGGGGTCCTTCAATGGTTACTCATTGAATTTTACATTCAACTTGCCTTAGACCAGGAGATTTTTCTCCCTTCTATGGAGAAAGGAACCAGACTTAGCAAACAGTCTTCCAAATCTATTACTTAGGTTTCAACCTCAGCTTTGAAACCCAAAAGAAAAAGTACTAATTTGGATTTCTCTCCAATGCCCATCCCTCAATTCTACCTAAGAAAGCTCTTGTCTCAAAAATTCAGAGAACATCAGGGGTAACTGAACATAGTTATTATTTCAAAATGGCACCTCTCCAAAGGACCGAAATCCAAACAGTTCAAGAAAAGTAAAAACAAAGCAAAACAAAAACGTGCCAAATCTGAAGCGGTCTCCCAGAGACAGAAAATATAGAACAGATTGAGAATTAAACTTCTTAAAAAGGTACATGAGGGTCGGTTGGGATCTAAGGGGAGAAGGAAGAGCAAATCATTTGGAATCAATAATTATGGCCCGAGGAGATAGAAGGATAAAAAGAAGACCTGGATTCTAGAATAAATGATAGGCTTGTTCAGCACCAAAGATAAAAAAGATGGGTCCAAATATTGAATGGGGTAGGGGAAGGTGGAAAATGAGGAATTGGGTTTTGATGGGAATGAAGTTTCTTATTAATTACACTGAGTAATTTCTAGAGCTGTGTTGTGCAATACAGCCAACAATATGATATTATGTACTTTAAACTGTGGTAAGAGGGTAGAGCTCATGGTAAAGGTTTCCACCAAGGCAAAATCAGGAAGAACACATAGACACAAAAGAACACACGGAAATCTGGGGAGGTGATAAACACGTTTTAGAAGCTTGGTTGTGGTGATGTGATCACAGATATAGGCATGTGCCCAAGCTCATTACATGTGAAATATATCAACTATACTTCAATAAGGCCCCCAAATTCTTAAATTAAAAAAAAAAATTGAGGTCACCTGGGTGGCTCAGTTGGTTAAGCATCTGCCTTCAGCTCAGGTCATGATCCCAGAATCTGGGGACTGAGTCCCACATTGGGCTCCCTGATCAGTGAGGAGTCTGCTTCTCCCTCTGCCTTTCACCCTGCTTGTGCGCTCTCTCTCTCTCTCTCTTTCTCTCTCTCTCTTTCAAATAAATAAGTAAAATCTTTAAAAGCAAAATTTAACACCATACGCAGAAATAAATTCAATATGGATGAAAGACCTAAAACTGAAACAGGAAACCATCAAAATCCTGGAGAACACAGGCAGCAACCTCTTTGCCATCAGCTGTAGCAACTTCTTACTAGATATGTCTCTTGAGGCAAGGGAAGCAAAAGCAAAAATGAACTATTGGGACTTCATCAGGATAAAAAATCTTCTGTGCAGTGAAGGAAACAAATCAACAAAACTAAAAGGCAACCTTCAGAATGGGAGAAGACATTTGCAAATGACCTAGCTGATAAAGAGTTAGTATCCAAAATCTGTAAAGAACTTACAAAACTCGCCACCCCAAAAATGAATAATCCAATTAAAAATGGGCAGAAGACACCAATAGACATTTTTCCATAGAAGATATCCAGATGGCCCACAGACACATGAAAAGATGCTCAACATAACTCATCATCAGGGAAATACAAATCAAAATTACAGTGAGATATCACCTCATCCCGGTCAGAATGGCTAAAATTAACCAGTCAGGAAACAACACATGTTGGCAAGGATGTGGAGAAAAGGAAACTCTCTAACACTGTTGGTGGGAATACAAACCGGTGCAGCCACTCTGGAAAACAGTATGGAGGTTCCTCAAAAAGTTAAACATGGAACTACCCCACGATCCAGCAATCACACTACTAGGTATTTACCCAAAGAATACAAAAATACTAATTTGAAGGGATAGATGTACTCTGATGTTTGTAACAGCATTATTTACAATAGCCAAATTATGAAAAGAGCCCAAATGTCTATTAACCACTGATGAAAGGATAAAAAAGGTGTGGTAAATAGATACAATGGAATATTATTCAGCCATAAAAAAGAATGAAATCTTGCCATTTGCAACAGCGTGGATGGAGCCAGAGAGTATGATGCTAAATGAAATAACTCAGCCAGAGAAAGACAAATATCATATGATTTCATTCATATGTGGAATTTAAGAAACAAAACAGATTAATAAAGGGGCAAAGAGAGGCAAACCAGAAAAGAAACTCATAATTATGGATGGGTTAAATGGGTGATGGGCATTGAGAAGGGCACTTGTTGTGATGAGCACTGGGTAAGTGATGAATCACTAAATTCTATACCTGAAATTTATAATACACTATATGTTAATTAACTGGAATTTAAATAAAAGCTTGGGGAAAAAATTTTTTTTCATTTCTAAACTAATTTATTTGAATAAATTAGTATTATAATTCTGACTACTACAACTACTGATCACCTTTTGCCATCCAAGAAATGGAAACACAAACTGATGGAATTCATCGATCTGCTCTTAAAAACATACCACTAATACATCAGGCTTGCAAACTGAAGCATTTTACCTTATGACAGGGCACAATTCTCGAAAATGTCTCAGGACCCATGGAATCAAGAAATGCCCACACTGGAATGTACATCAAACCCAGTGCTCCCCGGCCCACTGTCTACTGTGGACCAAGAAACCCTCCGGAGCTTTACTGCAGAACCCAAAAACAAAGCAGAGAAAAATGGGATTCTCATTTTCAGCATCCCAAGCGAGCAGAGAAGGAAGTGAGAAGGGATGGATTAGTCTCCAAAAGAGCATCTGCCGTCATGGACCAAAATAAAAGCTTGATCAACTAAAGACCAAAATGGAAAATACTTTAAGTGGATATGGAATTGATTTCTGTGGGGGAAGGTAGAAGTGTTGGAGGCATAGAATTTAAGCCTCGAACTGAACACTGTAGGGCATGAGTACTCCCCATTTGTAATTGTCTCCTTATTTGTTTCATCATTTGATTGTCTGTCCCCCCAACTGGGATGTAAGTTACACAAGGGCAGAGATGTCACCACTGCATTCCCATATTTGGAAAAGTCTCTGGCATAGGTGAGACTCTTACTGACACTTGTTGAGTGAGTGAATGAAGTTAATATTGTGTTGATGTTAGGGGCTTGGGGCGGGGGGGGGGGGGGGGTCTCGCACCCGTGAGTATAAAGGAAACAAGCCTATGTCAGTCTGAAGCCAGGAGCTAGAAGTGAGCCTTCTGGATAAAGCAAGGAAACTCCAGAGGTTGCCTCACTTGCAACATAAGATCTCGAACCTTCTGACCATCAATCCAAGGAAATACAAGTCCTAGATTGCAGGTGAAACCCATGTACCCACAGGTGGTAACTCAGTTGATCTAATGAGAAACCTTATGTTTTTCAGAACGCCGAGGCAAGCTATGACTTCAGCGGCAATGACCCCTATCCTTACCCTCGATACACAGACGACTGGTTCAACAGGTAAACTGGGCCTTATGGGTTGTCTTTGACTTTAGATTTGGGGGCTTTATTTGACTCTGCTTTGCTTTTAAAGCTTGAGCATCACCAGCAAAATAATCTCCGTGCTTCACTAAATTATAGTGTGATTTTCCCCCTTCGTAGCTACATTCCCTAAATTCTTAGATTTTGTTAATATGGCAGTGTTCCTCTAAAACTGTCTTTTGACTCTTTTGTTCTCTTGAATTGGGAGTTATTTGCCACTTTATTTAAGATAAAAAAAAAAAAAGTAGAAATAGTAAGAAATCCTTTTTCAACCCACCGCAAGATGATTTAAAACACACTCATTTCACGATCTGTTGAAGAGAACTGTTGACCCCTCCACTCTATGTCCAAATGTTTTTGAAAAGTGTTTCTGCTGTAATCTCATAAGAGCTCATATAGTTCCCTTCAACTCAATAGTAAGCATTATTGGCAAACGTTTGAAGTATTTTTTTAATGGAGGCACAATCGATACTTAACATACTAATTTCAGGTATGCAACACAGTGATTTGATATTTGCATATATTACAAAATGATCACTATCCTAAACCTAGTTGGTACCTGACGTCTTGAAGTATTGCTTGGCATCCTATCAGTTGAACTACTCAATGGTCCACCCAAAGTTGTGACTTTTCTTTAGCCTCTCCTGCTTCTAAACATGTAAACATGTAATCTCTTTTCTCTAAGTAAAATCCTTGCCTGGACAATTGATTGTTTATAAGAAATATCAAGAAACAGGGCACCTGGGTGGCTCAGTGGGTTAAAGTCTCTGCCTTCAGCTCAGGTCATGATCTCAGGGTCCTGGGATCGAGCCCCGCATCAGGCTCTCCTCTCTCTCTGCCTGCCTCTCTCTACTTGTGATCTCTCTCTCTCTGTCAAATAAATAAATAAAATCTTAAAAAAAAAAAAGAAATATCGAGAAATAAAGATGAGTGACTTGTCCCCTCAGAATCAACAAGGTTTCAAACCTAGTGCTTGCCCATTATTGATGTTCTTGGATGAAGTTCATGAGAACATATGAACTTCAATTAATGGTATAACAACATGTGAACAATATGTGACAATATGTGAACATCACTTCCACTTCCCATGGCAAACTCATGTAGATAAACGTTGTCATTCTCTGTTCAATGATTTAAAAAAAAAAAAAGGCTTGGCAAGGTTACATGACTTCCTGGTCAAATAAGTATGTGTCAGAGCCAATGCTTGAACCCAAGTTTCAGACATGTTTCTAAATCCAAATTGTACCATTCGTTTATAAGCATCATTTTTATTATAAAAGACAGAAAGCATGATAGTCAGACGGTGGCCAGGGACCGGTCCCCAGTAGACCAGACAGCTCAGACTCTGTCCTTACAATTAGCGAGTTGACTAGAGTATGTCTGGGGTGCAGAAAGTGTCCGTGAGTTGGAGGCTTGGAGATTACAGAAAATACAGAAAAGAAGAAAGAAGGAAAAAAAACCAATTCAATTTGCAACATTTTCAAAAGATCATCGCTGATGTCCACTAGCGCAGTTAGCAACTTCCAAAGCTGCTTTAAAATGATTCTGCAGTGTTTGGAAGTGTGTTTAGGGGATGAGGATGTATCAAAGAGGTCTGAGAACTTCTGACACAAAGCGTCTCGTAACTTCCATGACTTCCAACCCTAGATCCTGACATACCCTTAGCAAATAAACCATTTCCAGACACGGGGATGTGAAGTTATCAAACAGATGTCACTAAGCCAGGGGTGAGACATAATTGGTGATGGCAGTTTGGGACATTGTCCTGAGAAGGACCACAAAAAGGAGTGCCTGGCTTCGCCGTGGCTGATTATCAATCGTCCACACAAGAGCAGCTAGTAGATACTAAATTAATCATTGACTGATTCAGGCCCCAAAATAAAGCCAACACAATGGGTCTCGACCCTCACCCCACTGCATCCCATTTTCTGAACCCAAACACAACCTCCCCGAGCAAGTCTTCTTGTGGGATATGCTATAAGAATATTCTTTAAATACACAAACGAGAAAAAGACAGAGATGGCTTCTATTTTTAAATATTTCCACCCACAAACTTTCACTTGAAAGTTCAATTTGAAACTGGCTAAAATCCTCTAAAGAGGACTAACCAGGGCTTACTGCAATACAATCCTTCGTTGTCGGTGGTGAATATTCCCAAGTGTCCAACTGCCTGAAACACAGTCTCATGAGTGAGGCACGTATGATCCTGGCCTGTTAGGAAGCCACTGATGCAGGACACAGGACCCACTTTGACCTATAAATGGGGCTTTTCCCAATTATCAAGTCATACTCGAAGATCCGCTCCCGCCATGGTTTGTTACTCCCCAGACCGGATGGTACCAGTTCAAGTCACGGCCTCTCAAAACATAATTACTATTGTCAATGCTTCTGGAAAGAAGGTGGAGCAAAGTTCAAGCCACAGCACTGGGAGAATCTGTGGTCCAAAACGCTGGGTCTATCCTGGGGATGATTCCTTCTTGGCACAGGGAGACATTGAATATAGCATCCTTCCCATGAGTGTAGGTATGTTTGTTAAAAATTCCCTTTGAGTGAAATATTTGCCTGGTATTGTCTTCAGTGTAACGTAGGGCTTGGGGCAGGAGGAAGGAGAACGAGTGGGCGAATACAGGAAATAGCATTGTCATGGGTTAGCAATTGTTAAAGCCTAGGATGAGTACATGAGATTCCGCTCTACTTTTGTAGATCTCGGGCTTTCTCCATAATACGAAGTACATTTAAAAAGCATAGGGCCGGGGCGCCTGGGTGGCTCAGTTGTTAAGCAACTGCCTTCTGCTCAGGTCATGATCCTGGAGTCCTTGGATCGAGTCCCGCATCGGGCTCCCCCCTCAGGGGGGCGTCTGCTTCTCCATCTGACCTCTCCCTCTCATGCTTCCTCTCTCTCTCTCTCTCTCTCAAATAAATAAATAAATAAAATTTTAAAAAGCATAGGGCCTAATATAGTCGGGTATTTATGAAACTGTTAGTGTTGGTGTGCAAGCTTCTGAGGCGCTTGTAAATGTCCTATGAACAGAGACAGATGCCCAAATCACCACAGGGCTAAGCCCCCAGCCAGGGTTAAAATAACACAAGGAAAACTAATGCCTATTGGGCAGTTGCTTTGTTCAAGGTGCCATTTAAGTGCTTTGCATGTAGCCCTCCAATTAAGTCTCAAAATAAAACCCTTTGAAATAGCTATTCCCAGGATTATCCCCATTTCGAAAATGGAGGCACAGAAAGGCTTAGTAACTTGTGCAAGGTCACACAGCCAGTAAGTGGCGGAGACAGGATTTGACACCAGTGAGGGGGGTCATTGCATGCACTGCCTCATAAGAGAGATGCCTTGGAAGGCACAGAGAAGTGCAGAATTATCTCTGGCTGGAGAAGCTGAGAGAGGCTTCTGTGAAGAGGTGGCGTTTGGTCTAGGATTTGAATGAAGGAACTAGTGGAGTTAAGGGGTCTATTTAGGAGAAGGAGGGGAGGCAGGAGGTGCAGACATGTTCAGGAGGTAGCCTGGACACCTGAACTGGGAGTTAGAGACTGGGACAAGGGCAGGATTCCAAGAAGGCTTCATGGAAGAGATGTGCATGAATGGTTGACGCAGGTTGCTAGGAGAAAGGAGGAGAGATTTTGTGATTGGGTCAGAAACTCGGCCCGGGGCATAGATGAGGACCGTTCTCCCATTGCACCCCAGAAGTGTTTTTTCCTGGGGGCTCTGGGCATCTTGAGCCCAGCAACTGCCTCTGGCCAGCTGTGCAGCCACCAAGGCATGCCATTTTCTTCAGATGTTCTCCCCTGGGCATGGGCACCAAATCCAACACCGATCTCTGCTCAGCAGACCAGGGGCTCTTGAGAAATGCTAGTTTCAGCCGCTCTGAAACTCCCAATAAAGGGCTGATGGATGTTGACCAGCTTGTTGCTGTCGCTATTCCAGCCGCACTGGTGGCCTCAAAGACAGCTTAGAACTTAGAAGCAATGGCTGGGCAGGAAAATGCGGCATCTCTCCGTCATGGGCTTTGCATCGCTCTGGGAAATAGAAAATAAAAGGCGCTATACGGGGCACTCTCCAGCGAGCAAGCGAGCAGTGTTCTCCTAGTCGGGAAACCAAATTTACTAGCAGAGTGTCTCTCCTGGGCTCTCCTCACTCTTTAAACTGGCCAATTATCCCCTCTTTACTTCTTTGCTAACTGGTTTTCCTCTGAGTGCACATTTCTTCAAGAACATATTCAAAACTTCCAGCCAAGACTGTTTATGAAAGCAAACTTCATGCATATGCAGAACTGCTTTTAGGGGATATGTATATTAGAATTTCTTGCCCTGTGCTTAATTTGATTTTGTAAGATTATTCCTTTTTAAGCAGAGCAAGTGTATTTACTCTACTGTGAACCATTTAATAATTACCTGCAGTATCCAAGCTCCGGGGAGATATTTGAAACACAGTTGAGAAATTTGTAAAGGGAGTATAATTTCCTTCTAGCTTGCAATCAGAGAAATACAGACAGCCAAGCAAAATAATAATATAGTGGTAGTAGGGGTAACCCAGTTTGCAAAAAGGTAGAAAACAATCCAGTTTAATGAACATCAATAATATGCAAAACAGATATAACTGATTCCTTGTGCGGTATCGGCATCCAGCAGTATGTTTTTCCTTGCTGGCATTCAATGCATATTGATTGGCTCGTTGATGGATGGGTGGCAGACCTTCTCGGCCATGCTTATGTGTTGAGGGTCCTTGACATCTGTCCGTTTTAGAGTGGCTTGCCTCTTCCAAGGTTTGCAGCCCACGCTTTGTCAATAATCTCCCAGCCTTGCTCGGTTTTAGGTCAATGTTTGGTGATGCATCACAGATCTGTATTCCATTACCGCGCTGCTGTCCATAAAACTCCCTCTTGCATAGCATTTCTCTGACAGGCATTCACCACTGAAATGTCATCCCTGCCATCGGCAGAATTTATGGGGCATCGCAATGGTGCCACACGTTTTCTCGTGAGCCCTAAAGAGTGAGAGATTCTGGATTAGAGGCAATTCCTGGCCAACAAAGAGATTACTATACATTCAGGAAGGGAGAAGACATTTATTACTCAAGTAACCAAACTGGGAAGAGCGGAGGAAGAAGGGTAAATGAATGCGGAGGAGCATGGAGCTCTACGTGAGCTCAATTGATCAATAGCATTAGTTAAAACTTCAAATAAGAAAGATTCTCAGTGGTTAACTTCTTTTCTTATTAGAAGTCATATTTCATTTTGAAGAACGCTATGCGGCAGGCCAAAAAAGAACCTGTGAGGAAAACGACCATTTCTGGTTGGATATTTACACGTTGATGGAAACTGATGGCTTTACCCAGGTGACACTTAATGGTTGAGAAATAGACGAACATCTTTCCCTCCTGTCTTTATGAACTAATGCTGAAATCACCTCCTGGCTAATCAAATTCAAACTGTTTTCAAAGACTTCATCTAACTCCTTCTCTCCTGTGAGCTTTGAGACAACCTCATAAACCGATGTGAGCTCAAATGCTATAGCTTGCCACCGACTGTCTCTCCACCCAAACCCAAGCACAGTGAAATCCTACATGGTTTAATTTTGTGAGCTGCTAGGCGCCATTGGTGAAATACCACACAGTTGCTTTTTAAAAAAATTTCCGGTCCCCTACCTGGATTAGACAGATCTTCATTATTTAGATGTTTCCCCTCTGCCCAAAGAAATAGACATAACACAGAGGTGGGGATTATGGAGAGAATTATATAGACTGTGAAAGAAATCTCTGTATGTTGATGTAGTCATTTCTCCCTTGGAAACTAATGTTATGCATGCGATATGGGGGATTTTTATGGCCCTCGAGTAGCAATAATTCTTTCCTTAAGGGAGAAAAATACCGCAGATTATGATAGACAAATGTAGTGTGTTAACTGGTTGGAATAGATAAAGTGATCCCTGCATACTTTTCCCCATCTGTAAAATGGGGCTAAAACTCGACCGAGAAGGTTTGTATGAGGGACTAGAGACACACATATGGAGTACTTGGTTCAGAACATGACACATGGTAAGCATTCCCTAAATGGCAACAAATATAATTGTGAAATTCAGTGAGGGGATGTCTAGAGAAGCTAAGACAGAGGTTCTCCAGCTAGCTAGGAAATGAGGAGGGTTTATGCCAAAGGAGTCAATGGATGACCTAGCAATGGACGACCTCACCCACCTTTCTCAGCCATTCAATCTCTCATCTGACCCTTTGACAAAAACTAGAAAAACAGTAGCTCAAGGTTAAACTTTCTGGCCAGAGTCTGGTGCCTGTGTTTCTGCACTTCTGATCAAAAGAGGAGTTATATCCAAAGATGGCTTAAATGCATGAAACAAGGTTGATCTGTGGGGAAGATTGAAGGGCCTAGCATCTAGGGTCAGAAAGATGCAAAGCCTCTTCACTTCTCCAGAAAGTACTGAGTGCTTGCCAGCAGACTTGGGGTTTGCCCCAGGAGCAGTTGTACATGCTCCCCTATCCAAACATTTGGGCTTACCCTCGGAGAGAGCATTCGATATAAGCCAGGAAACGTGAATGACTGAGCTCTGCGCTTCAGCTCCAATATAGCTAACATTAAAGTCTCTTTCTCCAAAGACATGGCTGAAAAGACTGTAGCTAGCTACTGTAGAGCTCCAGTTGCATAAGGATCTGTAGACCTAGGGAGACTGGAGGCTAGAACTTCCTGTCTATGAACCTGGCCAAGTTGCCTATTGGCTTGCTGAATGAATCCACCTTCTCTCCAATATCTCTGTGAATCAAGAGCCCTAGAACTCCATTATAAGCCTTGGCTGGGGATATAGAACTAAGGAGTCCATGAAAACAACCGTGGGACCAGTAACCAGGAAAGGAGCTCAAAGGAAGAGAGAAAGAAAAGGAAACAAAACAAAAACCCTCCAGCTCAAAATTAGCCTACAAACTAACATTCCAAAATATCTGGAAAAAAAAAAAAACCCACATCAAACACAATTTTAAAGTCAAGACATGAATTTATATCAGGTGAAATTAATTTTATGGAGAGTCTTTTTTCTTTTTTGTTTTTATCAGAAGTAGAATTTAGTGACTCATCGGTTGCATATAATATCCAGTGTTCATTACATCAAGCATCCTCCTTAATGCCCATCACCGAATTATCCCTCCCCACCCAACCTCCCCTCCAGCAAAGCTGTTTGTTTCCTAGAGTTAAGAATCTCTATGGTTTGAGAGTCTTGAAAAAGACATTAATGTAAGTTATGTTTAGTTTGCTTAGAGGGATAAGTACATGGATAACATCCATTTTAAAAGAAAAATAAATGATGGGGGAACTAGCAAAAATAAGCATGAATATGAGAAGGAACCAACTGCAATTGGGAAATGTAACCTCTGAAATGAAATCCCAACAAATGTGATAAAATCTTGCCTGGGTGCAGTTGAAGAGATAATTATTAAATTGAAGATAACATTGTTTATTAAAAACCTACAGCAAACATTCTTTCTTGTGGGGAGGGGGAAGTATAGTTGACATACAGGGCCACATTAATTTCAGGTACACAACATAGTGATTCAACAACTCCATACATTAAGCTGTGCTCACCATGATAAGTATAGTCATCATCCATTACCATGAAACACAATTACAATATTATTGACTATATTCCCCATGCCGCACCTTTCATCCCCATGATTTATCCCTTCTATAACTGTAAGTTTGAACCTCTTAAGCCCCTTCACCTATTTCTCCCACCCCTCCCCTCTGGTAACCACCAGTTTACAAACATTATTCCTAATTGTGAAACTTTGGCGGCATTCTCTCTAATTCTGGGTGAAATAAGAATGCTGCTTATCATCTCTTTTATTTGACACCATGCCACATCTCATACCCAATGAAATAATTATAAATATAAGAAAAGATACATGAGAACATTAAGGAGAAAATGATAAAATTTAGAAAGCGTGAAAGAAGTCCTGAATGAATGGATCTGGATTGGGAAGAAGGGAACATAAAAGACATCAATTAATCTGTTAATTCAGTGCAATTTCAGCTAAAGTCTCAAGAGTATCTTTCTGTGAAACTAGACCAAATGATCCCAAAATTAGTTTGGAATAAGAAAGGACCAAGAATACAGTAAGACAAAGAAGGAGGAGAAGAGTGACTATAAAGGAGAAATAAAAAAGAAAGAGAAGATGAGCCACAACAGATGGGGAAATTCTGCCTGCCAGATATCAAAACATTATAAAACCGTAATAATCATGAGAGAGAAGGGTTAGCCTGGAGAAAGAAAAAAAGATCAAAGAAACAGAAGAGAAAACCCAGAAGTAGACTGCCATACAAAAGAATTTTAATAAATGACCAAGATGGCAATAAAAACAATGAAAAAAGGATGGCATAATGATATTCAATAATATCATAATGATATTCAATAATATCATAATGATATTCAATTCAAGGGGCACTAGTTATTCATATTGGGAAAAGAGGTGTCCACCCCACACACCGAGCATAAATGAATCCTAGGAGAATTTCGACCTAAATGTATATAAATCTTTTAGAATTAAAATATAAGAAAACATCTTTATGATTTGGGGCTAGGGATGGATTTCTTTAAAAAGACACTAAGCCACATAGAAAAGGATAAGATTAAGAAAACAAAGTTAAAATTACACACTTTAGTTCAAAAATCACAATAAACAAAGTTAAAAGACAAGCCACAGACTAGAAGATAAAGTTCTATGAGTCGAAGGGTGAGTATCCAAAATACATAAAGAACAGCTACAAATCAATGAAAAAAAGATAACTCAATAGAAAAAAAATAGACCCGAGTTATGCGAAGATGATTAACAGAACACCTGAGCTGATTCACGTATGAAAAGATGCTCAACGTTCCTAGCAATGAGGAAATTGCAAAACGAAACAATAAGATACCATTTCACAGCATTTGGATATTTACAAATGGTCAGGTTTGACGATACTACGTGTAGGCACTCTCCCACTCTGCAAGAGGTGATATATATCCAAAAAACCTGCTTTCACCCTTATGTACATAGCCCAGAGAAATTGCCACACATATGCACAAGGCAATAATGTACAAGAATGTTTATTCTCAAATTATCTGTAGTAGCAAGCAAATTTCAAACAACCTAAAGGCCTATCACTAAGAGTATGAATAAGTAAATCGCAGCCTATTTGCAAATGGACTACTACATACCATCACTACACAGCTGTAAAAACAAATGCAGCAGAGGCACCTGGGTGGCTCAGCCATTAAGCATCTGCCTTCAGCTAGGGTCATGATCCCAGGGTCCTGGGATCGAGCCCATCATTGGGCGCTCTGCTCCGTGAGGAGCCTGCTTCTTCCTCTCCCACTCCCCCTGCTTGTGTTCCCTTTCTTGCTGTGTCTCAGTCAAACAAGTAAATAAAATCTTTAAAAAAAATAAAAATAACTAAATGCACCAGAATTTATGAATAAACCTCAGAAATTCAAGTGAAAAACGCAAATTTTAAAGTCATTATATAGTATGAAACATTTATATAGAGTTTGAAAACAAGCAAGTAGTGGCATATATGCTTATGTATAGCTGATTATAAAGTAATTGTATGAAAACATGCACATGCGTTCCAAGCATCAACTTAGTACAGTGGTCACTTCTGAGGCAGCAAAGAGACGTATGGCCTCAGGGAGGGCTTTGATTGTATCAGTAAAGATTTATTTCCTTAAAAAAATGTATGCCAATATAAAAATACATGGAATGTACCCTTATAATTACAGACTCCTTTGGTCATGCGAATACCCAGGATGTCTTGACTAGTAGTGCAAAGAAATATGCACTTTGCTTTGCTCAGGAAGTTGGGGATTAGGCCAGAGGCCATAACTGTACTACGTATTTGTTCTGCCATTTAATTTTCCCATGTGACCAGAGTCTCCATGACAAATAGAGTACATGTTCTTCATTCTACCTGTCTTTCTGTTCCCTCAAGGATTAATTTTCCTCAAGACATACACTTTAAAATTTAAAACTATATAGTCTATAATAGAATGAAGATAGGTATGTGGTCAAAAGGGATTGAATTTACCCTTGCAGGTAAATTGAAGGTATCTTAAGAAAATGACATTAGAAGTGCTCATTGTATCACCAAATCTTGCTGAGTAACACCCATTCCCTAAATGTCTCTTGAATCAATTTCCCATTTTCCCTGCACACTGCTGCTGCCTTAGTTTTCGCTCTTACCGCCACAGCAAAGGTTTTGTCTTCCTGCTCTCCCTGAAAACCAACTACCATTTTGTTAATTATATTATGTGTGATAATGGCATTGTGATTATTTAGGATTCTATCACTTTTTTAGAGATATGTTAAGCAGTTTTGGGGGAAAAAACATATCTGTATTTTTCTTTAAGCTGATTCACAAAAAAAGTTTAATCAAGTATGGCATAATCTTAATTATACATATAGACACAGTTCTAAAGAATAAAAACAACCAAATGTCTATCAATAGGTGACCAATGGAATACAACATAGTATACCCACAAAAAATCTAAAGTATGAAAAACATTTGGCTTTGATAGAGTTGGGGGGTATGAGGTTCGTTGTGTTATTCATTGAATTTGTTGGTATTTTAAAAACAATACTAATAAACTGAGCCAAAACAGAAGCACCAAAATGATGGTCAGAGCCAGTGCTGCTAAGAGAACCACTTCAACCCACCAGCCTCAGAGCGTGCATTAGATCCACCAATGCCCAGAGGCCCTCCCACACGCCACGCAAACCTGAGAGGAGGGCAGAGAATAAGAGATCAGACAAGACAGACTTTTTTTCCTATTCTTCAAGGATGACCTTGTTCTGATCCTTGTCACCCAACATCCTTGTGGTCACCCAAACACCTCCTTAGTATTTATGGCACCCTTCAAATTCATTTATTTCGCTTACTTACCATTTGAATTTCTCCTTCCAGAGAAGACATTGAGCAGCAGCTACTAATATGGTAGAACCATTCGATAAGAATAAAATTAAAGTTCACTAGTTCGGGTTATTCCAGCAGCTGTGACAAATGCTTCCCCAAATCTTAGAGGTTTAAGACAATAAAAGTTATTTATCATTCGCCTACTTCCTCCACGTATTCCTAGTGAAACAGCTTCCCTTCACATAGCGATTCAAGGGCGTGGGCCTCTTCCATCTGTGACGCTCGTTTCCAGAGCTATCATGCTTGTCCACATCAGACTGCAGGAGTGGGAAGAGCACAGATAAGCACTCACGGGCAGTTTTTTATGCCCTGAAGCAGCAGATGTCCCGTGTGCCCACATTGCATTAACTGTAATGCTAATGACTGCATGCCACTGCAAGAGAGGCTGGGAAATGGGCCCTAACTGGATCCCAGGAAGAAAAGAAAATGAGCTTGGTGATCAGTTACCATTTTCTGCCACCAACAATCATGTTGCAAAGTAACCGACGATGTTGTACCAGAAAACTTGAGCCAAAGGCACTAACAAATGAGTTAGCTAAAGAACCAGTGAAAACCAGGTCAGTCACTCAGTTACTTTTTGTATTAGTCAGGATCCTCCAGAGAAACAGGACCAATAGGATATAGATAGAGAGAGAAAGAGATTATTATAGAGAATTGGCTCACGCAATGATGGAGGCTGGCAAGTCCAATTCAGGGTGGGCTGGCAAGCTGGACACCCAGGAGAGTCAGGGTGGCTCAGTGAGTTAGGCATCTGCCTTTGGCTCAGGTCATGGTCTCAGGTCCTAGGATCAAGTCCCGCATTGGGCTCCTTGCTCAGCAGGGAGCCTGTTTCTTCTTCTGCCTGCTGTTCTCTGTGCGTGTGTGCTCACACTCACTCTCTCTCTGACAAATAAATAAAATCTTCAAAATTAATAAATAAAGGGGCACCTGGATGGCTCAGCAGGTTAAAGCCTATGCCTTCGGCTCAGGTCATGGTCTCAGGGGCCTGGGATCGAGCCCCACATCAGGCTCTCTGCTCAGCGGGGAGCCTGCTTCCCCTTCTCTCTCTGCCTGCTTCTCTGCCTACTTGTGATCTCTCTCTCTCTGTCAAATAAATGAATAAAATATTTTTAAAATTAATTAATTAATTAAATGGGAACAACAATAGCTTATTGTGAGGAGTAAACCTAATCATGCATGCACCTCTCTCAGCAGAGTGCCCAGCCCATGGTGTATCAATAAACAAGAGTCACTGTATTCAGACTACTCAGTATATCCTACCGTCTGCCTCGAATGGCGTACATTCAGAGGTTCATGCTTTTGGCTAGAAAGGACCAGACGGATGACCAGATCACTCTAGTGGAAAGAAGGATTGTGCCCGGGCTGTCTCTGTAGAGAGCCCCAGGGTCTGGGCAGTCCCTCGGGTGTTCACTTAGACACCTCCATGGCCACCGCAGCTGTTTGAGGAAGCCCCAGTGCAATCATCATGGCAACCCACGTTTGAACCGCAATCCCCCATGGGTTAACCATGGGTCATCCCTCTAGCCTTGCTTGTCCACGGTCTGTAGAGTTATCCATTGCCAAAGAACGTCACGGGACAAATCATCCCAGGACTCGGGAGCTCAAAACAATAAACACCCTTCCATAGGTCAGCTGGGCAGTCGTGTTGATCGGGACCGAGGTTGGCTTAGTGGCTGGGCTCACAAATGCGTCCACGGTCAGGGGGCAGGCTGGCTGGGGGCTGACCGGCTTAGGATGACCTCTCTCACATGTCTCGAGGACAGAGGGCTGCCAGCCAGGGTTCCAGGGGTAACGGTCTGCATGGCTTTCATCATTCGATAGGCTCACCTAACTTGTCCACGTGGCCCCTGGGCAGGGTCTCAAGAGAGAGAGGAGAGGCTACCAGTCATCTTGAGGGTAAAGTTCCTCATTTCCACCACCTTCTTTCAGCCGCAGCAAGTCACAAGTCCAGCCAGATCTAAGGAAGGGGGAAATAGGCTTCACCTCTTCATGGAAGGAGCAAGAAAATCACATTGCCAGGGGGATGGCCCCAGGAGAGTGGGAGTTGGGGGGTCTCTTTGGCCCCACAACACACCTGTGACTCTTGCCACTTGCCTCCCTCCCACCGACCTTAGTTAGAAGGAGGTTGACTGAGCAGCGGACCTTCGTTCCTCACCCCCTAGAGCTCCACATCTGACAGGCTTTTGTTTTATTCTAGAGACAGGAGGGAGCTACTGAATGTTCTTAACAAAGCCACAAAGCCGAACGAAAATGGATTTGGAAAAAGATTTCCCTGACATGGAGGGGAGCATGTTGGTCTGAGACAGGAAGGCAGGAGAGAGGGGAAGGCATTCCGAGCAGTGGGAACAGAGCCCACGAAGGCCCACGGCTGTGGAAAGACACGGTGTCGCGAACAACCATAGGGAACCTCCACTCACTGTTTATAATTCATTAGTGTTGCCTAATTTAGCAATGAAATGTTCCTTCCCACATGTTCCTCTGGGGAGGCCGCAACATTTGCCTCCCCACTTCAAGGCCACAGTTAACAATATGGAAGCATTCAACGCCTTTAATCTGCCCAAGCCAGCTCACTTGCTTTCTCACCTTTGGTGAGCAGTCGGAGGGCAGAGGTGGGAAGGAAGTGGGGCAGCTCAGTAACTGAGCTTTGGTCTCAGACCCGGCCCAGCCGCCTCCTTGCTGTGCGCCTTAGGGCCGGCGCCTCTGAGACTTAACCTGACATCTGTAAAATGGGGCAGTACTTTCTCATAACGCTCCTGAGAGGATGACAGGGGGTGAGGCAAGAAAGGCCCTGAGCGCACTCTCTGGTAGTAAAGAACGGCCCAGGAGGTGGCAGGTGGATGTTTGTTTTCCTACGTCCTTCACCCTCTAGAACACGGCTCCGCTCAGTGTGGTCTCCATCGGTATATCCGTGTGCTTTCGTACATGCTGGCGAAAGTCCCGACTCTCCAGTCCGGCCCTGCTTACACCTTGCCGGTCTCGGAGACGAGATCTGGACAGGGGTGATTATTAAATAATAAAGAAATGAGTGCTTGGCCAAATGAGACACGGCATTGACTTTTTAAGTTTCTCGTTTAAATACTTATTTGTGCAGCATCAACCATACAGCAAGCAAGCAAGCCAAATTTAATCAGTATCCATTATAGTTCCATTTTTTTTAAGATTTTATTTATTTATTTGACAGAGAGAGACACAGCGAGAGAGGGAACACAAGCAGGGGGAGTGGGAGAAGGAGAGGAAGGAGCAGGCAGGGGGAGTGGAAGAGGGAGAGGAAGGAGCAGGCAGGGGGAGTGGAAGAGGGAGAGGAAGGAGCAGGTTTCCCGCCGAGTGGGGAGCCGGATCTGGGGCTCGATCCCAGGACCCTGGGATCATGACCCGAGCCAAAGGCAGACACTTAACAACTGAGCCACCCAGGCACCCTATAGTTTCATTTTAAAATATATATGTACCTACAAATAAAGTACTTACTATGTGGTGTGTACTTTATGTAATATATATTTAAATATATAAGATATGGATTATATAGACTGTATACGTATATGTTACATATAAATATTTAAGTATATAAATATGTTCTTAAATATGTACATTTAAAGTATATCTATGAATCAACATAAAGAGTGTACATATTTCATTACTTGTGTTACTATATATACATATATTACATTACATGTACATTATACATTATATATGTGTCATTATATATACATATACAAACATGCATGTATATACGCATACATGTACACATGCACACACATGTGTATGTGCTTCCATGCTGTTTTTCACAGCTTTCTTTAGCATTTCCTACAGCATTTGGAATAAGATGGCCACGAAAGCCACATGCATAGTAGACCCTGACTGCAAGCAAAACCATAATTGGTTTAACCCCTTCTCAAAACCTCAAAAATCTCAACTGCGGTCCATAGAAAACTTCGAGACAGGTAGATAGTGGTTTGCACAGGTTTTTTTTACCACCAGGGCCATCCTCTGCAGTAACTACGAGGTTTACTTAGACCCAATACACTGATTGCATTCTTGCCCCAAAGGGAAGTTGGAGCCCATGAGATGTGTAGCCTTTGCGGAAGCAGATCTACTTTTGCTCATATCAAGGGAAAGAAAATAAGAACATATACATTTTTTCTCCCCTCCCCCATCCTTGGGTATGATGTTTTTAAGAGCTGGTGTGTTAGCTTTGCTTACCCCAAAAGGATGTTGCAGAGAGTACGCTAGATGATGCAGAACTCTAAATCCCTAGGGCCCCACAGCCAATAAGCCCCCTTCAGCCACATTTTCCTTAAGTACGCCATAGCTGGAATAGTGAGTGGGGAAGCCAGCCCTCACCACCCTGTCCCTTCCAGCAGGCTGTCTGGCCGCCTGGATCACGGGACCATTTACTTCTTTAGCTGCTTCCTGGACCGTCAGAATAGACTTTCTGGGATTGGGGCCGGTAATCTCAGATGTCTGTACCATCGGAACCTCCCACGGCTCGAATGCTGGTTAGGGTTAAGACCCAGCATCCTGATGGACTCACATGCTCGTTTCAGTTCTTTATTGCGACTTCACAACCTACCCCAAAACGTAGTGGCCTAAGAAAGAACGAACATATGTATCTTTTCACAGACCTGTAAGCTGGGCAGGGACAGCCCTTCTCTCTCCGCCTGCCGCTGACTGGGGTGATCTAGCTAGGTCTGGAGAAGGAATCCCTGAGACGTCTTACCTGCAAAACTGTGATTTTATTAAAGCACAGGGACAGGACCCGTGGGCTGAAAGAGGTGCATTACAAGCATGAGGGGTGACTGATTCTAGACTTGGGATTTGGGGGACGTTTTCAAAAGGACTTTCATCTGCAAAAGAGGACCTAAAATATACTTTAGGACTTGCTGTTGTCAGGCTAAGGTGTTTTTTTTTTTTTTTCCTCTAGCAAAGCCTTAACCTTAAGACAGTAGGGAGTCTGTCTCTGCTACTACATTCTATTCTATTTATTCTGCCTGCCTCAAGTACTTGTCAGTGGGCTGCAGGTCATTAAGAAATTTAATTTTACTTTCCCTTCTGCCTTGGTTTCCCACATCACTATGAAGGGGAGGGTGACGTTAGGGCTCCAGGAAATTGCGTCTATGGGTCTCTGGAAGTTGGGCTATTGATAAGAATGCTTTTTCCCGGGCGCCTGGGTGGCTCAGTGGGTTAAAGCCTCTGCCTTTGGCTCAGGTCACAATCTCAGGGTCCTGGGATCAAGCCCCGCAGGCTCAGGTCACGATCTCAGCGTTCTGGGATCGAGCCCCACATCAGGCTCTCTGCTCGGCAGGGAGCGTGCTTTCCCCTCTCTCTCTCTGCCTGCCTCTCTGCCTACTTGTGATCTCTCTCCTCTCTGTCAAATAAAGAAATAAAACCTTAAAAAAAAAAAAAAGAATGCTTTTTCCTCGTAAATCACTAAGATGTTGGTAAACTGAGGGAGACTCCTGTCCTGCAGTTCTGCGATTTCTCTAAGTTAATTATTGGGTTTTCTTCCTTCCCTTAGCTTTCAGGCAGCCTGGAGGGCCTGAGAAATGTCACACAGATCCCACCTGGGGGAGGAGGGGGGTGGCGTCAGCTCCTGCTTTGCCCTCAGCTTGCCTTCTGCTCCCTCATCGCGCTGAATCCTGCTAACTGGACCATTCAAAAGAACCAAATTGCTTCCAGTTGACAGAATTTAAGGAACCTTCCCAAAAGTCCCGACTTGCCTTTGTTTTTCTCCGCAGCCACGGGACCCGATGTGCAGGCGAGGTTTCTGCCGCAGCCAACAACAATATCTGTGGGGTCGGAGTGGCGTACAACTCCAAAGTTGCAGGTAAGCTTTCCCTACCAAACATCAGGTGCGGTGCACCAGAAACCCTCACACGGGTCTCCAGCCTTGCGGGGGGAGAGGGAGAGCGCTGGCAAAAATCCCCACTGGAGCAGCAGAGCCGGGACTAGCAGACTTTTCTTAAAGATTTTATTTATTTATTTGATAGAGAGAGAAAATGGGAGCACAAGCAGGGACAGAGGGAGAGGGAGAAGCAGGCTTCCCGCTGAGCAGGGAGCCCGATGCAGGGCTCGATCCCAGGACCCTGAGATCATGACCTGAGCCGAAGGCAGACACCTAATGACTGAGCCACCCAGATGCCCCTGGGACTAGCAGATTTAGCAAGGGGGGCGGGGGGAAACCCAATTCTTTTAATCTATCTGGCAATATCAATACACTGAGGTTTTTTTTTTATTCGAGTGTGCTATAAATACAGAAAAACGCTTAAGTAAGGAGCACATAGCTCAGTGAATTTTTCACAAACAGACCACATCGACGCAAACCATCAGGACACAAAATGTCACCAGCATCCCAAAGCCCTCCTCACGTCCCTTCCCCGTTACTACCCATATACACAAGAATAAGCCTAAGCCTGATTTCTTACAACAAATAGTGTTTATTGCCAGCTTTTAAACTTGAATATGAAGGGAATTGTATTGACTGTACTCTTGTGTCATTATCAATAACATCCTAATCAGACTCCAATAAAGCCTATAGAATATAAAAAGATGGTACAAATTATTTTAAACAGACTCAGAACTCATAAAAAAAATTTTTTTTACACAGCGCATCTCTTCTTTAAGGAAATATATTCTACCTAAAACCTGTGTATCAAGTTCCACGGGAAGGATATTTAACAATTTCACCTTTACGGGATGCTCTAGACATGAGGGCGGCAGAATCACTAGAAATTTAGAAACCAGCATCTCCCTCTCCAAAAAAGAGCGGGAGAGAGAATGAAAGGGGTCCATACGCTGTCAGCATCCCGCTGGAGAATGGAGTGGCTCTTGGCACGGTCCACAACTTGTATCAAATTGGTTCTTAATTTATTCAAAGCTGAGTCACTCAAACTTGTTTTTCTTTTTCTTTTTCTTTTTTTTTACAACTCTCTTGATATTTTTTTCCTAGCAATTTAATGGAACCATAAACATACTTTGCGCTGACGCTTGCGTTTCCAGGGACCAAAATAAAGCCAGAGTAATCTACAAAAACCCATCAGTAACCTCTTCCAAGCTGTTTGCTAAGAGGCTTGCTGAAGGCCTGTGCTGAATTTCACAAAAGAATACATTTGGAGGGTCTGAAATGCAAATAGGGGAAGCTTGCCCCTCGGGTTTCTGCTCTCTCTACTTTGTGTGCACTCACAATGCAGGCATTAAAATGTCAGAAGCCATTATGAGCTCAGAAGAAAGAGTAACACCCAGTGAATAATTTATAAGGCAGTCTGGGACCAAGGGGGGTAACTGAGGCGAGGTGGGTTCCCTAACCACAGGAGAGAACTAGAGGCAACTGAAAAATTCACACTTGGATTTCCCGTTCACTGTGATTGTCTTCAAAATAATTTGGATCCCAAAGTGTAGTTTCAAAATAGCTTTGCAGCCCAAAGTAACAAGTAACTTGTTCTTTTGAACAAGGGATTCTGAGAACTACTGCCCGAAAAACTGAGTTAGGAGCAACTCAAGGCGTTAGAGGAGGGTTTACCGGGTCCCTTTCTCCATCTGCCTTCTAGCCTTTTCTCTCCTGTTATTTGTGCTCTGAAAATATCTGAGCAGCTCATCAAATGGTCCTAATTTCCCTGTTCTTCTCGTTTGAATTCCCTAAAAGGGAAACATGGGACAAGGATTTGAGTGTGTTGACCCAAGAAATAAAAGGGACGGTTATTTTACCAGAAAAATAGGTGTCTTCAGAACGACACAAAATTGCAATTCGGGACATTGCAAGCTATGGCAAAACCACAGGCAAGTCCCACAACGCAATGGAATGTTATTTTATGGAGAAGAAGAAGGAAGTTGGGAGGGGTTGTTCTGAAGGAAAGTCCATGGGTGAAAAGCAGGGTGATGGTTGTTTCTCCTTGGCTGATTTGCAGGGGTAGTGGATTTCTTGTAGGAGATACAATGTATATCTTTTCCAGTTGGGGCTGGAAATTATTGATTTTTTTCCTGTTGACAACACTGCTGGGATCTGTAATTGACATTTCTTCCTGTGATTGATATTGAGTGATGCGGCTCCCCCTTCTGGACTCCCAATTCCACTGTTGGTGTACTTTCCTTTATTAATTTTCACTGGCGCAAGGAGTTTCTTTGCCAGGTGATTCCCGGGAAGCGGGGGGAGGAAAGACAGCTTAGGGAGGAGAGCCCGCAAAGGGTGTATAACGAATTTGTGGCTTCAGAGGACAAGTGGGTCTCTGAGGGACTGTGGGGAAACCCCACAGAATTGCCTCCCAACAAGGTGAGGAGGCTGGGGAGTATATCCGTCACCTCCCATACGTCATTGGTGGGGGGGCGGAGGAGGGTCCTGGGCCCTCAGCACCCTGTCCAGCCTGCCAGGTCACATGGGTGGAGCACATCCTGAGGCAAAGAACACACTCCATGCTAAGACACAGGAAAGGCAGCGGATCCAGGCAGGTGCAAACCCTTAACGCCGCCTCACCTGCTGACTGACTCCCAACCCCAAAGGCGAGTGAATGCAGCCTGATACCTCAGAGACGCTGACCTGTGGTTTGTGAAACCCCAGCCAGCTCAGGTCTCATGGCAGTGCTGAGGTTCTAGAAATAGACCAGAGCTGGTGGGAGGCGCACCCAGCCACACAAAGGGTTTAAGCACAGGAGCCTCCTCTTCCGCTCCCTTCACCCCAGTTTTACTCCTCTGGAACTACTCACGCTGATGCTAACTGTTCGAGGGTCCCAGAAGTCTAGTCCCTGTCGTCCCGTGCCTGTTAGGACATCCAGTGTCCTCTGGGCTGCCCCAGAAAAGCACCAAGAATTCTTCATCAGGAAACCCTAGACTGTTACTCAGGAACTAAAATAAATGCGGAATTTCAGCCTCCTGGACCCTAACATTTAGGGGAAACGTTTTGCTCCTTCTGGCTGGCAACCCCAAAAGTTGTCCGATTTTTATTACTCTAAAGGAGCCCTGCCTTTCCAGAGAATCTTTCCTTGCAGGTTTCTGAGCTAGGAGTGTCTAGAGTGCCACCTGGTGGCCAGACAAAGTCATTGCTAGTCCCCGGCGGTCTGGAGGCTTTCAGTTAGAGGCGGGGTGGTCCAAGCCCTTCCTGCATCCCAGGTCTCTCTTCAACCCGTCCTCCAAAAAAGGCTTAAGTTAAGGTGCTGTAGAATCTTAGCCTACGAAGAGGAAAGTGGAGATAAGATGGTAAAATGAGTCCCCTGAAGGGAAGAAGAGAAAATTCACACAGCATCTCTTCATCCGCCTGCTAGCCTGTTGGGTTTCTCTTCTATCCGCAAACTTTGCTCGCTTTTCCACGAGGGTTCCTGTCTTTTTCTTGCTGATTTGCATGCCTTCTCGGTATGTCCTCGATCTTAGCTCCTGCTCAGTTATAGGCAGTGAAAATATCTTCCCCCAAACTTTCACAGGAGGTCTACCAGCCCACCTGGATTTCACCTTGGTATGTCACGGTGACTGGGGACCCAGCTTCATTTTTCCCCAAATGTGAACCAGTGTCCCCAATACCATCTATTTAATAATGCCGTTCTGTCCGCCGCCTTCATCGTATATTAAGTTCCTACGCATATGTGGTTGTATAAATTAGGAAGTGTATAAATTAGGAAGTGTAGCCACATTCCTACTGATGGGCCTTTGTATCTGCTCTTCCCTCTGCCCAGAACACCGCCCCCATAGGCTTTACTTGCCCACATTTCTTCATCCTCTTCTTCTCTGCTTTCTCATTGCTTCCTCCAGCATCACCTCCCAGACTGGCTTCCTCATCTACATGTCATTAAGCATGTGGAGTTTTTTTTCATCCCAGCACTAACTATGATCAGCTATTGGACATATTCTTGTGCGTGGTGATTTGATCAATATCTTTCTCCCCAGGCAGACAACAGTCCCCACGAGGACAGGGGCCGTGTCCGAGATTTTCTCTCACCTCAGCCCTTAGAACAAGATCTGGGGCTCAGCGGATGCTCAAAGCCTATTTGCTGGGCGCCAGAAAGCAAGAAAGGAGTAAAGACAAGGAAGGGTCAGTGAAAAGCAGTAGAGATTAATCCTTAGATGAGAGAATGGATGGATGAATGGAGTCGTGGGATGAAAGGCCTAAGGATCTAAGGACCCAAAGCTGATAGAATTTCTACCAGGAAGCACAAGTAGCTCTTCTTTTTTTCTTATTAACATATAATGTATTATTTGCCACAGGGGTACGCATCTGTGAATCATCAGTCTTACACAATTCACAGCGCTCACCATAGCACATACCCTCCCCAATGTCCATCACCCAGCCACCCTATCCTTCCTCCTCCAATACCCAGCAACCTTCAGTTTGTTTCCTGAGATTAAGAGTCTCTTATGATTTGTCTCCCTCCCGATCCCAACTTGTTTCATTTTTTCCCTCCCTTCCCCCCACGACCCCCCACCCTGCCTCTCAAATTCCTCATATCAGAGAGATCATATGCTAATTGTCTTTCTCTGATTATTTTGCTTGGCATAATACCCTCTAGTTCCATCCATGTTGTTGCAAATGGCAAGATTTCACTGTTTTTGATGGCTGCATAGTATTCCATTGTACATATATACTACATCTTTATCCATTCATCTGTGGATGGACATCTAAGCTCTTTCCATAGTTTGGCTATTGTGGACATTGCTGCTATAAACATTCTACCAGTACCAACTCACCTTTGCTGCTTCATCCCAATCAAATTAGTTCCAAGGAGACCTGGGCCTTCTCACCCCCTCTCCCCACTTCCTTCCCTTCCAAAGGCACCACCAAGCTGCCCCAGGGCCCATCAGTGAAAAGAGACAGAGGGCCCCTCTGCATGCACGTCTTAGCTCCAGGTTATCAAGCACCGGGACCCTCCATCAACTATGTATCATTCAGCTGTTACAAATAGGTCGTGTAAATTTCCAGGAGCTCATCTTTTCTACTTATTCATCAGAATTTCAAAATCTTGTACCCCAAAGATCCTTTAGTCCAAACACCCACTGATACTTGCATAAGGATAGCAACAAAATAGTACTACTACTACTACAAATAATAATAATAACGCATAGGACGCCTGGGTGGCTCAGTCTTTAAGCGGCTCCCTTCGGCTCAGGTCATGATCCCAGGGTCCCCAGATCGAGCCCTGCATTGGGGACCCCGCTCAGCGGGAAGCCTGCTTCTCCCTCTCCTGCTCCCCCTGCTTGTGTTCCCTCTCTTGCTGTGTCTCTCTCTGTCAAATAAATAAGTAAAACCTTTAAAAATGATAATAATAACATGCAGTTACTCTTCCAGTGTGTCAAACACACCTGGAATAGTAAAATATAGTAATAATAATAATAATAACACATAATAATAACGCATAGTTACCATGTGTTATTAATAATAATAACAATAATACAACAATAATATTATATTATTATACAACATATTGTATAATAATATACATATATATTATATAATATATAATATATATGTATATTATTATTCAATGTATATAATATGTATATTATATACACATGTATATGTATATTATTATTATACAACATACAATATGTATATTATTATACAATAATTGTACAATTATTATATATTATATATAGTATATATGTATATTATTTTACAATACATGTTGTATAATATTATTCAAAACAATATTAATATTATTATTAATAATAATAACATATAGTTACTCTTCCAGTGTGTCCTTACCCAACCCTTTATACAATCTCATCATACATTATTATATATATTATACATCTATATTATATATTAACATATTATACTTTATACATGATACATTTATACATTAATATTAACATATCATATGTTAATATATTATACATTATACATCTATATTATATATTAACATTATACTTTATACATTATACATTTATACATTAATATTAACATATCATATGTTAATATATTATACATCTATATTATATATTAACATCCCTTTTTTACAGAGAACAAAACTGGGGCCCCACAGCTTGTAAACTACAGAATAATTCTGCAGCCCACACAGCCTGGGCCAGAAATTCTGCCCTTTGCCCCAACACTAAAATTCTTGCATAGCTTCCCCTTTCCTGCCCTTCTGGGGTAGCCTGGAGCCAGCCAGGAGCCACATACCTCCAGTGACAAGAAACTCACTCCCTTCCAACATAGTCTGTTCTACCTTTGGATACGTGTGACTTTGAGAAACTTCCTCTAACTTTGATTTCTGTTGTCCTTTGTCATGGACACAGTTGTCACCACCTCTTTTAGATGACCCAGGGCGGAAAGCTCCCACTAGTCTGACTTCTGAAGAGTAAATACTCTAAAACATGTAAACGCATGCATTTGACATATCCCCCAAAATCTTCGTGCCATCTTGAAGCTTTAATAACTTCAAAAAGATGTATATTTGAGGTTTAATTATTTACATTCCCTTATCCACTTACTTACTTTCATGAATTCTGAAGAAAAAGATTAGTTTCAGGTTTTTGACTTTGAAAAATGCCTTTATTCAGTAACACTTTAGGAAAAGAACCTAGTTCTTTTCTTCCTTTTGATTTTTAAAGATTATTTGAGAGAGAGAGCACATAAGATGGGAGAGACAAAGGGAGAGGGAGAAGCAGACTCCCTCCCGAGCAGGGAGCCCAGTGAGGAAGAGGCTCGAACCCAGGACCCTGAGATCATGACCTGAACAGAAGACAGACGTTTAACCAACTGAGCCACCCAGGCGCCCCTCTTCCTTTTGATTTTTAAATCAGTGTTTGACATCGTCAATCAAAGGGAATAAGACAAAACCTTAAAATCAAAAATGTACTGCCCAAAATTTGCAACCCCCCCAGAAATAATGCACAACAAATAGAAATAACAAAGCCTTCAAATGATGTTTCTTGAAATTTGTCAGGTTTGCACTTCTGAGATTATTAAAGCTCAAAACTGCCCCAAGCCTTGGGAGATGCTGTCTCTTGCTGCCAGTCCCTTCCAACACTCAACAGTTACTGTTAGGTGCCTACCAATTACCCGATTCTGCTGTGGGTGGTGGGGTACAGCGGTGAGACCACCAACAGGACCCCTGTTCTCACACAGCTTAGAGTCTAAGACAAAACACAGACAATGAGCGAAGTCAGCACAATAATATCAGATACCGATCACTGCTGAGACCAAACCAAAGCAAGGTGGAAGAGAATAACCAGACTGAGGGGACAAGGTACAAATTTGAGGGTGGGAGCACCACACCTGGGTTTCTGCAGAGTTCCGCAGAGCAATGCCAGGTGGCATTGGCCTTAACCTGTCCACCTTGTTAAGTCAGAGCATCTAGATTTATGCCTTGAGCTTTGCGATGGGATCCCCTTTGTTCCACGATTCTGAAAAAAGAGTTTGAAAACCATACTGTTGACCATTATCGAAATACCCCGAAATTTTGCGGCCACCAATGAATTGGCTCCACATACTTGGCCGACAGAACTCAAAACGTTTCAGGGAGTTCCCATAATTTTATCTGAGTTTTAAAACAAGCCAATAAAAATCGCATAGTAACACAATGATGAACGTGTTTTCAGATCCTTAGGTCAGCACGAATTCGCTCCTCAGCCTGCAGATTTATATTCATGAGCATAAAAGGGTGTGATTAGCATCACTGAGGTTGGTGCAGATGCAGCATTTGCTGACCGTGGAGTACAAGTTCCCCTTTTGTAACAAGGGCAGAGGTAGAAAGGATTTAACTCAAATCCCTGGACCTTGCAGCTCTTAGAGAAGGAAGTCTCGGAGTCCCCACTGGTCAGTAGTGCCGTGATCAGCCCCACATGGGGGGGGAGGGGGATAGATATGTTTGATGTGTGCACTGTGTTTCCTGATGCCATTGAATCACACCAGCCAGGAGAGCATTTTCCAACTGTGAACACACCGAGCCCTAGCCCCCGGGGCTTCCCTCTCTCCCTTTGCCTCTCACCTTTACTCTGTTGTCTTCCCTTGTTCTCTCTTTCTTATCTGTCTCTGTCTTTGTCTCTCTCTCTCTTTCTGTGCCCCTCTGTAGCTCCTACAGCATCCAGGGGCAGAGGAGAGAAAACTCTTGGGTCACCCTGAGCCTCTGTCTTGGCTACAAATGGTGCAGTCGCTTGCAAAAATGAATACTGTATCTCATTCAATTAATGCATGTCTCACTCCTCCCGAGCTTAACAAGATTAAAGCAATGTCGGGAGCCTGGCCCGAGAATATGAATGAGAGCCTTGCTCCCAGTCTGTGGCTGCCCCTGCGTCCCTGGACGCTGAAACAGTCAGAAGATTAATGCACACTAGCTCTGATGTTCTGTGCAGCACAAAGGGAGCCAGGGAGGGCAGGAAGAGGAAAAGAGGCAGAGACACAAAAGCTGCAAAGAGAGGGGGTAAAGGGCAGGGCTGGATGCATCGTACTGGCTGGATGATGAAATGCAGGGTTGTTATTGTTTGGCACGCGGGACAGATCCGGTTACTTCAGCAGGGTTGAATTTCTCTTACTTTCTGGTTGAAGCGGGCTGTTCAGTTTTGCTCATCTGGACAAGTTCAAGTCCGTTTGGGTTTTCTCCTTGCAGGCAAGTGAAAACCAGCCTCTCTGCAATGTTTCCCTACCCACAAAGTGGGCACGACTTCTGCCAAAAGCAAAACGTGAGGTTTTAGACTTCCTATCTCTTAAAAATGGACCGTTAAACTTAGCTTCCGGGGTGCCTTGTGTTGCTTTGTTGGTTAAGTACCTGCCTTCAGCTCAGGTTATGATCCCAGGGTCCCGGGATGGAGCCCTGCGTCAGACTCTCTGCTCCCTGGGGAGCCTGCTTCTCCCTCTCCCTCTGCTTGCCTCTCTCCCTGCTCTCTCTCTCTCTCTCTGTCAAATAAATAAATAAAATCTGTTTTAACAACACAAAACTTAGCTTCCAGAAAGTTCAAATAAAAAATTATGCTCATTCTATATAAGCCTTTCCCCAAGGGAAAAGATGTAAACCGATTATTGGACATTTGTTGGCAAGAATGGTGACCTGATTTATGGGTAGAGAAAAAAAAAACCCATGAATGGAAAATCTCGACATGTTGTTATTTGTTCTTCTGGACCTGTTATTTCTGTTAGGGGGAAAAAAAATCAGCTAAAGTGATACCATACATCTATTCACCAAATATTTCTCAAGCTTAAAATAACGCTGATAACCTAGGACACAAGAAAAGAACAAAATAGACACATGCTCTGTACTCAGAGACTTCCCTGTCTAGTGATGAATGTGGTGACCAATAAGAGCTGTAGAGCAACCAAAAGCATTTACTTGGGTCTTGAGGACCCAGGTCTCCCTGGTGAGACACAGAGTCAAGTGACATCCAAAGTTTGCTCCAAACTGAAAGCAGGGAGTGGGGGCTTATACAGGCAAAACCCACAAGGTCTCGTAACTTCTTTTGAAAGAATTATCATTGGTACTCTCAGGGTTAAAGGGAATATCTAAGGTTGGCTCTTTGGCTAACACATGCTACATTATCTCCATTTCAGTCCAGAGTAAAAGGGTGTTTTTCAGGAGGTGATTAAGGTGCAATCAACAAGTTATAACTGACAAGTCAAAAGTCCATGGAGTCCCAAAAATTGAAACAAGAGGTGGGCTTCCTCCCTCTCTTAGCAATGCTTACTTTAGGTTGTAATAGCCTTCTACTAAGGCAATTCACAAGCAAGCAATTATGCTAGAAGCCCAAGTGTGGTGCTAGAGGGGCTGGGGATGGGGGATGCAGGGCGGGAGGGGGACTGGATCCAGGAAGAAGGTTGGGGAAATGTCTACTGAGCACATAGGTTAGTCAGAGAAGGACGAGCATTAGGAGAAAGTGTATGCAAGCACACAGAGTGGGCTATGGGACACTAAGGAAGAAGGAGAGACCCTTGGAGAGAAGACAGTTTCATGTCAATTTCATGAGCCTTGGAAGAACCTGGCTTGTCCTTATCTAAGTGGATTTGCATGCCGTGTTGGAGAGTGAGGCTTGTGTCCTAGTGTCCCTTGGCCATGGTAAATATAGCTAAGAGGTGTCAGGATCCAGGTTTTGACTGTGTAGAGCCCAGTCTCTTCATTTCATAACTCCCGTGGAACGAAAGACTTAGGTCAGCTGCTCTAACATTCTAGGGTCCTTGCCACAAAAGAGAAATAGCGTATGGAGCAGAGAACAGCATGGCCCCCAACAGCTGTATCTGGAGGGCAGTAATAGAGGGACCAGTGCCCATCCCATTGGCTGCTGCTGCGCTAGCCCTGGAGAAACTTGGTAGGGACAGTCAAAGGGTGATGTGAACTATGGGTGCCTGCCACTGTGCCCCCTTCTGTGTCCCCATGTGCAGCTCAGGTTTATTTACCCATACACAGTCGTGGACTGCAGGACTCTGCTCCTTTTTAACATCTCAGCAAGAAGTCACTCCTACAGGTTGTTGGAAGAGCACAAACTTTACATAGGTGACATAGGGGAGAAAGAGGAGGGGGCCGTGTCATGCACCCCATTACTAATATATTTCAGAATGGCTCATTCCACATTTCTGTCCTCCGCAAAGCCCCTTCTCAGCTACTGTGCAACTTGGGAGTCCTCTTTTTCTGACTCCCCCAATCTTTGTGCTGTTCCTGTCCCTCTCTCTGCCCTCTAACTTCTAGGATTTACTCTGAAATATTTATTATCAATTGCATCCCCCCCCCCACTGTCCAGATAGTGGGCTTATTTCTCCTCTGAAACTGCCCACCCACCTGTCCATACCCATCGCTGAAGGCTGAGCTTCCACTTAGAACAGACTTACAAAGGAATCTCTTCAACAAATGTGGTCTCTCCCCATCAGAAATTCTAGTCAAGTTTCCGTGGGCAGCGGAACAATTTCTTCAAATAGTTACAGAACCAAAGGCGTGGGCGGAGTCCAAAAAGGATGGAGTTGGACGGTCTATGCGCCCTTCTTCATCCTCTGAAGGTGTAGCCCACCCAGCCTGAGGCTGGACTCGAGATTCCACAGGGTCCCCCAGGACACCCCGGTGGGAGACCCTCCAGCCACACCCTGGACCCGAGCCCTCATCATCAACCCCCGCCCCGTGTGCAAGGCATGGGGCGACCAAAACGCGGTGTTTCCCTGCCACAGGTATCCGGATGCTGGACCAGCCGTTCATGACGGACATCATCGAGGCCTCGTCCATCAGCCACATGCCTCAGCTGATCGACATCTACAGTGCCAGCTGGGGCCCGACGGACAACGGGAAGACGGTGGACGGACCCCGCGAGCTCACGCTTCAGGCCATGGCCGACGGCGTCAACAAGGTAAGGGCTTTGCTGCGGCCACCTGGTCCCGGTCCTGGGGGGTGGGGCAGGGAGCATTGTGCGGGGGGGAGGCATCCAGAGGAGGTGATGAGAATGAAGCAAGGGGCAGGGAAGGAGGTAGAGGTGGGGCTGTCAGCCTGTGTGTTAACTCAGGGCCTCCGAGAAACGGACCCCCAAACAGGGTTAGCGGTGCGGATTTATTGGAGGGGGCTCCTATAAAGGGCAAAGAGGAGGGTGCAGGAGGAAGCAGGAGGTGCCTTCGGACAGTGATGCTGGCCCAATTTGCATGAAGGAGCGGGGAGGAAGGAGGGTCATGCTGGGGACCGGTGCTGGCACCCCCACTGTGCCACATGTCAGCTGGGAGCAGCCCCCAGGTCGTGGCTTCTGGGTGCGGAAGGGGTAGCTCCACCACCCAGGAGCCCCCTGGTTTTGAGGCTGCCCTTCTCTGAGATTAGCCCAGGAACAGAGAGAGCCAAAGAAGAGAAACCAAGGCAGAGCCTCCAAAGAGATGGTCACCAGTCAGCCACCCATGCAAGAGGAAAGAAGTTCCCTCCCTACCATCTGAGGGCAGGGTGGTCTCCAACAAGACATGAGCCAGGCCCTGGGATCAGACTTTTCTGGGTTTAGGTCCCCTCTAGGACACTCAATGTCTGGGTGTATCAGCAAATGACTTGAGTTCCCTGCACTATTGCTCTTTGCCTATAAAATGGTGATAATCATACATTTCTCTTGGGATCATTGTAAGGTGTCGATGAGATAAATACGCCAGTGTTTGGCACGGGAAAGTTCCCCAGGAAGGGTTGGTGTTTATCCAGGTCCTTATGGACGCTTCATCAATTTCCCCGAAACTTTGTGGCATAAAGCGTAGTATTTTACTGGGCTTGTGGATCAAGAACTCAGACAGGGCACAGTGGGGATGGCTGGTCTCAGCTCCAAGAGTCCTGGGGCCTCCGGTGGAAGGCTCCAGACTTGAATTGCCGCACTGTTTTGTCTTCAAGTGCTCTTTGGATGGGCCGAATTCCTCGCCATTGGCGCCACGACACCAACCACTTGGAGTACTTAGTCATTTTGTTCTAGTCTTGTCTTCAAGATGGGACTTGCCATTGGGCAACAGTGATGCTCTTTTCGTGCTTTGAGTTTGCTTATCTAATCAGCCGTGGACATGGGAATCTCATTTCCCAAGATTACCACAATGGTGCATGGAGTAAGAGTCATCAGGTCCTACGTGAGGGAAAGACAAGTATGTCCGGTTTAGTGGATGGACTTTTGGAAGTGCGTTCTAGGAATTTTTAGAAAGTTTCCTTCTTGGATTTTGACCAATTTCAAATGGATGAAGTGGCTATAGCCATGTTTGGGTATATAAACTCGCACCATTACAAATGAACTGCAAAATGCATCCATCTGTTCTATTTATGTTTAAGTTATCTATGTGAAATATACATGAACTTATTACTTATACATTTATATCACTAAGATAGGTGTGTGTACAAAACACCCCAAACTCGACAGTAACTTGGAAAGGTAAAAATGTTGAAGAAAATTAGAGTGGACAACTAAAGGCTATTTTGTTGCTGTTTTAAAGTGTTACAGAATGCCAACTCCATGTTTTGTTTTATTTTTAACTACTGTCACCGTTAAATCCCACAATTTACTCATCTTATAACTGGAAGCTTATACCATTTGACCTACATATGGTCACTCACCCCCATCCTCTTCATCCCTCAGGCCCCAACTCCTGATAACTTTCTGTTTCTAGGAGTTTCACTGTTTTTAAGAGTTCACAGATAAGTGACACTGTGAATATATTTGTTTTTCTTTGCCTGGTTTATTTCACTTAGCATAATCCCTCTAGGTCCAGGTCCGTCCATGTTGTCACAAATGGTAGGATATTCCTTCTTTTTATGACTAAGTGTGTGTGTGTGTGTGTGTGTGTGTGTGTATCTTATATTTTCTTTATGCATTCATGCATTGATGGACACTTTAGTTGTTTCCATGTCTTGGCTAGTGCGAATAATGCTGCAGTGAACATGGGCAGGGCGGGGGGGGGGGGAGTGCAGATAACTAAAGACAGTAATTTCATTTCCTCCCGATTATCCCAGAAGTAGGACTGCTGAGTCATATGGTAGTTCTGTTTTTAACTTTTTGACGAACTTCCACACTGTTTTCCACAGTGGTTGCACCAATTTACATTCCCACCAACAGTGCCCAGGGGTTCGCTTTTCTCCACGTCCTTGCCAACACTTATCTTTTCATAATAGTGAAGCCAACTTTTTCTATACATTTCTTGAGGCCAGAGAACACGTTTTCCACACCAACTATGCTCGGAGAACATAATAATAATAAAAAAAAAAATTTCCAAGAACTCTTAATCAGAAAAGGAAAAAAAAAAAAAAACTATCCTCAGAAATTGGCCTCTCACTTGAAAACATGGTAGATCACCCATTCAATCAATAGTTGTGGAATTAATATGTGAATGACGTTTGTTGGTTGAAAGATTAATAGCCACATAGAGGGGTGCCTAGGTGGCTCATAACCAATGACTGATTCAGGGTAGAAGAGGACAGCCTGCTTGCTCCCAGCAGGGATTACTCTGAGGTGTAATTTATTACCTGAAAACCCCAGTAAATCAGGCTAAGGCTTGGAGATCATGTCGTTTTGGGGTTCTTTTATTGCCTATCCTGTTTCACTCCCTCCTTAACAGATTTCCCCCCAAGTACTTGTTCTCAGTACACCCGGTAAGGCCAAGTCCCTACTTCTGACTCTGCTTCTAGTGAACCCACTTTAAGACATTTTCCCATTGAGGTTCACTCTTTCCCTTGGCTGCCAGGAAGCTCAGAACTAAGTTTGTGCCTAAGAATGAGGTTTTTGTAGGCTAAGTTTTCTGCTATCCCATTTTCTCCCCTCTCTTCACCAACCATGGCCTCTAAAATCATCCCTTAGCTTTTGTTCCCATGTCCTTTTTTCATATTCCTCTTGAATCCAAATCTGTGAATACTACGAAATATACAACTTGTAAAAGAATTGATTAAATGAGTTCCATTTGATTCCATTAAATTTAGGTGTAAAAAGTCTAACTTTGGGATCCTCAAATTGTTTCCTACTTCCACAATTCCTAGTGCAATGGTTTAATGGACTAAACCATTTCACTGGACAAAAATCGACAAGAGTCTGGGCCCTAAACAATAGTAAACAGTGAGTCAAACAAAGTGCCACCCTTCAGAGCGGGGGTCCACCAACTTTGGCCCACAGGCTAGACCCAACACACTAGCTGTCTTTGCAAATAAAGTTTTCTAGGCCTGTCCAGGCCTTTGTGTCTTTGCAAACACTATTTCTCTTCCAATCAAGGCTGTCACAGTCTCCTCGTGTAAGGAAGCCCCTGGGACCTGGATGATAGAATCATCCACAAGCTCTCTTGCTGGCCTCTCTCCATCTCCATCTTCACTCGACAGCTAGCGTTGCATGAAAGAAGGTCTGTCTCTGTTGCAGGGATTTTTTTTTAAGGCTTGGCATGAAATTAGAGAGCTGAGCTTGACAGCTGGGAGATCCCAGTTCTCACATCACTCCCATCCCTTTTTGGCCACAGGACTTCAGACAAGTCACTTAGTTTCTCTGAGCCTCACTTTCTTCTTTGGTAAAACAGTCCACATCACTGGTTCTCACAGTGTGGCCCCTGGCCCACCTGCAAGTTTGCGAAAAATACATAGTTTGGCCCCATCTGCCTACCTGATGTATCAGAGTCTGCATTTTAACAAGGTTGCACTTAAGTTTGAGAGGTGCTGCTCTAAATGAGTTCTAGAATACTCATCTCATAACCCCAAGATACTAAGACCACAAGATAATGTGATTTTAAAAATCCCCCAGTGACTAGGAAAGGGCAGTAGAGGTGACTCGTTTTCTGGAAGTAATGGCACAGTGCATCCCCATCTGGGTGGTACAGTGAAGCCACACGCTCTGGTTTGTCTCTGAGCTGCAGGGGCAGGGGCTCAGGTGACTCGACTTAAGGGGTTTCTTATAGGAACAAGGGCAATGGGATGGATTTGACCAGGACCTCATCCAGCCTGGGACCAGACAAATGTTCTGGATCCAACATGGCCGCAGGACTCTGGCCACAGACTGTGTGAAGATCCCCATAGGGCCTCCCACGGTCACAGGGCTTGGCTGTTCTCTCGCGCCTGCCTCTCACCAGCTTTGTGTGTCCCTCTCTGAATCCATTGTTCCTCTTCCTGGCGGTTTATGTTCATATGCTACTTCTGCATAGATGGGACCCCGTCGGCAGCCTTGTTTGTCACAACCTATCGGGCTCTGCTCCAGCCACCATCGCCCCCACCATCACCTTGCTTGAGGGGGAATCTTGGCCCCAAAATAGAGGAGACACTTCTCTCTCTGGTAGGTTCCCAAACTAGCACATGTAGTTCCATTGGACAGGTTTAGAACTTGAAGGGTCACAGGTCAGTCAGAAGGTTGCTAACAGAGTCCCTTTCTTTTCTGTTCTGGTAACATCAAGCGACAGTTGTCACCCTTGCACAGGCTTTGTAGAGCTCTGAAGGAAAAGTTTCCTCTGAACTGTTGAATTATTTCAGAAGTTTCAAGAGAAATATAACACCATAAGCTTCTCCTCTCTTATGGGTGGAATTCTGTTCCCCCTCCATCAAAATTCTCATGTTGAAATCCTAACCCCCCATCTCAGAATGTGACCTTATTTGGAAATAGGGTCATTGCAGGTGCAATTAATTAAGATGAGGTCATTCTGGAGCAGGCTGGACCCCTAATCTGATATGACTGGTGTCTGTGTTAAAAAGGTAATTTGGACACAGACACATGGGAAGAACACCCAGAGAACATGAAGGCAGACATTGGGGTGATGCCTCTACAAGGCAGGGAAACCGAAACCCCCAGCAGCTAGGAGAGAGGCATGGAACAGATTTCCCCTCCCAGCCTCCAGACGGAACCAACCCTGTGGACACCTTGACTTTGACCTTCTGAACAGCTAGACCATCTATCTCTGTGGTCTACACCACCCATACTTTGTTACACCAGCTCTAGGAAACCATACACTTTCCAGTCTTAGAATGGAGATTTGGCCAGACTCCAGCAGTGCAGAAACAGCATGGGCAGTTTTTCAGTTCCCCTCGATGTCACCTGGCTCCCTCTCGGATAGCTAAGACAGCCGAGCATTGATCCACTTACAATGCCTTCGCATCTGGCACCTTGAGAGGCAGCCTTCCTTCGCTCTCTAACACCATTCCTCCAAGGAGAAGCTGGCAACAATTCCCATGATGCCGTCAGCATTCAGCCCATCTGAGAGCCACAGGTCCCTTGACATTTGAAAGGCACAGTACCGTGCGGGGAGGGAGGGGGAGGAAGGGTAGAAGGTAGTGGTGCTGCCCCATTTCAGTGCCTCGACCCTTTGGAGTATTTAGGATGAAATTTCGACACACAAACTGCTTGTTTGCTTATTGCATTGTTCAGGCTGGAGAAAAAAGGCTGCATATCCAAGGACCCAGGACACTACCCTGGGGAACACTTGGCTGATGTCCTCCTTCCCCAGCAAACAGGGATTTCCACTAAGAAGCATTTTTTGACACCCAAGGCCAAAAGAGAGACATGTAAATGACGTCTGTCGGTCTGAATTTACAATGCACATGGCATTCAATGCAGCATATTCCCGAGCGGCTCCTGTCACTTTCCACGGACTTCTGAAATGTTCCCCCCATCTCAAGTCTGGGTATTTCTCCCTCCTCCATCTGTAGCCTCCCCTGCTGTGACTAGAAAGGCCCTTTCAAGTGTGATTGTTCTGGAAAGCATGCCAACTGCACCAAAACTTAAAGAGAAAAATTGTTATGACTTATCTTCAGATGACAGCATGTAAATATTTTAGAAAGTGAAGTGAGTATGATGAAAAATACATGATTTCTCATTCGACTTTCCCCTAAGCTGTGGGAATGGTTCTTTCCTTATTTCAAGGTGACATTTTTCTTGGACAGAATTGTAGAATCTCGTGCATGATGGTGTATTATACGTGAGCAAAGAGTTCCTCTCAGTTATCTGGTCTACTCTAAAGGGAAGTCTACTTCGGAAAGGTAGTCTCCACCTAGACAAAGGAGTCAAAGAATTACCTAGCTCACAAAGGTAGGTCTTATGCTTGTCTTTGAATTTCAGCATCCTGTGGGTAGGTTCTGTTTGACTGACAAAATAATGATAAAGGAAGAGGAAGAGGAAAAGGAGGGTGAGGGACCTTTTTGGGGACGTGCTGTTTGCCACCGACTCTACGATCCCCAATTATCTGATCTCCGTTTCACACATAAACATCACCTACCTGACTCCTTACAGATCTGAGTTTGCATTTCCTGTATTTGTTCACTGAATGCTTAAGGGAGGCAGCAAGGAGCAAAGAAGAGAAAAGGGAAGGAAACTTTTTCCCCTTTATTTGTTTTTTCCTCTTTGTAGTCTACATGGTGGCCATACAATAAAAGCATTTTTCACATTTTATATATATACTTCTTTCTTAGTTTGGGATCCTGTAAAAGCAGACCCCAAGATAAGAATTGAGTTCACGTAGTTGCCTTGGGAGCTAAACGGAGGACTGGTAGCGAAGGGGGAGGTATGACAGAGATGAAAGGGGGCCAATGAAGATTGTATCCTCGAGCCAGCTCCCACTATGAACGACTGGAGCTTAATCCCACTGGGAAACTGGAGAACCATGCATCCCTGCCAATGGTAGGGGAGCTGGGGTCAAAGTCATGGTCAACCTAAATGCCACAGCACTCTAGGTCCAGGGGCAGATGTGAAGAATAGGCTCTCGGGAGAAAACCCTTCTACAAAGGCCTATGCTGGAGTTTGGAAATGCCCAGTGCACAGAAGGTCTAAGGGATGTGGGCCGACACCCACTGCCACTGGCTACAATCTCCAGAGTGCAGTTTGACAAAACCTAATCTTGGGCCTAGAGTCCTCGCTGTCTGGGTAATAAAGGACCCAGTAGGGTAATGCATTCACTGATCAGAAAGATGCGGCCCTTGCAGAGACTGGGGGAGTAACAGAGCCCACATGTTGCGGGACTAGGGGGGTCTCACGTTGCCCTGACAACCAGAAGGGGCATTGAGACAACACTAGAGGGCCTTGAAAGTGACAGTTGATTCATGAACTTCTTTCCACACCTTGAGGAAACGCCGCTACCCGGGGCAACCGTGGTACGTCTGTGGTTGGCTCTGATAGTATACCCCGACCTCTGATGAATCATGGTTCAGGGTTGCTACCGGAGGGAGCATCTCAGGAATATTTAAAGACAAAGCTACAGAAAGTCCTCTGAGACACAGGTGAGACAGAGCTTTGATTGTTTATCAGGCAGTCCCTGGGGGATTGCTGGGGGCAGAAGCACAGATCCTAGCTCTTCGGGCTGGAAAGTACGGAAGAGGGATCATTTGCAAAATGGTGGCTTGAAAGGCACCATGCAGGCCAGGGGGTGCGGAGGGCTGCCGAGGGAGACAGTGATGAATTGGGCATTGGCGAAGCAAAGCCCTAGTGCAGCCCACTGGAATTTAATTAGAGCAGTGGGTCTGACATGGTGGCAGCGAGTGCCGGGACCTCTGGCAGGCAATGGATGCCTCCTGCCAAGGAGCTCTCAGGAACACTCCATGAACCATGATTTATGCTCTGAAACCAAGCAAAGGTTCACAATTGGGCAGGAGCTGCCAAAGTGTGGAGTCTGCGATCCAGTCTCTGAAATGATGGTTGCAGTTATAGCCCTTCCTTTCATTTGTGATAAAGAGAAATGGAAGAAAAGGCTAGTTAATGGCTTTTGGGAGATCCCTCTTAAGTGCTGGCCAGCCTGAGGTGGGATGGCCAGCCATTTTGGTTTCCCATTTTTAGCACCAAAAGTCCCACTTCCAAGGAACTCCCCAGTCCTGGGCAAACCACCAACACTTGGTCACTCTCCCTGAGGCCTTATTGGTGGTAGTGAGTTACCCGAACCCAGAGAAAACCCCAACCAGCTTGAGGGATTGACATGAATGTAAACCCTTCACCAACTCCCATGACTTCAGAAAGGTTAATCATGGTGTGTTTGGATCCTGTTAGAAATGAGAGAGGATTGTGTAAGGGTCTTCCCTCCAAAGTGTAGACATGGCAAAACAGGTAGTAATTAGAGGCAAATACAGTAAGAAGCATTAAACATGGCCTCAGTGAAGGATTTAATCAGAAGCCAAGGGCAATGTACCATCCTCTATTTGGCTTTTCCGTGACACCCCCAGGGCACTCTTGCTCCTGTGGAACCTGATGGGGACACAAGGCAGACTCTGTGATCCAGGGGCAACCGCCCAGCTGCATTGTCCTGGTGGCCGGTTCACAAGGGCTTTCTAGAGGGACTAAGCCCAGCTCCCACAAGGAGACCTGCTCATCAGTTCACACTTGGCTGGCTTTTCTCCCTTCCCCATTTCATGTTCCCCTGCCCCTAACATAGGCTTCCTTGAGATCGCCTCCGCCCAAATTAACTACTAGTCCCCGGTCCTTGTCTCAGTGTCTAGTTTTGAGGAACGTAAATTGGAACCAACCCCTTTCTCCTATAGGTATAGCCAGTAGTTCTGTGAAAGCAAGTCTAGATCCTTACAGGAGGATCCATTCACCCATCATCCCCATTTAAGGACTTTTGTGCACTCAACACTACCTCCAACATTGAGTATAGAAAATAATAGAAGTGACAAATCATGGATCCATCAAATAGCTGTATGGAAATAGAATTCGATCATTGATATTGTGACAGAGAAGGACTTTCTAAGTATAAAAGCAAAGGGAAAATATTTACCAAAATAAATAATAAATATTACTACATATAACCTTTCAAAATTCCTGCAAGTCCGGTCATTGTTAAAGCTCAGCAATGGATCCATGGGGATTCATTATAGTTTTCACTCTACATTTGTTGTGCTTAACATTTTTCAGATTAAAAGGTTTTTATCCATCCCCCAAAATACAAAGCAATTCAGTAGGTGGATAAGTTGTCAAAAGTAAGAATACACATTTCAGGAAAAATGAAAACAGCAGCTGCTCTAATATTATACAGATGGCTACTTGTGGCTTGGGATAAAAATTCCAGGGACTGCATTACACAGAGATTTCTTTTAATGCTATATCTGCTAGAAGGCAAATCAAAGTAAACGTGATGAACTGTATCAGTCAGGAGAGGCTACATTAAGCTGTGGTAACAAAGAGCCCCAAAAGTTCAGAGGCTTCAAACCACAGGGGTTGATTTCTCATTCAGCTACACATCACCATGGCTAGTAGGGGGCTCTGGTTATCACGGTTCCTCAGGGAACAGAGCTTACATCCAAGACATTGCTAGGCACTGTGCACTGCAGCCACTGGAATTGACTAGTAAACAGTTCAGCTTAGAAATGGCACTATGTATCAGCCACTTCCACTCAAAACTCATTGATTTAATTGGCTTACAAAACTGCACCCAACCACAAAGGGATCAGGGACCCAGACAGTGAACAGCTAGAAATATATGTGATATAGCACCAATGAAAACTACAATGAGTCCAGGAAAGCTACTAGGTGACTCAAAAGGTAACCAGGGATCTAGTGAGAACAAATACAAATGTCAAAGATGTTTGTGAACAGCTTGAATAAAATTGTTCAACGAACTGTGAGTGCAGAAAGGCAATAATTGTAAATCAGTACATTGTTTTATGTGGTAGTTGAAATACATATTTGCCAAAAATAATAAGTTTATGCAATATAGTGGGAAATTCTCTGCAAGTCAAAACACAATATATTAAAGAAAAGATTAAATAAATACATATGTAATATAAGAGATAGAAATTTGGCTAAGGTCCTTAATATAGAAAGAGCACTAACAAATCAGTATGAAGATGAAAGAAAAAATAGGCAAAGGATATTAAATTTGGGGCTTGGTGCTTTGCTAAGCTACTCATAAAGCAACAATACAAATGAGCAGTAAGGATGCAAAAAGATAAACTCAACTGGTCATGGAAAAATATATGACTCAAAACAACAAGGTACCATTTTTGCCCACCAAATTGGCAAAAGTAGTTTTTAAAATGTATGATTCTAAATCTTGACCTGCAGGGGCTGATTGTGGAATTCTTACACATAGCTGGTAAAAAAATAAATTGTTAACAAGCTTTATAAAGAGTAGTAGCATATTAATATGGATCAAAAATCTTCAAACGCTCATTCCTTTTTACCCTAAATTCCCCTTTTTAGAAATTCTGCCTAGGTGCCTAGGTGGCTCAGTTGGTTGAGCATTGGACTCTCGGTGTGGGCTCAGGTCATGACCTTGAGGTTCTGAGATCAAGCCCCACATCAGACCCTATGCTCAGTGCAGAGTCTGCTAGAGATTCTCTCCCTTTCCCTCCCTTTCTGCCCCCTCAACTCGCACTTGCGCTTTCTCTCAAATAAATAAATTAATAAATAAAATCTTTAAAGAAAAAGAAAAGAAATTCTGCCTAAGGAAATAAACAGAAATACAAAGACATATATAAAATGATGTTCATTCGGAACTTTAAAACTTAGAAACAGCCTTCCATGTATGTCTAAGAAAAAGAGTAAATAAATTATTGAATGGCTATTTTATAAGACTAGTAAAAATTATAGCCTAGAGAAATATTTTATTATATCAGGAAATGTTAATAACATAATAGCAAAAATACATTGGAAGCACGGCCACAAAAGTGGATATGTTTTATGATCCTAATTTCATTCTTAAACCTGTCTTTTACTTCGCATTTGTATATTAAACTGGCAGGAATCCACAAAACATCACCAGGGATTTTCTATTCATGGAAGATTATAAAGGATTTTTATTTTCCTCTTCAGGGTCTAGATTTCAGTTAGTCTACAATAAACATGATTTTTGCAATAAAAATGCAATAACTTTTTCTAAAAGTACGTCAATTTTGTATTAAGATGTCAAGGTGACTGGAAATAAAAAATTAGTATAACTGAGTGTTTAGGAAGAGGCAACTTATTAACAGGCTTGCCTTCCTGGTATCTGCAAGCAGGGAACACCAGCGGGTGGGAGCCTGGTCTGGTCATTGGCTTAGATCACTACGCATTGGTGGGAGCATGAGGGACCAACTCGCTTTAGCCCCCATGCTTCTCCAAGTGGGATTTTCACCTCCTGGGGCTGGTGATGTGCTGGGTGGGGGCACATTGAGCCACAGCACCAGTCTCTGGCTGGAACTTTCCTTTAGCTGATGGTAAGCAATTTGGGACATAATTTTTATATTATGAACAATACACAAAATCTGCATGAACTTTTAAGAAATTGGGGGCAGGGAGTGATGTCAGCATCATGGCAGGGTGAGTCATTCCCTTTGTTTCTCCTCTTTAATTTACAACAAGTAGGACATCCATAGCCCAATAGGGGTCCCTCTGCACAGCACACCAGGACTCCAGAGAGAATCTAACATCTGTACACCTGAAGGTGGGTGGATTGGACCTTGTGGAAGATGCAAAGTCAGGAGCATTGCAGCAGAACGCCAGGAGCAGCCGTGGTGCCTATGGTCCCAGTGACCCTGGCAGTGGCAGTGGCCCCAGAGACGAAGGTATCCCCAGCAACCCCGGACAGCAGCAGCACCCGTGACCCCAGCACACCTGGCAGCGGCCCCAGCAACCCTGGCAACCTCAGCGCTGCTGATGATGCGCGTGCCCAAGTAACTATAACAGCCTCAGTGATCCCTCCAGAAAAGCAGGTGGAGGGTGGAACTTGTGTGCTCCCAAATACAGCCATAAAGCCCTCAGGGAAGAGAGGGGTGGGGGTGGGGGAAATCTGTGCTATATTGCCACCTGCTGGAAACCAAAAGAAAGGCCTTTAATTCCCAACCTCTTGAACTGTTGAAATGAAAGTAAACACAACTTCACCTAAATGAGAAAGGTGTTCACTACTTCAAATGTGCCAGCAGAGGCACCTCTCATCAAACACCATGAAAAAAATCACAGTAATATGGTATCACCAAAAGAAAATGACAGTTCTCCAGCAACCAGTCTCCAAGTAACAGAAGATTAGGATCTGATAGAAAACTCAGAGCAGCTGTTAGGAAGCAATTCAGCAAACTCCAAGAAGACTCAGAAGGACAATTTAATGAACTCGGGGATAAAATTAAGAGAAGGAGTACTTTGCTAAGAAGACTGAAATTCTGGAGCTGAGGAACTCAGTAGATGAGATGAAGAATGCATTAGAAAGTATTGGAAATAGAACAGAACAGATGGAAGAGAAAATAGGTAAACTGGAAAATCGGAATCTAGAAATGATTCAGGTGGAAGAAGAGAGAGAACTAAGATTTTTAAGAAGCAAAGAAAAAGCTATCAGACTCAACTAGGGGGATGAACATAAGAATAACGGGTATACCAGAAGAAGAGAAGGAGACAGGGACAGAAGAGTTATTTAAAGGAAGAGTAGCAGAAAACTTCCCAAACCTGAGGAAAGAACTAGCCAAAGCTAATAGGTCCACAAAGCTAATAGGTCACCTTAATATCTGAATGCTAGAAGATCCTCTTCAAGACATAATATCATGAAGCTGTCAAAAATTGATGATAAAGACTGTTAAAGGCAGCCAGGGCAGGGGAGAAGAATGTAACCTACAAAGGAATTCCCATTAGATTATCAGCAGATTTCTTCAACAGAAACCCTATAGGCCAGGAGAGAGTGAAATGTCATATTCAAAGTATTGAAAGATAAAAGTTTCCAGCCAAGAATACTCTGTCCATTAAATTGACCCTTCCAAATGCAGGAGAAAAGCAAATGCACAGCTGAAGGAGTTCACCACCACTGGACCTGCCCTATAAAAAAATGTTGAAAACCGCTCTTGTACCTAAAATGAAAAGACAGAAATACCCCAAATTTTTACTAAAGTGACAGATAGAGTAAAAATTATAACTCCCTTTTAGAATAGGGTATTAAATTATTATAGCATAAAGTTTAAAAGAGAAAAGCATTAAAAATAAATAGAGCTACTACAATTCGGCAACAAACTCACAGCATAAAAGAAGCTAATTTGTGACAACAAAAGCATAAAAGGGGGGGAGGAAAATGCCAGAACCTGGATAGTCAAATGAAGATAAGTTGCTATTGGCAGAAAAAGGACTATTTTATCTATGAGATGCTTTATACAAACCTCAAGGGAACTACAAAATGAAATCTAGAGCAAAGACAAAACACTTAAAAAGGTTGGGTGGGGGGCGGGAACTGAGCAAATTATCATAGAAAACCACCAACCTAAAAAGTAAATAAACCAAAGACAAAGAAACAATGGAGATACAAAACAACCTGAAAACAAAAGATAAAATAACAATAGTAAATCCTCATCTATCAATAATCACCTTAAATGTAAATGGATTAAACTCACCAATCAAAAGGAACAGAATGTCTGGATGGATTAAAACAAAGACCCAACTGTATGCTGCCTTCAGAAACTCTTCTCAGCTCTAAAAACAAACACAGACTCAAAATGAAGGGGCAGAGGATGCTACTCAAGAAAGGTAACCAAAAGAAAGTGGATGTAGACATATTTATATCAGACAAAATAGACTTCAAGGCAAAATTGGTAACAAGGGACAAAGCGGGTCACTATATAATTATGATAAAAGAATCAATACAAATCTTCCTCCACTTATGAGAGGGTCGCATCCTGATAAACTCATCACAAGTTAAAAATATAAGTTGAAAATGTATTTAATACATCGAATCCACCAAACATGATAGCTTAGCCTAGCCTACCTGTAATGGACTGACAGCACTTACATTAGCCCACAACTGGGCAAAATCATCTAACACGAAGCCTATTTTATAATAAAGGGTTAAATATCTCAGGTAATTTCTTGAATGTTGTACTGAAAGTGAAAAACAAAATGTTGTATGGTACAGAATGGCTGTAAGTGCATCAATTCTTTGCCTTCATGATTGCATTGCCATTGAGAGCTGCACCTTGCCACTGCTACCTGCCATCAGGAGAGAGTACCATACTGCATAGCACTAGCCTGGGAAAAGATTAAAAACTCAAAATTCAAAGCATGGTTTCTATCCATGAGTATCATTTTTGCACCATCATAAAGCCAAAAAACTGTAAGTCAAACCATCATAAGTCAGGGACCCTCTGTACATCAAGAAGATAATAGGGGCACCTGGGTGGCTCAGTGGGTTAAAGCCTATGCCTTCAGCTCAGGTCATGATCTCATGGTCTTGGGATTGAGCCCCCAATCGGGCTCTCTGCTCAGCAGGGAGCCTGCTTCCCGCCCCCCCTCTCTGCCTGACCCTCTGCCTACTTGTGATCTCCCTCCTCTCTAAATAAATATCTTAAAGAAAAAGGAAGATAATAGCAATTATAAATATATACATTTCCAACATCTGAGCACCAAAATATATTATGCAAATGCTAACAAATCTCAAGGGAGAACTATATAATAGGACAATAACATTAGGGGACTTTGATATCCCAGTATCAGCAATGGAGAGATTGTGCAGACAGAAAATCAACAAGGACACATGGGAATTGAACCATACTGTAGAACAAATGGATCTACGAGACATATATAGAGCATTGCATCCAACAACAGAATACACATCCTCAGGTGCACATGAACATTCTCCAGGATAGATCATATGGTAGGCCACTAAACTTAAACTAATCTTAGAAAATTGAGGAAGATTGAAATCACACCAGCTATCTTCTCTGACCACAGTGGCATGAAATTAGAAGTCAATTAGAGGAAAGTGAGTAGATCTTCAAATATATGCAAAATAAACAGCACATTTCTAAATAACCAATGAGTCAAAGAAGAAATCAAAAGGAACACAAATTATGTTGAGACATATTAAAATGAAAGTACATCATATCAAATTTTGTGAGATGCAGGAAAAGCAGTTCTAAGAGGAAAGATTATAGCAATAAACACATCTATTAAGAAATTAGAAAAAAGAGGAACTAACTGGTCAAGCCCAAAGATAGCGGAAGAAAGGAAATAATAAAAGTCAGAGCAAAAATAAATGAAACAAAGAGCAGAAAGAACAAATTAACACACTAGAATGAATCAGGAAGAACAGAAAATCTGAACAGGTCACTAATGAATCAAGAAATTGTCAATAATCAAAAAACTTCCAAAATGGAATACTCTAGGGCCAGTTGGCTTCACTGGTTAATTCCACCAAACATTTAAGGAGGAATTAGCACCAATCCTCCTCATAGTCTTCCAAAATGAGAGAACACCTCCAAACTCATTTTAGGAAGCCAGCATTATCTTGATAGGAAAACCAGATAAGGATACCACAAGAAAAGGAAACTCTAGACCAATACCCCTGATGAATATAGATGCAAAAATTCACAACAAAGTGTTAGCAAACTGAATTCAAGAATAGATTAAAAGCATTATGCAAAATAAAAGAAAATTTTAAAAAATAAATAAATAAGTTATACACCATGATCAATTGGTATTTACCCTTGGGATGTAAGGGTGGTTCAACATATAAAAATTAATGAATGTAATTCATCACATCAACAAAATGAAGATAAAAGCCACATGATATCTCAACAGATAACTGGAAATCATTGGACAAAATACAATATCATTTTATGATAAAAATTCTTAATAGATTGGGTATAGAAGGAATATACCTCAACACAATAAAGGCCATAAACAACAAACCCACAGCTAACCTTATATTCAATGGAAAAAATTTTAAAAGATTTGCCTATTCAATATAGTACTGGAAGTCCTAGTTACAACAGTTAGGGTAAGAGAGAGAAATAAAAAGTATCCAAATTAGGAAGGAAGATGTAAAATTTTTGCTATTTGAGGATGATATGATCTTTTTAGAGAAAATCCCAAAGAGTCAATCAAACTGTTGGAATTAATCAATGATTTCAGTCAAGTGACAGGTTACAAAATCAGCTTGCAGAAATCAGTGGCATTCCTTTACACTAAGACGAATCACTGGAAAAAAGAAATAAAGAAAACTATCTCAACCAAAATAGCATCAAAAACAATAAAATACTTAGGAATAAACTTAAGGAAGTGAAAGAGCTGTATGATGAATTCTATAAGACTTTGCTCAAAGAAATTAAGACACAAATGAAAGACATCCCATGTTTGTGGATCAGAAAGAATAAATATTGTTAAAATGGCCATACTGCCCCAAACCATCTACAAATTCAATGCAACCCCCATCAAAATAGCAAAGAAACAATCCTTAAATTTGTCTGAAACTACAAAAGGCCCTGAAGAGTCAAAGCAATCCTGAGAAAAAAGGACAAAGCTAGAGGTATACGCTTCTTGATTTTTAACAATATTACACAGACATAGAGATAAAAAACAGTATGGTACTGGCACAAAAATAGACACATAGACTAATGGGACAGAACAGACAACCCAGAATTCAATGCTGGCATATAAGGTCAACTGATACTCAACAAGGAAGCCTAGATTACCCATCGGAGAAAGATTATCTCTTCAACAAATGATGTTGGGGAAACTGGAGAAACACATGCGAGACAATGAAACTGGATCCTTATCTCACACCACTCACAAAAATTTACTTAAAATGGATCAAAGACTTAAACATAAGACATGATACCACGAAACTCCTAGAAGAAAACAGGGAAGAAGTTCATCAATATTGGTCTTGGCAATGATTTTTTGCACACGATGCTAAAAGCAAAAACAACAAAAGCAAAAAATCAACAGATGGGACTACATCAAACTCAAAATTTCTGCACAGCAAAAGAAAACAAAGTGGAACAGCAACCTACAGAATGGGAGAACATTTTGGCAAACCATATATCAGATAAGGGGTGAAGATCCAAAATATACAAAGAACTAACACAATTTTATAAAAAACCAAATACTATTAAAAATAGAATAACTAGATAGACATTTGTCCATAGAGTACATAAAAATGGCCACTAGCCGCATGAAAAGATGCTCAAGGTAACTAATCATTGGGGAGATATAAATCAAAACCACAATGAAATGTCATCTCACTCCTGTTAGAATGGCTAGCATCAAGAACACAAAAGACAAATGCTGAGAAGGATGTAGAGAAAAGGGAGCCCTTGTGCACTGTTGGTAGGAATGCAAATTAGTGCAACCACTATGGAAAACAATATGGTGGCTCCTCAAAAAGTTAGAACAGATTCTACCACGCAATCCAGCAATTCTACCTCTGGGTTTATATCTAAAGGAAGAGTAAACAGGATTTCCACAAGACATTTGCATGTTTATCGCAGCTTTGCTCACAGTAGCCAAGATATGTAAACAACGCAAATGCCCATCCATGGATGAATGGATAAAAAAGGTGAGGATCCCGGGGCACCTGGGTGGCTCAGTTGGTTAAGCATCTGATTCTTGTTTTTTTTTTTTTATTATTAACATATAATGTATTATTTGCCTCAGGGTACATGTCTGTGAATCATCAGGCTTACACATTTCACAGCAGTTACCATAGCACATACCCTCCCCAATGTCCATAACCCAGCCACCCTATCCCTACCCCCCCTACCCCCCAGCCACCCTCAGTTTGTTTCGTGAGTTTAGGAGTCTCTTATGGTTTGTCTCCTTCCCGATCCCATCTTGTTTCATTTCCCTCCCCCACCCCCCCCCGTGACCTCCCGCCCTGCCTCTCATATTCTTCATATAAGAGAGATCATGTGATATTTGTCTTTCTCTGACTGACTTATGTTGCTTAGCATAATACCTTCTAGTTCCATCCACGTCATTGCAAATGGCAAGATTTTGTTTCTCTTGATGGCTGCTTAGTATTCCACTGTATTTATATACCACATCTTCTTTATCCATTCATCTGTTGATGGACATCTAGGTTCTTTCCATAGTTTGGCTATTGTGGACATTGCTGCTATAAACATTCGGGTGCATGTGCCCCTTCGGATCACTACATTTGTATCTTTAGGGTAAATACCCAGTAGTGCGATTGCTGGGTCATAGGGTAGCTCTATTTTCAACTTTTTGAGGAACCTCCATAGTGTTTTCCAGAGTGGCTGTAGCAGCTTATATTCCCACCAGCAGTGTAAGAGGGTTCCCCTTTCTCTGCATCCTCGCCAACATCTGTCATTTCCTGACTTGCTAATTTTAGCCATTCTGACTGGTATGAGGTGATATCTCACTGTGGTTTTGATTTGTATTTATCTGATGCCAAGTGATGTTGAGTACTTTTTCATGTGTCTGTTGGCCATTTGGATGTCGTCTTTACAGAAATGTCTGTTCATATCTTCTGCCCATTTCTTGATTGGATTATTTGTTCTTTGGGTGTTGAGTTTGAAAAGTTCTTTATAGATTTTGGATACTAGCTCTTTATCTGATATGTCATTTGCGAATATCTTCTCCCATTCTGTCAGTTGTCTTTTGGTTTTGTTGACTGTTTCCTTTGCTGTGCAAGAACTTTTGATCTTGATAAGCATCTGACTCTTGATCTCAGTTCAGATCTTGATCTCAGGATCATAAGTTCAAGCCCTTTGCTGGGCACCATGCTGGGTGTGGAGGCTACTTTAAAAAAATGTGGATTATGTATACAATGGAATATTATCTGGCCGTTAAAAAGGAGGCTATCCTGCCATTTGCCACAACACATTATGCAAAGTGAGAGGTCTAACAGAGAAAAAGAAGTACTATATGATGTCACTTATGTGTAGAATCTAAAAAAGTCAAACCTGTTAAAAACAAAAACAGAAACAGAGAGTACAATGGTGGTGACCAGGGGATGCGGGGTGGGGGACCTAAGACTAATGGTGTTTAAGGGTACAAACTTGGAACAAGTAGCAAAGAAGCCATAGAAATCCAATGCACAGTATAATGGATATAGAAATTATATGTCACTCTAATGAAGGAATGTGATCACTATTGCTTCAATGGCAATCATATTACAGTATATAAATGTATTCAAGTAATCCACTGTCCACCTTAAGTCTACAAAATATAACGTGTCAAATTTATTAAATAATAATAAAAAAAGAAATTTGGGGCTTGTGAGAGACTGCTTTAGGCTATGCCCAGCAAGTTCCAGGGGCACCTGGATGGCTCAGTGGGTTAAGCGTCTGCCTTTGGCTCAGGTCACGATCCCAGGGTCCTGGGATCAAGCCCCGCATCGGGCTCCCTGCTCAGTGGGAGCCTGCTTCTCCCTCTCTTCCTGGCCCATGCTCTCTTGCTATCTCTGTCACAATCTCTGTCTCTCTCTCTCTCAAATAAATAAATAAAATCTTAAAAAAAAAAAAGCAAGTTCAAACTCACTGCCCTTTGCCAATAGGTTAGAGTGTCAGCCTTGGCACTGCTGACAATTTGGGCTGGGTGGTTCTTCCTTGTGTGGGGGAGGGTGTGGCCGGGGGCTGTCTGGTGCATCGTAAAAGCTTGGTAGCATCCCTGGCCTCTATCCACGAGAAGCTAGTAGTGAGTGCACACACATCTTCCCACTAGGTGCTAGCGGTGAGCACCAAAAATGCCTCCCAGCAGTGTCCCATGCCCCTCGGGGCACCAAATCACCCCCTCATTTTCAGGAAAACCCGCTAAACTCCAAGAGACCCCTGGTTCAAAGATGGAATCCAAAGTGGAGCTGTACCATGTATTTTTTTCATCGAAATGCACTTGCCTTCTTTTAAAAAAAAAAAGTAGAGGGAGAAGGGAACTCTGGTAAATAAAGGGTCGGGGCAAGTCTGACAGTCTGACTGCCCTTCTATTATGTGAGCATGCACTATTGAACAAGGGTGGGAGGGCGCCAGCAGACAGCCCACCCTCACGGGCCCCTTTCCCTCCTGCCCTGCAGATTGCTACACCATCCCCTCCCGAGTCTCTGGGTGAGCCTCTCACACCGCAGCTGGGCTTTGGTTCTCCTTTACCACCTGTTCTCCGGATAAAATTCCCTCTGTTGAACTGCCCAGTGTGGCAATATTTGCCTGACAGAAACTTGATTGATACAGTACCTGTATCGGGATGTTAAATTTGTAAATTAACTTGGGGAAAATGGACAGCTCTGGGATGCTTTCTTTCTATCCAAGAGCACGATGGGTTGATGTGTCTTTCCATCGGGTCAGATCTTCATCTGTGTCCCTCCAGAGAGTTCCAAAGTCTAATTTCACTCTTTTTGGTCTTTTTTTTCGTTTTGCAAGTTTCTTTCTAGGTATTTTATCCTTCATGTGGCTAACATAAATGGTGCTGCACATAGGCTTGCTGGAAGAATGAACACGTAGTTGAATATGTTACTTAGTACTTAGCACTAATTACTTAGAGCAGTACCTGGGATATAGTAAGTGGCCTAGTAGTGCTGTTTCTGATTATCGTCTTAGTTTCTTCCACTGTATTTAGTCCAACTGATTATTGTGGTGACCCAACTGTGGTTTGGGTCAGGGGAAAGTTCCACATTTGGTGGGCTTTGCCCATTTACACTAATTCACACCTTTTCACTTTCATCTGCTGCCATGCTTGACGTCGAGCCCCAGTCTGAGTCTGTTTGAGAGGGCAACCCCCTGCACCAGCTCTCGGGATGGTACACTTCCCTCTCTGTCCTGGTTTCCAAGAGCAGTTGCTGGTTTTGATGGAGTTTTCCAGTATAGATTTACCAAGACGCTGTGGACCGTTCTCAGCTGGCGGCTGCATAAATCTTTGTTGATGTATCGACTCAGTCAATCACGGGCTAATTAACTCCAAGTCCTGTTAGAAGCGATCGAAATGTCTTTTCTCATTGTCAGGCGGCTGACGGATCTTGGAGGTAATCTGGCCATCTCCCAGCCTTCTGGCATCTCTGCCCGGAAGCCCCTGAGTCAGGACCATAGAGCCCTGGTGGCCACACAGGGACAGACTTTTTCTGCCATAGCAATGTGTCTTCTCGCCCTAGGGGGTTACGGAACCACTCCGGGCCAAGCTGTCCACCTGTGCTCACCTCCCACACCCCTGCTCTCCCTGCCCCCTCCCCTGATCCCCTCCCAGAGGAACAAGAGGAGCTCCGCCTCACTGCCCACAGGGTCGGAACAGAGGAAGCCAGAGGGAATGGCCACTCCCGGGTCGTGGAGGTAGAGCGAATAGTCCTAGAAGACAGAGAACAGGAAAAGAAGAACATAGGCAATAAGAACATAGTTAAACAGAAGAGCAATGTGAACCGTAGGTTATTTATAACTAAGCTTGCCATTCATAACTGATTAGCATAGGGCAATAACCATTGTGCATATCATTATGTATTTAAAGTTATTTTTGTTTATATCAAACTTTCTTCCTATATTTGGTGTTCCCTTACACAGGTTAAAATGTCATATATTATTGTGTTTAAAGGAATTCTAAGGGTGCCTGGGTGGCTCAGTTAGTTATGAGTCTGACTCTTAATTTCATCAGGTCATGATGTCAGGGTTGTGAGATTGAATCCCTCGTGGGGCTCCAAACTGGGCGTGAAGCCTGCTTGGGATTCTCTCTCTCCCTCTCCCTCCTCCTCTTCCCCCCCATACTAGAAAGAATTCTAGTATGATCCAATCAGGTAAATATATATATACACACGTGCATGTATATACATATGATTTGCAAGAATTTTACATTTTGGAGTAAAATGTGTATTTTAAACTTAAAGCATTTACATATATGTAAATGAATATATAAATTTTATATAAAATCAAAGATATATATAAATATCTTTGACATAGAGCTAAGTATAAACATATGTGTACATTTACATTTTTGCTGAAAAGTGTCTGAAAGGAGGAATAAGAATTGAGGAATAATGATTACAGGTAGGAGGGGGTTTTCTTTTTTTTTCATGATTTTATTTATTTATTTGACAGAAAGAAAGAGATAACAAGTAAGCAGAGAGACAGGCAGAGAGAGAGGAAGAAGCAGGCTCCCTTGAGGAGAGAGCCGGATGGGGGGCTGGATCCCAGGATCCCAAGACCATGACCTGAGCCGAAGGCAGAGTCTTTAACCCACTGAGCCACCCAGGCGCCACAGGCGGGGTTTTCTTTAATTTTCTATTCAATATACTATGGTTTTTTACCAGAGTAAAAAGTACAGCTTTTTAAAAGCAGTTTACTTATAAATTTTAAGGTGATTCTGCTAGGTTTTCTTATCGTGTGACCCCCAGTTCAAACAGTAAATTCGGGTAACTTCCGGACACGGGAATGAGAATTCTCAGGACCCCAGGAGCAGGAGAGTGGTTTCCCAGGGGGACAGAACGACGCCGAGCTGTTGAGGAAGCCTGGCTACTGAGCTCCCTTGGGCGGCCGCCCCCTCCCTGGGCCGGGACCCCGGCAGCCCCGGGGCAGGCGCGCGTGGGACCTGGTGGCCTCTCTTCTTGTCCCCCCCACCCCAGGGCCGAGGCGGCAAAGGCAGCATCTACGTATGGGCCTCCGGGGACGGTGGCAGCTACGATGACTGCAACTGTGACGGTTACGCCTCCAGCATGTGGACCATCTCCATCAACTCGGCCATCAACGATGGCAGGACCGCCCTGTACGACGAGAGTTGCTCCTCCACCTTGGCCTCCACCTTCAGCAACGGCAGGAAGAGGAACCCCGAGGCTGGCGTGGTGAGTGTGACCCCCCGCACCCTCAGGGAGGCGGTGAAACGCGCTCCTGCTGCCCTACCTCATGCAGACGCTGGGTGACGTCACAGAAGGAAGGGGCTCTCCCCTCCTACCCTCAAAGAGTCTGCACCAGTTCCGAGGCTCTTTTTAATGGCCTGTCCTTCTAGGCAAACTTCAGCTAAGGATATGTGTTCTTCCCTCTTTGGAAATGCCACCCTTTCCTTTGTGAAGGGAAAAAAATAATGCAATGGGGTTTGGGTTTTCCAAACCAATCTCAGTACAACAGTCCTCACCATTGCATGGACTTGGTGGTAGGACTGACTTGCCACTTTCCACCTACAGAATCCAGGAAATAAATGTCTCTCTAGTCTCTGGAATAACTGTCAATATGCTTCTCTTGAGACACTTAACTTGTTTTTATCTCGTGAAACACTTGTTTTTATCTCGTGAACACTGTAACTAATTGTCCATTTTTGCATGGGCTGCTAGGAAGCTCAAATAAAAGGTATGGCAAGATGCTAAACTTATTGATACCTTTATCTTAATCTTCTTCAGAACGAGGCAGAGTTTAAATCAAAGAAACAGATAATCCTCTGCTTCATATTGTTTGGGGATTCAAAGTAGAGTGACCTCTTCACTCATTACTGAACATCTTCCCTTCCAGGCGACCACAGATTTGTACGGCAACTGTACCCTAAGGCATTCTGGGACATCCGCAGCTGCACCCGAGGCAGCTGGAGTGTTTGCCCTGGCTTTAGAGGCTAAGTATGTTTCCATCTCGGGGCGGAGGGTGGACTAACATGTGTCTCTCCACCCAATCCCAAGTGCCCGAGGAGGCAAAAGTGGGTGTGAGAACCTGTGGATGGTCAGGGCCAGTAAACTGTGTTGGACATTTCCAAAGGAACCGTGGGCCCCAGATGATAAACACACACACTCCACAAATAACATCCCTAGGAGAACACAGCACCAAGTAGGGACACACAGATTTTTCTTTTTTTGGGAAAACCATCCTATTATCCTCTCCAGATCCTTTGACTATTTTACTCCAATAATACAATTAGCTAAATGAAGGAAAACTATTGCCAAACTAGTATCCAGCAAGTGATTTCAGAACCCGTCGCAAGGAGGGTGCTCCCACTCAAGATTTGTTAACTCATAAGGTGAATTCACTTTCAACACTGGCGCATGGTGGGCAAAACCACGCCGTGTAGACCAGGAAATGGACTTTATTGAGACACCTTCCAAGCTACAGGTAAGAGGAGGCTGTCCTCTCGGTTCTCACCATCCCACGGAGAAGCCACGTATTTGCTGTTGCTGGACACATATAAAATTTGATTCTCCGCAGAGGTTCCTGCCCACGTGTAGTTCTGTCTTCCCTTAGGGCAAGCCAGAGGCGGGCCCTGGGTTTGAGGAATGAGCACATGGGCTTCAAGCATCACCCATGTGCTGGGAGTGCACAAACCCACGCTGCAGGGGACCGCTCAAGAATGGAGCACCAGCCACTTGTGAGAAGCAGGATTCGGGCCCCTGGGGAAGGGGTGTTGATTTCCCATCTTTGTCAGCTGTTGCTGGGCAAGCAGAGCTTCTAGCATCCATCTCCGGGCAACCCTACTCGTCTCTCTCCGTATATACAGTGTGTTTCTGACTTGCAAAGGAGGCAAGAGTTGATTCCTAGATAGGAAAGGACTTTGAAAGATTCTCTAGTCTGACATTCTGTCTTCAAGCACGAAAGGCATAATCATCCTCCTTTTACAGATAAGGCCCCACATTGGGAGGGACTCCTCTCTTTGGACCAGGCCAACCTTTGATTCTTCTAACAAAAGTCAGGTGGAAAACTTAGGATTCCAGGACAATCCTGGAATCAATTCCATCCAATTCAATTCCAGGTTGAAGTGTTTCTATTAAGGGAGGAGACCGAAACTTACGTAGTAGGTGCCCTTCTTGAAGATGAAACAGTTCATCTCAAGGCCTGTCTGGCCCCCATGTCTGAGCTGGGTTAGCTCACTCCAGCTCGGGGCAGATGAGCAGAAGGATCCTGCTGCTGAGACTTGCCAAGAACAAGGAGCAGGGGTGCTCCCGATCCAAGAAAGGGGTTCTGGTCACCCTTTAAATCTAAGAGGGTAGACCTTGACTCAAGTCTCCCTGCATTTTGGCAAGCAAAAAGTCAGTTGCTCAGGCCTCTGTGCACAAGAAGGGACAGTCTGCAGGTAGCCTTGCAGAAAAGAAGTCACCACGCAGGTCTGCTTTGTTTAGGAGCGGTGGTCATGATTTTAATTCTTTCTTGCCATAAAGAGGGAAAAAGTGATACTTGGCAGGTAGTGGTTCAAGTCCATCATAGGAGCTAGTCCTAAAATTGCTCAGAACGCCAGCTGTCTGAGTTTGGGGACACCCCCGGAGACAAAAGTTGGTGCAGGCAGTTTATTAAGGGAGGGTTCTCAGGAGAAACCAGGCTCAAGTAGAGGAAGCAGGTTAAGGATGGGGGGAAAATCCAAGTAGGGGGCAATTTCAGAAGTTCTGGCTTCAGCCCGATCCCATGGGGAGCTCTGGAGTGTAGATGGTACCTCAGAGCGTGTTATTCCTCAGGGCAAGGATGCTGGGCTGCCATGTTGGGATGCTGGCCGGTCACTGGCTGAGAGCTGAGCCCTGGGAAGGAAATGTCAAGGCATCTTTGGCTTTCTGCACCTGTGGACAAAGCAGCTCCAGTAGCCGGCAGTTAAAACTAATGGTCAGAACAAAACAACCCTAAGAGAGAGTCCAGAGGGAGGAGGGGGGAAAGCCACTCCATGAACAGTTCCTACAGCTTATCTCCCTTTATCGTGAGACCAGACAACTGGGAGTCCTTGGCCACATAGGACAGCGGTCAACGGCTGCTGGCCACCCAGAGGTTCAATCAGAAAGCCTTTCCAAAGCAGTTTGAATGCAATAAACAAATTATTCCATGTAAATCTATACCCATCAGAACCACAAAAGAGGAACAGCCACCCCCAGGATTCTCAGGGGAAGAAGGGAAGCCATTATTCCTGTGTCCCACCCAGTCGCTATTTTCATAAAGTACTTTTCTGCCAAATGCTTGAAAATGGCTTCTTGAGTCCCAGGGAATATTGTTCCCATTTCCCAGTGTGACCAACACTAGAAAAAATTTCAAATGACATCTTTGCCCCGGGTGGTGGGAGGGTGGGGTGGGGTCAGTGACTGCCATCTTCAAATATTTTGCATTCTCTCTAGGACCCAGAGCTTTCTGTGTGGTTCTAGAGGGCTGAACTAGGTTTGAGGGATCAGTCATAAAGAGGCTAATTTTGGCTTGAGAACCATCGGTACTCTGGTATTACTGGACTAAAATAATGTTTCCAAAACTGACCTTTCGGGAGATGGATTTTTTTTTTCATGTATATTTTTATCGAAGTATAATAGACCCAGAGGAGAGGGCACGAATGTTAAATATAGCTCAATGACTTCTTTTACAAAGTTAACAGTTCCATGTAACCAGCATCCACATCAAGCAATAGACTTAAGTACCAGGTGTACTCTTTTGCTTAATCTCACATCTGAGAGATTGCACCATACTGTTCTGTGTGGTTATAGGTCATTCATAGTCATTGTGAATTACTCCCCTGTATAAATGAATCCTTGGGTTGTTTCCAGTTGGGGGCCATTATGAGTCCTATTGCTATGAACATTCTTACACATGTCTTTCAGTGACATAGGGATGCATTTCTGTTGGGTTTATACTAGGGAGTCAGAAGGCTGAGTCATGAGGTATACATATGCACAGTTCTCGTAGATACCTCGAAAGAGTTTTTCACAGTGGGGGTAGCCATTGACCCTCCCTCTGGCAGCGTGAGTTGCAGTTGCCCCACATCCTTGTCAACACTTGGTATTGCCTGTCTTCCACACTTTAGCCATTCTTTTTTTTTTTTTTTAATATTTTATTTATTTATTTGACAGAGAGAGATCACAAGTAGGCAGAGAGGCAGGCAGAGAGAGAGGGGGAAGCAGGCTCCCTGCTGAGCAGAGAGCCTGATGTGGGGCTCAATCCCAGGACCCTGAGATCATGACCTGAGCCAAAGGCAGAGGCTTAACCCACTGAGCCATCCAGGCGCCCCCACACTTAAGCCATTCTTATGAGTGTTCAGTGGAATTGATTGTATTATAGTTTTCATTTACATTTCCCTGATAACTGGGGAATTCAAGCACCAGGGGTGGGGGCTAGTTTTGAAAACAATAGATTCCCACATCTCAGCTAAGAGTCACTTAATAGAAATCTCTGGGGATAGATGGCCCAGGAATCTGTCTCTTCAAGCCCTGTTCCAGGGACTCCAGTCTTGGGCGTTCAGTAAAGCAAGAGCTCTATGAATCTCTGAATCAGGATACCATTGTACTCAGATGAATATCTGGACTCTGACTCCAACTAGGTCAAGATTGGAAACAAAATCCCAGAAAACAAGAGCTAAACTGAGACAAGGCTTTATTTTTCTGTCATGGGAAAGATAATGCAGAGGTTGGGAGCCCGGGGCTACCATGGGGGGTGCCACTGGGATTTGGAGAATCCAGCTCTTTCTAGATTTCTGCTCTTCCAACCTTCATGTTCTCTAGATGCTGCTGGGGCTCTAGCCATAGGGTTTATATTTCAAATAAGAGAATAGGAAGAGCAAAGGGGAAAAAGAAATCCACCAGCTGAGTCAGCCTTGTTTAAAGATTTTTTTGAAAATGCCCCACCCAGTAGCTTTTGCTTATTTTTCATTGACCCCCAACCCTCACGTGACCACCCCAGACTACAAAGGAGGCTGGGAAATGTAGCTTCCGAGCCAATAATGTTGCTGTTCTGAATAAAATTGAGGTTTTCTTAATAGGGAGAAGGGAGGATATATATGAAGGAGACAGTAGTTGTATCTTCCAGCATCTAAGTGAGTGATTATTCGCCTCCTCTGGAAATCTGTTCTCTTATCTTAAAAGGACACTGGGCAAGAAAATACTTTTGTCACTAGTCCCCACATGATTCTGATGCAAGCAGCTCAAGGATCACAGTATGAAGCCCCCTGGCTGGGATAACACAGGGACCCCACTGTTGGTTTTCTCGGCATTGAGAGCTCCCCCATCATGGCAGCCCTCCCTTTTAAAATATTGGGTTGTCTCTCTGTCCCTCTGGGCTGTAGGCTCTGAGAAGGCAGGGACCTTCCAACAACCAAAACAGTGCCTGGAGCTCATAGACATTTAATGGACCTTCACGGAATCACTTCATTGTGCAGTACCTTTCCGTGTATCTGGGCCTTATTCTACAAACTATTATATTAAATGTTTGAGAAGAGGAAAGAACATGTCATGTCATTAGTCCTAGAACACTGTTCACAGTGACCTTTATATTGTAGACAATCTGTAAGCTTAGTTTTTTATTATTTAATAAGTATGACCTACAATTCTTGAACTACTACAGTAGGAATAAAGCTTAATGCAGATGGAAGAAATACTGTTTCACACAGTAGTGTATGCTGTCAATTCTGAAATTTCTCAGAAGGGGGAATGAGGAGGGACTTAGTTTTACCTCTTAGATATACATAAATGGCTGGCCAGTGTCACCAACTCAATTACATGAGAATATGGACTATCTCTGATTTATTCCAGAAGTGAGAAGATCTTGGTTCTGACTGGTTCTCTCTGTCTCTCTCATGGACCCCATGAGAATAAATCCATGGAGAAACGTCTACCTCCAACGTCTAACATCCCTCTCCAAGCTCCAGGAAGCATAGCACGTTTTTGTGGCCAAACCCTTAGCAAAGATGGTGGATAATCCACCTGCCAATCAGTTCGTCTTGAGATCACCAGATTCTCACTTATCTACACTTCTGTATTTAATGAATTCAGAATCCTACTCTGGCAAAATACTCACTGTAATCAACTTCTTGAAGTTTCACTTGGGTCCTAGAGACCATGTGTCCAACATATGTTTATAAATTTCTCAAGTGAGCAGTGGCCTTCCTTGAAACTTTCTCCTTAACTGCTGAAGGTCTACACTGCAAGAGTACGTGAATCATTGACATCTTTTGGCTCTGATTCAAAGCTTCAAAGAAATGAATGCTGCATGTGAAATTTTATCAAATGAGTTTTGTTGTTCCTACTCTTTTGAATTATTTGATTTCCAAAAAGAACCATAATGCAGGGTTTTTCCACCTTTTTTTAAATTTAATATTTTTTCCAGTGTTCTAAGATTCATTGTTTATGCACCACACCCAGTGCTCCATGCAATACGTGCCCCCCTCAATACCCACCACCAGGCTCACCCATTCCCCCTGTTGCAACCCACCACACATGCATACACACACACAGAGCTTCATGAAAAATAGTTTCTTGTATATATGCAATCCACACTGTTACTCTTTTCTGTTCTATTCTGTTTTTTTTTTTAATGATAGTCCCATTCATTAAATCACTGGTTCTCAAGCTTAACTGTCCATCTACTAGAATGGCCTGGGAAGTGTTCACAGTTTCCAAAGCCTGGGTCCCACTCCCAGAGATTCTGACTTAATTTGTCTAAAATGTGGCCTAAACAATGGGATTTTAAATGTCTTCACCAGAAGATTTTAATGTGCAGCCCAGGTAGATAATCTATGCAGTAATTGATTTCCTGTCCCACAAATGGGTCTGACTTGCACTTTGAAAAATACAAACAATGAATAACACTAGACACTGAACTCCCAAGACAGTAGCACCTGCAAACAGATTTGTTTATTCACTGGACAAACAGTGTACCAAGGGCTGCTGTCCTGGGCACCGGGAATACAAATATACTGAAGATACAGTCTTTGCCATTGAAGCTTTTTTTTTTTTTTGTCATTCATTTGCCAATGTCATTCATTTGCTAATGAATGACAGCTTCATTTTTCACAAATGGAACACATCCATGTAGCCAACACCCAGATCAAGAAACAGAGCACTAAAAAAAAAGAAAGAAAGAAACAGCACTGCCAGCACCCAGAAGCTTCCTTGCACCACTATCCAATCCCTCATCCCAAAACTAACCACTAATCTGACTGCTAACAGCACAGATTACTTGGGCCTGTTTTTATACTTTAAACAAATGGAATGATACAGTGTGTTCTCTACTGGGTCTGGCTTCTTTAGGTTGACATTATGTTTGCAAGATCCATCTGTATCATTCAGAGTAGCTGTAGTTCATTCATTCTTATCATAGAACAGTATTTCACACCCTGCAAATACATCTCCATTGGTTGGTTCATTTTATTGTGGATGGGCATTTGGGGAATTTGTAGTTTGGGCCTATAACACATGTCAGGCGGATATATACACACATTTTTGTTGGATGCATACCTAGGCATGGAACTTCTAGGCCACAGCTTAGAGACTTGGACAACATGAGAAGATACAGTCAAAGAGTTTTCCAAAATATTTGCAGTAATTTACGTTCCTGTCTACAAAGTATGTGAGTTCCAGTTGCTTCACGTCTCTGCCAACACTTAGTATTGTCAGTCTTTTTCATTTCAGCCATTCCAGTGTGTGCTAACATGTGCATTTGAAGTAAATTTATTTAAGTAAGGAAGGCAAGATTTTTAAATTTATATGTACAATGGCTCTAAATGGAGCATGGAAATCCTCCCTTGACTTGGGGGTTCATAGATGTTCCAAAATCCTACATGGAGTCTATGTTCTATCTTAGTCACTATGTCTCTCTCCCTTTCTCTCCCACCTTGTGCCCTCCCCGCTTGCTGTGCTCTTGAATCTCTCTGCCTCTGGTATCCAGCTTGGGTCTGACCTGGAGAGACATGCAGCATCTGACTGTGCTCACCTCCAAACGGAATCAGCTTCACGACGAGGTCCATCAATGGCGGAGGAATGGGGTTGGCCTGGAGTTTAATCACCTCTTTGGCTACGGGGTCCTTGATGCAGGCGCCATGGTGAAAATGGCTAAAGACTGGAAAACTGTGCCTGAGAGATTCCACTGTGTGGGAGGCTCCGTGCAGGATCCTGAGTAAGTGCATGTGGAAAATATCCCAGAGAGGGTGCCATGGCCTGGGCAACAATCAGATTCCCTCTCTGTCAGCTTGAGATGCACTGGATTTGAGTCAGGGACAACCAGCTTCCAGGTAGAGCTGTAGAGTGGCACAACTCCAGGGGGCCCCATGTACATAGTACACCATTAGCGAACTTGGAACCCCTGGTTTTAGGTGTGATCCTTTACTGTTTCCGTGGCTTACACCGTTATTTCTGAGTGCACATCAACCAGTGTAACCACGTCCCAGATCAATAAACAGACCATGACCATGACCAATATCCCAGAAGCCCTTTGTGTCCCCTTCCATCATTATCTCCCCAAGAGTAACCTTAAAACTCCATAGATTATTTTGCCCATTTTATACTTAATATAAATGGAATCAGACACCTATCTTCTTTATATCTAGGTTCTTTAGCTCAGAATGCTTCAACCATGGTTAGTGTGTACTTGTAGTCCTTAATTCTTGTTGCTAAATAATGTTCTATTGTGTGACTATATAACACAATTTACTTATTTGTTCTACTTGTGAGGCACCATAGGGACTTGATTCGATGCTGAGTGAGATAGACAGCCATCTGGAGGGATGTGAGTGAGGAGTTCACACAGAAACCACCATGCTGGTTACCTGCAACTACTCCCCTTTTAACCTCCCATCACAGCCAGAAGATTGGACAATGAGGACAATAAGGACTTTTTATCTCATGTGTCTCCTCATTGGTTCATCAGTGAGATGGAAATAGCAATGTTTATCATTGTTTTCAATTGAGATATTGTTCACATATGATGAAATGCACAGAACTTAAATGTATTACTTGAGTTTTGATGTATACATCTGGGTAACCACCACCTGATCAAGTGATGGAACGTTCCATAGCCCCAGAAGATTCCATGTGCCCTCTTCCAGTTAATTAATCCCCACATGCTATAGACAGCCATTGTTTTCTTTCCTGCCCCCATAGATTAGCTTTACTACTTCTTGGACTTTATCTAACCAGAGCCACACAATATGGACGTGTCCAGTTTCTCTAACACAGTGTTGTTTATGAGATCCATCCACGTTTTTGTGTGTAGTAAGAGCTTAACTTCCTTTCACGGTTGCGTAGTAGTCCATTCTGAGAATACACCTGTGCTTACGTCATTTAAACTATGATAAAATCCATCTCTCTAACCACCCCACCCCAGCCTCTTGTGGTCTTGATGACCAATTTCTGTTGGTCATCCAAGCTTGGCCAGAGTCAGACTCTCACAGTACATCCTCCCTCTCCACTCACCCTCTGTCCTGGATCCTCTGGAGTTTTGTAGTCGGTTACACTACACTACTGGAGATCTAGACTCCAATCTTGATTTCACCAAACTGGACAATACTTTTGACCTCCCTGACCTCCCTTTTAACAATTCTCAGCCTTTGTACCCTGGCCCCTGTGGCAGGATGGGTGATGTCTGTGGACCCCATCTCAGTATGACATTTTTAGATGCACTAGATAAAATACATAAGACCACAAAGGAAGCCAGTGATACTGAAAACCAGGTATAAAAGTTTGTGGAAAACCAAATTTGTGATGAAGTAATTTATGTCCTTTCTTTTAGCAACACAATATGTAAAAAGCTCCCAATGGCAAGCCTAATGGCTTCCATCATTTCAGAGCAGGGGTGATGACCAAAATGCTACTTCAAGATACTGTCAGTCATTGTAATGGGATATGAACATCTCTGGGCTCTTGGATGACACACTCTGAGGAAGTGTTGATGCCGCTCTGGCACTGCATTCAGAATCAAAGGAGAAGCTACGTTTTCCTTATAAGTTAGGAAAATTAATATGCGGGGGAGGGGGGTTCTCCTATCTAAATTCTTACACCAACTGGAATTCTCTCCTTCTGTCCCCAAAGCAAAAGCCTCTTCCCTCTTGCCTCACCAGTAAAATGGAGCTAATAATTCTTTTTTCACCAGGCTGCTGGGAGACCTTAGTGAGACAACAAACATAAATCTGGCATCTGGTAGACAGTCAGTAAATGTAACTTGGCCCTTCCTTCCCTCTCCTCCATGACTTTGGACACTCCTAGTTCACGCCCGTGAGAAAAGGAAAGATGATAATCTCCTGGAATTTTGGATACCATAATTGTCTGATTCCTCTATGAATTCAAAGTTGTGTGTCCTTGGGACCCACACTCTCCTCCCAATGTCCTACCCAGTGTTGGGCCAGCATCCTTACTGTTCACTCTCCAGGCTTCCAGAAAGAGGAACCAAGTGGGTATCACAGGGTTGCATGCGTTTTCCATGGACCAGACCATGATCTCATAAGCAGAGCTGCCATCAGCACTAGGTGGAAAAGGAAAGCATTAGAGCAAGTCCTTTCTCTAATAATTTTTTTTAAGCAGTGCTGCATGGCACTTCATGTGCCAATAAGATCAGCCACTCGGCCGCATTCCTGATCGTTTTCCCAAAGCTGCCACGTACCTACATCATTTCCGTTCATCCTTGTGCCCCTTTGCCTGGTCAGACGGGCTTCACTGTGGCCCAGACAAATTAGTTGACTCAGTTAAGGTCACTCGGTCAAAGTCAAGATTGACTCGGTCAAGGTCAAGTGTAAGTGAAAGAAACAATTAGCTTTTATTGGGCACCTGCTGTGTGCCATGTGCTTTACATCCGCCTGAACTTCCTAGCCAGCCAGCCTGTTGCGTGTGTGCCTTACCTCACACAGGCAGGGTATAAATATTTTGCGGTATGCATAGCAAAGCGGTGCCATGCTGCGTCTCAGGGAGAAGCGTCTCCTAGGTGGCTGATGCGAGGCCTTTTACATAAACTATGTGTATTTCCTCCTTGTAAGTCCAAGATGTATATGTACGATCACTGTTACCTCGAAACGGGAGGAAGTCAAGAGGCAGAATCGTGAGAAATGTGCTCAGGGTTTCAAAGGTCCAACCAGGACTTGAAACAATACCCATCTGCAAATCCCGGTTTGTGTCATTAGATAACCTTGGCCTTAGGGAGTTCCTACTGTGCCCTAGGGCCCTACATTAGGTGCTACATCAGACAGCCCTGCTGTCAGCTGGTCAGTGTCATTACAGGTGAATAGAGGCTCGGAGAGTTTAAGAGTACGCCAAACTCTGGTATTCAATACTCTTGGTATTGAACAGCCAAACTGGGATTCGAACCCAGACTCCCTGTTGCCAGCACCCCACTGCCTGAGGGGCCTCTCAGTATATCTCAGTGATCCCCCACTCAGCCCATATCAGAAGGGTCTGGGGGGCTTCCTGCAGTAAGACTTTCCCTGGGGACTTTGAAACACCCACCTATAGGGTGGGCCCACTCCCCTCAGACTCCAAAACTGCTGTCTTAGAGACCTTATCAGTGCCAGACTCTACAAAAAGGGTACCGGAACAGAGACAAGTCTGGGAACCTCCGTCCAAATGGGAAGGGGAAGGGTAAATCCAAAATCAACGTCCAACAGGCATTGACCTCTGTACTGCCCTCGTTAGAGTTCAAAACAATTCTTTGCGTGATTTGGAAGACCCGGAAGACTTGGTACGAGGGTGGAAATGTTCTGTATCTGAGTGTCCAGTACAACAGCTCGTGGCTAGGGGGCGCTAGAAAGGTGGCTCATGTGACCTAACTTGAGTTTACATTCCAATAGCCACGTGTGGCTGGGGGCTGCCATCTTGGACGGCTCAGCTCTGACGCCCATCTGATAGTACACCGTCCCAGGAAGGATGCCACATAGTGCAAACAGAATGGGAAGTGTCATTTGAGTAACAATTTTGCCAAAGGGTGTCCAGAAGTCGAGCCTGAAGGTCCGCTTAGCCCGTGCCTCTCCCAGCGTCCCCCGCGCGCAGGTCCACCGCTCACTCGCCCTACACAGACGGCAGGACCCTCCCTCCAGCCGCCCTGGGGGCTCCCTGCGTGGCCCTGTGAGCGTGCAGTCACAGAGCTGCCACCTACTAAGCGCAGCTCTCCGACGGTCGCCAGGTCAGGCAACACTATTCTCCCACGAGAGGCTGGTGTCGCTACTCATATCCACAGGTGAGAGAGCAAGAAGCTCAGGAAGGGGGGTGGGGAGGGCAGGGCAGCGAGGCGGAGAACATCGGCTTTTACCAAGGACAGTTTCTGAGCACGTGTCCTAATCCCCATAAATGTTGGATTTGGAGCCAGAGGCAAATCCTTCATGTTACAGTTAACGGTTTGCCCGAGGCCTGGCAGCTCACAGCTGACTAGAAACTTTATCCAGTATCAGCAGCCTGACTTTCAGTGGAAAGAAACTGGAAAGCCATTCGTGCAGGGACCAGAATCGCGCCCCCCCCCCCCCCCGCCCCCGGGCCAGGAACATAGTGTGTCTTGTTCACTGCTGTATCCTCAATGCCTAGAACAGCCACCCGCAGTCATCTGGGAGATATTTCCCGAATGAGTGACTGGCCAGTAGCACCTGGGGACAAGGATGATGGCTAAGTGGTGGCCATGAGGACCGGCAGACCAGCCAAGGGGCTTGGGGATGGAGGCCAGCCTTACTGGAAGGCCTCTGGGTCACCCTCATCCACCCCATGCCTG
>CM052811.1:84534753-84555896 GCA_028533885.1 Nasua narica | reverse complement strand
CCCCCCCCCCCCCCCCCCCGCCCGAGCAGGGTAAGTGCCAACTGTCAGGGTTATAGGTTTCCTCGGCATTCATCTTCCCAGAGAAGCGGCCAATTTGAAAAGCAATTTTCTAACGCGACTTTATCAGCAGAGTCGGTGAAGGCTGCTCAACGAAAATGCGGAGGAAAAATACAACCCGCTGTGAGTGTCTACACAGAACCAGCCTTTCATAGTGAGCAGAGCAAAGTCAGGTCCGCTCACCAGCCAGGGGCAGCCGCGTGTCCCGCCCGAGTGCTGATGCGCGGGGGCGGGGTGGGCTGCTAGGCACAGACCCGTCCCCACCCTCCCCTGCACCCAAGAGCGCTCTTCACTCCACGCCTTTGAGGCCGAGGCAAACTGTGAATTTTAAGTGAGTTTGGAAGTGGATGGTAAAACCTAATAGGAATGCCAGATGCAGCATGGTAGGGAGAGAAGTGGCTGTGCCCAGCACCAAACCAGCTGTGGGACCACGGATGGGGTCACCGTCAAGCCGCAGTTTATCCTATGTCAATTAATGCCCACCTGCCACTGTTACTTGGGAAAGAGAAAACATCGCAGAGCCCACTTGTTGAGTGTTCTTCTGTGATGGCCACAGAGCCATTAGGCTTAGACCCTCCAGGGTGGCCGTTATCGGTACTATAGTTATGATTCTAATAAAACAACTGTCGCATCGTAACTAATTATTTTTATCATACGGTTGAGGGTTGAGAACACAGAGAGCATTGCACAGGTGTCCCCTGGGAAGCGGGGCCCATTTCTAGACACGACGCAATTGACCACTTATTTGCAACAATGTGTGATGGATCTGTAAGCCATCCTCGGGTCCCCAAGTTTGTCTTTGATAGGACTTGAACACGAGTCTGTACAGATTCTCTAAAAGTTCAGAGAGTGGCTCACACCTCTTGATGGATTCCTCACTTTTTGCAGCAAACGAGTTCTGGAACGTGGTCTGTGTGACTAAGGATCTAAGTGGAGTCTTTTTTGGTTCCACAAACAACCATCTCCTATTTCAATCTTTTTTTTTTTTTTTTTAAGAGAGAGAGCGCCCAGGTGCACTTGCGTACGTACACCAGGGGGAGGGAGGGGCAGAGGAAGAGGGAGAGAGAATCTCAGGCAGGCTCCATTCCTAGCATGGATCCCAACACAGGGCTTGATCTCATGACACAGAGGTAATGACCTGAGCCAAAATCAAGAATCGAATGCATCTACCGAAGCCCCCTGAAGCCATGGTGTGTGTGTGAAGGTTGTCTCCGGTTTGGTCCAAAACAGATTTCTCTCCTTCTATCATAAGAGATCATCTCAGTCCTCGTTCGTTTACGGAACCCCCATTGCATGCGGGCTGCGGATCTCGTTCCCAGCTATAGTGGCCATCCCATCTCTGGTTCTCAGCCGATCGAAGAAATATTTCCAGTTTTCCCCCAGGGAAGGAGAGCAAATGGAAATAAATAAATAAATATATTTAATATTATCCATTTTAATATATTACATATTAATTTAATAGATTTATTTTATTAATATTTTATTTATTAAATTAAATGATAAATTAATGGTTTGTTTGTTAAATATTAAAATATATTAATTTTAATATATCACATATAAAATATATATTATATATTTTACGTATATTAATTTAATAATATATATAAACATATATATATTTTTTAAAGATTCCCGCTTGTGTTTTGAATCTTGTGGTTCAAAAAAAGCAGGATTCAAAGATCCCGCTTGCGATAATAGGGAGTATTGCATTTGACAAATGCCTAGCAAGGCTTTGTGAAACCTAGAGTGACTCGGGGTAACAGTCTTTAGTTGTTGGCTTGTGAATTTGCTTCTTGAATTTCTCAAGGTGGCCTGGCCTGAATGATAGGAAAGAGGCTCAAACTCAAACTCACCGCAGGGTCTCTTCCTGCTGTGGCCTCTGCCATCATCCGCTATTCCCTCCAGCTGTGCTCCTTGGAGAGTTCCAGAGTCCCTGAGGCTCCATTCTGAAAGGAAAGCCTCCATTCTGGACCTGCCTGCCTGTCTGTGTAGAATCTCAGCAGGTGAATGTGGCATTTCACTCATTCCCGAGGTTTGGATGTTCCAGAAGCTTCCAGCAAGGTTGCCAGAAAACCAGCAGAACAGGATCCACAGTTTTTCCGGCTGCTTTTCCCTGAGCCTGTGAGCCATGACAAAAACGGAATGTACTTACCACAGAAGCCCGGGACATTTTCTAATGAGTGGGTGTGGTGACATCAGGTTCAGACTGAACATATGCAAATAATTTAGATCTGTGCTATGCAGTAGAGAAGCAACGAACCACACATGGCTAGTTAATAAAATTAAATTTAAATTAATTGTTAAATTTAAATGTAATTAAAATTTAATTTAAATTAAATGTAAATGTAATTAAAAATTCCCTTCCTCACACTCATCACGTTTCAAGTGCCCCTGTAGCCACAGGTGGCCGGTGACTCCAGCATTGGACAATGCAGAAATAGAACATTTCCCTCATTGCAGAAAGTTCTACTGGCCAGCTCTGGTCTAGACACTTGTGAATATATGATGTATTTGAGTGTGTGTCTCTATTTTATCTGCACAGCAATTCTTCAGTGTAGGAAGTAATATCTCCATTGTACAGGTAAGGAAAAGGAGCTCACATAGCTCAAATACTTTGCCCATAACTGGACCTTCGTTCTGCCCACATTGTTCTCTCCCTATGGGCTAGAGCCCAAATGATTGTTGGTCATTTATCAGCTCGCCTGTTACGTTTCTGACCCTGTTGGGAGTAAATAGCATCTTTTTTGAGAGATCTAGCTAGCAACCTGGCATACTCTGACTTCCAGAGCTGGCCTACTGCTTGCTTTCCACCAAACTGGATGATTTCCCCAGAGCGTGCTACCCCACCTCCACCACCATGACTAGATCTCCGTGGCCGGAGGGGAATTTCATGCATCATTCAGCATCAGCATCCATGAAGAGTGCATATAATGACAGCACTCCATGAAACTGTTAAAGCCTATATTTTGAAAGGTCCTAAGGAGAGTTTTGACTTTCCCAATGAACTACCGGGTAAGTTTCAACAAGCCCTCCCCTCCCAGGTCTGTGGCTTTTGTCCCAAGGGTCATGCAGAACCAAGCCTGGGCTCTGAGCTGGGTGTGGGATCATCTTTTTGTAGATGGGCTCTACGAGATGTGTGTTTTAAAATACCCGCCATTTGATGCTCCAAAATAAAATACCGTGTCAAGGGAGGATATTCACATAAGGAAAAGCCCAGGGAAGGGGAGCTACTACCATGGTCTGGGCACTGTGCTCCGTGTTTTCACACTGCTCTGATTTAATCTCTTAAAACCCATCTATGATGACAGTGAGACTTCGAAGTATTTAAATAATTTGCCCAAGCTCTCCTGTCCAATAAGCATAGAAGAGAATTCTAACCCAAATGGTTTTATTCCCGAAGTCTGGAGTCTTCCCATTACACAGCGCAGTTTTATGTGGTTTGTTTTATTATGTTTCTGAGGCAAGAACCTTTGAGCGTCTTGCCTTCAAGGGAGACCATATCCCGGAAGGAGATTGGTTGTGTGGAAAGTCAGCTGAGCAATGCTTAGGCTGGCCCTGTGGGGCTCCGGCTCTGTGACCCAAGAGGCTTCCAAATTCCTCCGATCTTTCAAGGGATGTTCTTGCACTAGGATTAATTAGACCCATTCAGCTCTTTCTATGACAGTAATAACAATCACAATAGCAACAGTTGTTTTTTTAAATTTATTCATTTGACAGAGAGAGACACAGCGAGAGAGGGAACAGAAGCAGGGAGAGTGGGAGAGGGAGAAGCAGACTCCCCGCCGAGCAGGGAGCCCAATGCGGGGCTCGATCCCAGGATCCGGGGATCATGACCTGAACCAAAGGCAGACCCTTAACTACTGAGCCACCCAGGCGCCCCAGCAATAATTTTTACTTATCAAGATACTTAACATGTCAAAAGAAAGGCCTTATAAGCTCCTATCTCAGCCTGGGTTGTCCCAAAAGTAGACGCAGAGGGGAGACTTGGGTGCTGACAATTTTTTGAGAGACGCTCCCAGGAAACACTAGTGACGACTGGAGAGGTGAGACAGGGAGGAGGGAAAGAGCCAGTTGGGAGCATGTTGACGAGCAAGTTGCCACTGTGGGCAACAGGCTCAATCCCACTGGGCACATTGAGTTGTCCCACTAAGGAACGGAGGCCAGGGATATTCCTCTGTCGCTTTCTAGCCAAATCGCTAGTAAGGGGTGGTCCCTGAGGGGTTCAATCCCTGACACTTTGGGGCTGCCCTGCACAGTGGCTGAGCTGGCTCCCATGGTATGGGGGGAAAGCTCCAGGAGAGTAGCCCAGAGATGCCCACACCTGAGGTGGGAAGCGGTTAGAGTACAGAGGAGCCATAGCTGCAGGTGAACTTGGAGAAGGCGTAGAAGACGTGAGAAGAGCGCGAGCAGCATCTGCTACATTTCCCTTCTACCCAGACGGTATGGGTAAGAGGCGCAGGTAGGGAGCTCAGGCTCACACCGCTGGTCTGTCTGATCAGCCCCAAAGCCCTTGCTCTTCCTGGTACCTGAAGCTGCCTTCAAAACCCCAAGTATGGTGTGCCTACCCCTTACCATATCTCCTCATCCCTTTGCCCTCAGGAAAATACCATCCACTGGCAAGCTGGTGCTGAGCCTCACCACCGATGCGTGTGAGGGGAAAGAAAACTTTGTCCGCTACCTTGAGCACGTCCAAGCTGTCATCACAGTCAATGCCACCAGGAGAGGAGACCTGAACATCAACATGACTTCCCCGATGGGCACCAAGTCCATCTTGCTGAGCCGGCGTCCAAGGGATGACGACTCCAAGGTGGGCTTTGACAAGTGGCCTTTCATGACCACCCACACGTGGGGGGAAGACGCCCGAGGAACCTGGACCCTGGAGCTGGGGTTTGTGGGGAGCACGCCCCAGAAGGGGGTGCTGAAGGAGTGGACACTGATGCTGCATGGCACGCAGAGCGCCCCTTACATCGACCAGGTGGTGAGGGATTACCAGTCCAAGCTGGCCATGTCCAAGAAGGAGGAGCTAGAGGAGGAACTGGACGAAGCCGTGGAGAGAAGCCTGAAGAGCATCCTGCGGAAAAACTAGAGCCGGAGCCCGGCCTCGACCGCCTCCCTCCCTCCCCCATCTCTGCCTCTCTGTCCTCGGGCCACACTCCGTCACTTACGGGCACCCTCTCATAAGCAATCCCAACCTCTCGATCTGAAGCTTCGCTCACTGTCAATGATTCTTTTCATCACAATGGACGCAATCTTTTTACTTCTGTGCCCCAAATACAGTGTTCCCACCAAAAACCTCTGTCCCATTTGTGACTCTAAAGTTCCTTATTTGTGGCATTCAAATAGGTGATAGCCAGCAAACAAAACTGGGACAGCTTTCTCCTCCGTTTTGTTCGTCTCTGAGAAGAGAATGCATTTAAAAAGCCACACGCAGTGACTCCAAGAGCATTTATCCGTGGTCTCAGCTGAGGACCTGAGACATAAAAAGGGAAAGATAATAACAGAAGGTGAGCTCTGAATCTCTAAAGCACAAAAGATGCTGTAAGTCCTTTGGGGGAAAATGTTTGGAGCTTAGCAAGATTTTTCAGTGACGTAGATGAAGGTGGGGTGATGCAAAAGACGCCATCCATGACGGCCCTAATCACTGGCTGGGGAAGAATGGGTCAAAAAGCATGGGCATTGGAAATCGTACCACCAACAACCAACAGCATAACTTGTCCTACTCAGGCAGCGTGATCCATGTAAAACCTAAGTAGTGTGGCTGTCCTTTTCACCAGCTGCGCCTCCGTTGCAGTAGAATGTGCTAGAGAAGCCCAAATTACTCCATTTGTATAGAATTCATCCCAGCCCCAATTTTCTGGGGTTCCTCACATAGCTATCCGAAAGAAAAAAAGGCGAGGCAAGTCTAGCAACACGTCTAGGAAAGAATAGCTTAGTGGCTTAGAACACAGGAATGTTCCTCTTCCTAAATCACTTTGGAGCTTCTAAATCTGCTGCCAGTGAGAAGCGAGATGAGTATTTTGGGCGCACATACACTTGGGCTTTGATCGCTAAAACGTATGGTTGTGGTTCTTGGATGCGTTGGGGAAATGGCCTCCATTCTGGAACAGGTGGGTGGAGGGGGGTGTGTCTGAGGATGCAGACCTCCATTTGTGTGGAGCCTCTTCGGCCAAAGGGGGGGAATGCTGACCCATCCCCCAGCAACGGGAGGCAGAAGGACGCAAGAGAAGACCTCCGTAGGGAAAGCACACAGTTACCATCTCGACAACTGAGCAACCCATGAGGATGTTTAACAGGCAACCCAAGGGTGACACGCCCTTCCCCCTGCCGACCCCCCAAGACACAGTACCATTTCGTTACCAAATAGAAATGCTTTCTATTGGACCTGTCATCACTTTGTTTTTCTCTCCAAGGATTGGCCCCTTTATTGGTTTGATTTGATTCCGGAGAACTGATCGATCACTTCCGGCTGCATTTCTCCCTTCCTCGGGGAGCGTGTAGCTAAGCTCAGAGTTCCTTTCCTCAAAGCCAGCAACACAAGGGCACCAAGTGCCATTCCTTGAAGGTGGCAACTTTAAGAGAAAACTCTGGAAAACCCATTTTCTTTCTTTTCTCTGCCCCCCCTCCCATATCGGCATGAATTTCTGTCTTCTCTAACACCGTGTGACCTTCTCTATATAATGCTTTAAAATGTAATATTTATGATTTTTAAAAGAAGTTTATTACCTGTTGCGAAGGTCTTTTTAAACCAGTTTAGATTTAAAGAAAAAATTAAGGGAAACCATCAAAAATTCATTTCATATTAACAGTCTGAAAATAAACCAAAGGACATTACGTGTGCATATGTGTATAGTGTGCACACAGAAATATATATATGTAGACTATATACATGTGTGTATGTATGTGTATATATATATATACATTTGTATAAATGTATATACACACATATACCTAAAATGTGTGTATGTGTATTTATTGAAGAAACTGACACCATATTCATCTCTAAAAGAATATTCAGAAAATATTAAGATGATTCTGGCTGAAGAAAAAGGCCGGTGGAAATTCAGGTGAAAATGTTCATTGATTCCCATTGCCTCACCTCTGTAATTTTGCAGCTTTCTGTATAAACATTAAATGTCTTATATAGCAGCAAAAATATAAAATAGTTGTCCATATTTTCACAGCTGTGGTATAATTTATGAAATTAGAGAGTAACTTATCAGCTTCTTAAGAGAAATGGCAAGTTTTGATATGAGTATACAGTATATAAAAATATATATAGTGCTATATAAAAATATTTGGTCTCTATTTCATTTTTTGCACCAGTATTAACACAAAAATATGTCTAGCTAGTGAGGTTTTTACGATATCCCTGATCCTAATGCAAGAGACAGTTATTTATAATCATTTATTTTAAAAAACGAAAATAAGTGAATTAATTAACATTGTTACTCCCTGTGACAAAATTTTATAAGTAAATTTAAAAAAAAAGACATGTTGTAAATTAGGAGACTCAACAATAAAACATTACCTTCTAGAAACTATGTGGGATGTGATATATATTACATAAAAACACTTTCATCCATTCTAAGACCAGATAATAAAAAGTTGCCAAAGAGAGATCTAAAAAGCCTACTTTCATAAATATGCCTGAGAGATCTATAATTAGCAGATAAATCACATACAAATTACGATCTACAGCAACATTTTTCAAACTCAAGTTATATGCCATTAACAAGTTGTAAAAAGAAAATTTAAGGAGTCAAGACTAACATTTTGGAACAGAATAAAACAGAATAGAATAGAATAGAAACTGGAATAGAATAAATCGTGCATAAAAAAATAGATCATGCATATTAGTGAATACCGTTTCTTGAAATATGTGTGTGTGTGTGTGTGTGTGTGTGTGTGTGTGTAGAGAGAGAGAATGTGCATGTGTGTGCCTATGTGTGTATTGGCTCACAAAGTAAATATTTCTTACTGTGGGTCATGGTCAAAAATCTTTTAGAAAGTCTATTCTAGAGTGTATTCATCAAGCTAGACTGAGTTATGCTGTAGTAACAAATAGCCCCCAAATTTTAGTAGCTTAACACTGCAAAGGTTTACTTATCATTCACATGAATTCCTCTGAAATTTCAGGAGACTCCCCGAGACCACAGACTCAGGGATTCAGGCTGCTTCAATCTTCAGTCTTATGGTTTGTAATCATAACACAAGACTGCTAAGTCGCCACATGGAAGAGAGCCCATGGAGGACTCTCACCCACTCTTTATGTTCAGCCTGAAGGGGACACACATGCCATTTGAGCTGCTCTGCATTGACCGCTACCGATCAGTGGCCCTGCCTAAATGCAAGGCAGCTGGGAAATGCAGGACATCTAATGGGATACTTGATGAGCATCGGAGAGAGCTCGACATTATCCTAAAATATATTAAGTACTGATTTACACAGCCTCCTCTCTTCCTGGATAGTACCATGAACAGTATGACCAATAGGCTGTCACCCATATGACCACAAGCTATTCTAGCAATCTTAATAGTTATTAATAAAATACTGATATACTGAATCTATCATGGTTCATTGTAAAAACAATATTTAATTTTGTTCTAGGGTATAAACTTTTCAAACCCAGTTAGTAAAATCTTAAGAGAGGCTATGACCAGAAACAGACATTGAAGGTGTAAGGTCTAAAGTCTGAGGTTGTGACCAACTGAGACGCTGCTTTTCTATTGACTTCCAAAAAATCAAGTTAAAACTGATCATTCTTATAGTGTTCTTAGTGTACTGTCATTGTTAATTAACCCTTATAAGTTAGTAAGAGTGGTTTTCTTATGATCAATGCCTTTCATTGTTTGGACTGAAAACCACATACTACAAAACCTTCGGGAAACATAGCTCAGCATTGTAGATTTCAAGAGGGAAATGTTTAACTGGGGAACTGGTGCTCTCATAGAGCAAGTTCTTGCATGCAAAAAGTTTATTTTGATAGAAATTTCTAAAAATCAAAATGCCAAGATTAAAGACAGTAGTCGTGAGAGAGAATAAAGGGTTCTAAAAACTCTGAGAGTTTGAAATAACATCAGCACAGAATGTAACCCGGACCAAAGAAAATGATTTGGCTGTAGCCAGCTGGGTGGTTCTCGGTATCCAAAGAAGGAATGAGTCAACAGAAAAGGTGGGGAGAAGGACCAACACTCAGCATGTGGGGGCTTAAGAAAATGGAGTCAGGGGAACGAAAGTTGGCAGATGGGATCCGGAGGTGTTAAGGGTCGGGAACCACAATAGACTTGGTATAAAGGGGAATTCCAGTCTCTGAAGAGCTGAAGGCTATTGAAGACATAGTCCAATACACCCCGGTCAACACCACCTACCCACCTGCCAATGGTCAGATTCCATGCCTACCCACAGTCTCCTGAGCCTTATTTGGCTTCCCAGGGATATTAACACAAGGAGAGGGGATAACCAGCACAAGGGATACCAGTACCTGGATCTCCAGGGGGAAAGATCCCTTCTTTCTATTGCAAACTAAGTTGTTCTTGAGTTTTTCCACTAGTCCCTTATGTATTTAGTTGCCAAGAGACCCATTCCGTGGGTTCAAAAAATGCCAGTTGACTTTGCTTGTGGATTCATAAGGGACTAGGAGTCAAAGTTTAACGTGAGGCACGATCTCCAAGCAAGCCTGCCAGCTTCATTTTTCTCTTAGAAGAGTCTCACTGCTTTGAACCTGGGGATAGAATCAACTGAGGATGAGAAATGCACTTGGCCCAAAGAGATGAAGACTTTGTATTGCTAAATTCTTCATGTTCAGCACTACGTGGTTTGGGGTAGGGTTGGGGTGACTGGAAATCTCAGACCACAGAGTTTTAGATGCCCCAGCAACCAAATGAGTCTGGGAATTCCTTCGGTTGGATGTTAACTGGCCCTGATTTTCATCATGGAGGCTTCAGACCAACCAGTCCTCGCCATTCCAAGTGTGGGTGACCCACCTCACAGCGCCTTCAAAGATGTCCCTTTGCACCCAAGAGGATACCCCATACTCCAAGCCAGACAGAAGGCAGAGGCTGCAAATTGTTTCTTTCTCTGGAGCTGCTGACTGACCACAGGTGATAGATGAGCCTGATCACAAGGATGCAAATTTTCAGCTGAAGGAGCAGGGGTGACTAGTGAGGGTACCAGCACCAGAGAGTTATTGACCGGGGATGTATCTCATGGTAGAACATACATCTCAACTCAAAAGCCCCATTTTTTTTGAATAAAACATAAGTCAGTGTGGCTTTTTCATGGCATTTATTTGCTTTTATCCAAGCATGAGAGATTGAAGTCAAGCATTGGTACTAATCAGGGTACCTGAATGACGTCCTTTATCGTCAATGTGCCAAATGTCATGAGTTTTGAGGGGACTTCATTCACCAACAACACCCCAACTACGAACCTATGGCACAAAAATTGTAGGAAAACTAGATTATAATGGCTGCTTGGAGATCTTGTCTTATAAGCTTTACATCAAGGAGAGAACCAAATGGAATTTTCCAACACGAGAAAAGGGGAAAGAAGAAACAAGTAGAGAGGCCAGGTTAGACTTGTCTTCTGATATGTAAATTCATTTTATAATAAACCCTGTTGGAGCATACCCTATATGGGGGATCAGCAAACTACAGTCCACGGACCCAATCCAGCCTTCCTCCTGTTCTTATTAATACACTTGTATTGTAAACAGTCATGCCTGTTGGCTTTTGTATTGGATTTTGCCATGTTTTCATGCTAAAGCAACAGGGTTGAGTAGTTATAACAGAGGCTGTGCAGCCTATAATCTGGCCCTTTGTAGAAAATGCTTGCCAATCTATTTCCTTGGCCTGTCCAGGAGGTCACCTGTAGACAGTTTCCGCACCTGTCCAGGATGCTCTCTCTGCTCGGGATGCTCTCTGACTCCAGAGATGCCCCAGGCCTAATGGAAAACAGGCAGAAGTGTTGGGGAATCAAGGCCCCGGGGCTGAGGCCACCCTGACCTGAGCAAGGGTGGGAGCTGGTGCATAGGTATCCCAGCTTCCTTGCCTCCTGTTGGGACAATCTGAAGATGTTCTACCTGGTCTCTTCCGGTGTCCTCAGTGGGTTGGGGCCCCAGGTGCCCACAGCAGTGGCTAGAGGATTCACGCAGCCCCTGCTGGTGCCTCCCTTTCCTGCCTCATACCCTCTCCTGCACCACTCAGAAGACAGGAATCCCACCCCTGATATTAACAGGGAAACATGATATTAACAAGCACGATAAAATGAGAATGAAGAAATATTACCTATTTAATTAGAAAGGCAAAAGAGACCACTAAAGGACACAGACCAAGCAGTCAGGGGCTCACTGAGAAGGAGAAGGCGGCTCTCTGGGACCATGGTGGAGGCCCTGGGAGGGGCACCCTGCACCCAACTCCTACACATGCCTAGAGCTGGTGCTTGAGGGCAGGTGGACGGCCTGGAAGGCCCAGACCTCTGAAGAGGGGTATCAACAGCTTGGTGCAGGCATCTCTGGGGAGACTGTAATGAGGCTGCTTCTGCAGATTTTGGAAAAATTGAAAACTGGGCCACGGCAGCTGCCAAGGGAAGGAATGGCTGCTGCCTTCGGGGATGAGGACAAACAAGGAGCAGGTCCCTTCCCCCTCTTCCAGCCTTGCCCTCTTCCGCTCTCAGGGAGACGCTGGCAAAGCAGGGACACGGTCGCAGGGTCCAGCCCAGGCACCGGAGTGTGGGGAGGCAGGCTTATAGCTAAAAGACAGGTGCTTCCTAATAGCACTCTGTGTTCCCGTGATCACGGCTGTAGTAAACCCCCTGGACCCAGGACCCTGCATAGGGTCTGCTTTGGGATCTCTGGGGTTGCCAGCAACAAAAACCAACTCTGCCTAATGGGAACAAATACGCAGTGCGTGCAAAGCATGGAGTAGCTCACAAAACTCAAGGAAAGTCTGAAGAACCAGCCTCAAGGAGCCTAGAAAAGGGGTAGAGATAGGGGCAACTCTAGGGGGAGAGAGAGAGAGAGAGACAGAGAGACAGAGAGACAGAGGGAAAGAGTACGCAGAACATCAGAACTCCCCATCCCCAGCCAGCATTTCTAGCCTCGCTTTTATTAGGCTCAGATTTCCAATTCCAACTGCGGGTCTGGTTTGAGACACTTGCCCACCCCACAGCCAGAGGCGGGCTGGATGTCTTGACAGTCTGATCAAGGCTGTATCTGGCATAGGAGGAGGGGCAGCTCCGTGGGTCAAAATCGGGACTGCCACCTGAGGACCGGGGGGCTGTTGCTGGGCACGTGCCAACCAAGCAGCGGCCTTAGGTTGGGTCCTCCCAGAAGCTGAGTCTGAAACGAGGTCAAGTCGCTGATTGGAAAGGAGCATCTATATACGGGGAGTGGGAAAGTAAGGGATGGAAGGAGGCTGATTCGGGGGCGTACGGGTGGGTGTGTTTCTTTGGGGGTGTCTGGGGCGCACTGGGGAGAGTGTCGAATACCTCGGAGTTATCCCAGTGGAGGGGAGAGGGAGCTGGGGTATTTATGCTCCGGGTCCCGTCCCTCCTGGTTGAGAGCTGCTCCTGGGGGCACGAGTGCTCCCCAACATGCCAGGTGTGTAGACTGAACACATTCCTATGGCCCCAGGAGCCCCGAAGGCAGACGTGCACGTGCTTGGCTGGGGAAGTGGGCATGAACCGGAACAGCAAGGGTCAGGGGACCTGGGGGATCAGCACCCAGGGCGGCTCACAGGACCGCAGTTACGGGTCACTGACTCAAACACTTGTGACAGGAGGGGTGGGCATCTTGGATTCAGCTTCTTTAGGGGAGAGGCAGTTTCAGGAGACTCTCGGTCCTGGGCTTGAATCCTGGCTCAGGGAGGAGGAGGCCGGGGCTCTCTGGTGCGATAGTTCAGACCAGCCACCTGCAGCACTGGCTCTTAGGAACCTCGGGGTTGTCAGAGCTCTGGTGTTCTCTCGTCATTGATGCTACAGGGAGGCCCGCTCTGAGCCCCCATGTTCATTGGTAAGAAATACTTTTTATCACATTAAAGGGCTTATTTCCAGACACCTCAGGGAGAGGGGAAAGCTAGAAAATGACCCCATTCTGAAGCTCCCCGGAGAAAACAGAACCAAGCAGGGAAAGTGGAGAGAAGCAGGTAGAAAAGAGCAAGCAGGATTCTGGGGGACTGGGGACAATGAGTGCAACTAGACCCCAAAGTGTCCTTGTAGGGAGCCCCACATTTCCCATGGTCAGCCCGGCTCAAGGTTGAGGTGAGGCTGCCAGGAAATGGTGTTTTCTTGGTTCCTCTCCCCCTCCTTGACCTCACCTCCTCCATTGTGCCTCTACAGTCCCTTTCATTTCTCTTCCTTGAACAGGTTAAGTCCGTTCCTGCCCCGGAGCCTTTGCACTTGCATTTCCTCTGCCTGAAATGCTCTTCTCTTGGCTCTGCACATGACTGGCCAACTTTGTCATTCACATCACATGTCACGTCATTCATGGAGCCTTTGCTTGACCATCCAATCCAAAGTAGACCCCTGGTCACTCTTGCACGTTGCCCTGTTGGTTCCCTTCTTAGTTTTGTCTCTTATTTAGTTATCTCTTGTTTGTGCATTTCCTTCCTCCCCATGCCAAAATGTCCTGTCTGTGACATCAGAACCACATCTGATTTTCTCTGCTGTCTCCCCAGTGCCCAGATCCCTGCATGGCACAGAACAGTTTCCCCCAATCCATTTTTGATGATAGATTAAATATAAAAATAAACTTCCTTTCCAAAAAGATGCCCCTGCCTTTTAAAATATGAACTGAACATACTGTCCACACAGTAAAAAGACTTAATGGGGAAGAGATAAAGTCTTCAGTGGTTATGATTTTGAATGTAATATACACTCTGATCCAAATTCCTAGTACATTCTGGGCTCTGGCTAATGGTTTCCATCATTCTCTCTTTAGCTTTTAAATTATAAACATTTCAAAAGTGTGCAACAGAGTGGGTCCTCCATTCATCTTTTGGAAAGAACAGCAAAAGCACATTTCTTTCTTGAAGTCAAAACCTCAAATGAATTCAGAACAAGATTTTCTAACACTCTAGATAGATAGGAAAGGTGGCCATTTAGTATTCTTGCTATTATTCATAACAAAGGAATAATAGAATGTAATTTACGACTCTATCAATTTTCTCAAAAAATGCATCGCTGTCCTGCCAGATACTTTTGTTTAGGTGGATGCAATAATCCATTTAAGCACATTTACTCAGTGCCCTTATGAGCATCTACACGGGGAAGGAATAATTTCTCAACTGGTTTAAGTAAAATGAAATGAAATGAAATGAAATAGAATAGAATAGAATAGAATAGAATAAAATAAAATAAAATAAAATAAATTGGGGGAAAGTTAGTAGAAAAACAGATGCCTAGAGGCAACATATAAGTTTTCGTAAAGAGTGTAGTTTGAGGGCACCAGGGTGGCTCAGTCGGTTAGGTGTCTGCCTCCAGCTCAGGTCACGATCCCAGGGTCCTTGGATGGAGCCCCGCATTGAGGTTCTTGCTCCGTGGGGAGCCTACTTCTCCCTCTCCCTCTACCCCTCCCCCGGCTTGTGCTCTCTCTTGCTCTCTCTCAAATCAGTAAAATCTTTAAAAAGATTGCAGTTCAAAGTAATTTGTTTCCTAGAATGTGACACAGTAAGTACCAGAATGCACACGTGCATGAGTCCGTGGGCACGTGTGTGCAAGGGAGCATGCAAACACACGTCTATGACGGTATACTACATTACGGTTATTGAGATCATTGATGAACCTGAGAGATCTCCCCTTACCAGCACAGCCCGCTGTCTGGCACACTGCACATGCTCCATAAATGCTGGTTGGACTAATCATTTAAGTAACTCCCCCACAAGGAACGACGCAATCACATTTGATTCTGCTTTTTGGAACCTGACCCAGGATCGCAATTTCTGAGCGAGAACATTTTCGGTAACTCTGACCCCGGGGACACTGGGGACATAGGCTGGGGCGGCTGGCGCAGGTGCCCCACTTTGATCTTGAAGAATCTCCATGCCCGAGGTCCACACATCTGCTCCTGTACTTTGGCACCTGCGGGTTTTCTCGCGCCCCACCCCCCCTGAAAGCTGGCGGCCTGAGAGTAGCCCTCCCCACTGGCTGATGGGAGTTGGTGGCTGGAGAGCCCCGCCCCCTCCCCAGCTCTGAGGCGTGTGGTCCACTCCGGTCTCCCGGTATCATCCTTCGGAGTGACTGAGCTTCCCGTGCCTACACCACCAACTGATACAGTAGCGCACACATCTTCCTGGCTACCTTGCCATGCCCGTCTCCCTCTTGCACTCCCCTCCTGGCCCTTCCTGGGATCACACCCTAGAGAAATCAGTCCGAACCCTTGTTTCAGGACCAGCTTCTCAGTGAACCTGAACAAAGGCAGATAACCTTTTATCCCATACCCCCAACGAAACACTCATGCATCTGAGCACGTGTTTGTGCTTGACACGCAACCAAAAAACCGCCAGCTGCCCCAACGAGCATGCTTCTGTGTGCAGCCTAGACACTCCCTGACTCTCTAATGGGTCTCTCAACGACCCATGATGAAGAGCAGGTCTCTTTCCTTAAAGGAGCAGGGGCATCCCTGCCCTGACCATGGCTGACCCACCTACGCTCCCAAGGTCCCTGTTAATTACACAAAGGGTGTGCGAGCAAAGAAAACTTTTTAATTAAGGCTTCATCGGCAATGTCAGACGGGCCAACTATGGTCTAATCCAAACAAGGAACCCTCACTCTTTCATCACGTGTCCTAAAATATCAAAGCACTTCCCCTACAGTGGCCGCAAAGACATTGTCTCCCATCGAGCCCGGGCGTTTTAAGAGCTCTTCTCTCCCGACTTCTTGTTTGCCTTTGTCTTCCCAATCATGGTCTCCACAATGACAGCTGTTTCCTCGTAGGTCTGAATGCTCTCGGTTGAAAACTTCTCAATGGACTCCAACACTTCCACCTTCTCGTAGGCCAAAGTCCTGGGGGGAATTCTCTCCTGTGAGCTGCTGCTCCTAGCCCCATGGCCCTCCGATCCTCCCAGACCGACCCCAGGCCTTTGAGACTGGGGTGGAGACGGCCCCTCCGGACCAGGTGTGACCACGGGACAGGGCCTCCTGGACTCCTCATCCTCCTTCTGGTCCTCCTGTTTCTCCCCGGGCCCTTTCAATTCTTCGGCATTAGTCTCATTCTCCTTGTTGGCAGCATGCTGGTCAGGTGGCTGTCCACCTTCCTTCCCCTCAAGGTCCCCCTGTCCGTTCTCCAGCGGGGGCCCAGGCTGCCCAGGAGAGGGCTCTGTAGGGCTGTCGCGATGCAGAGCATCCTCCTCAATGGAAATGACCACTCCACCTTTGGCTGGGATGGAGGATGAGCAGAACCCAGGGTCCACATAACTGGCATCCCCGGAGACCAGCACGTACCGCCCTTTGGTGTAGAGGTCAGCTGGGGGCTCGGGCTCTTGGGGGCCTTTCACTTTCTCCTTGACCTTCTTAAATAGTTTCCCAAAGGCTTTGCTTATCTGCCCTCCATCCGGCACGTCCTCAGGAAACCCTTCTGGGGTTGGGGGACTTGCTTCATCACCTTGTGATTCAAGCTTCAATTCGCCTTCTTCTTTAGGAACCACTTGCTCCTGCACCAGCTTTGTGTCTTCTGGACCCTGCAGGGGTAGGTCTTCCAGACTCTCGTCAGCTTTGTCTTTAGCTATGATCTCCTTTTTCCTCGGAATGTTCTTGGGGAGACCTTTTTGTCTTGGTTTTGCCGTTGTTATGTCCTGCACAGCCCTAGTGAGATCTAAAAAAAGGGGGGGTTAGAGGCATAAGTCAAGTTTGTCCATGAAAGAGGAAGGAAATGTATTTGTTGAAAAATAGGCTGTCAATAAATAAATAAAATTAAAAATAAAAATAAAGAAAAAAATTAAAGAAAAATAGGCTGTCTTGGAGACCAATGCCTAGTACTGGGGTAGAGTTTACAATACACAGGGCAAGATGCCTATGTGTGACCCGTAACCCTCCATGACCCACATTAAGGTCCCACCTCTGCGACCAGTTGTGTGACTTTGGACAGGTCGCTAGACCCCTCTGGGCTTGCAGAGGGGAGAGAAGGCACTGCCTGTTCTGACATTCACAGTTCCCATCACACTGAGTACAACTTACTGGAACATTCTATGGCAATAAAACTGGGTGTTCCCACCCCAGCCCCTGATGAGCTCATGATGAATACCAGTCAATGGAACTCATTCTACAGGGTGATCCTTGCCTTGGACTTTTCCAAAGGAGAGACAGCAGAGCTGCCTGGGTCTCCCATATGTTCTGAATGTCTTCGGGTATGGGAATCATATCGATCTCCCTTGCTCCATATGCATCACAAGCTAAATAAATACAAACACCCCTCAAGTGGCTTCTCCTTCTCCTGGGCAAAAAGAGCAGGCAATTATTAAATTCAGAAATAACAGGAATCTTGGGCCGCGTAGACAGCTTAGTTGGTTAAGCAATTGGCTCTTGGTTTCGGCTCAGGTCATGACCTCAGGGTCCTGGGATTGAGCCCCACACCAAGCTTAGCGCTCAGCAGAGTCTACTTGAGGATTCTCTCTCTCTGTGTCCCTCCCCCATTTCTTTCCCTAAAATAAATAAATAAAATCGAAAGGAAAAAGAGAAAGAAAGGAAAGGAAAGGAAAGGAAAGGAAAGGAAAGGAAAGGAAAGGAAAGGAAAGGAAAGGAAAGGAGGAAGGAAGGAAGGAAGGAAGGAAGGAAGGAAGGAAGGAAGGAAGACTTAATTTCCAGATGGATCAGAAGGAAGGATGAATGTCAAGTTCAAGAAGAAAGCCGTTTGATTTTTTTCCCTGCTTTTCCGTGATGGAAAATAGCAGAAGCCAGGATTGAGGAGCATTACCTTTCCCACCAAGTCGAGAGCTGACAGAGGTTCCATGGCTCGGGGTGAACAGTGTGACGGGAGTTTCAATGAAGGCAGAGCTCAGCCTGGAGAAAGAACCAAAGGAAGGATGGTCACCATCTTTATTTCATCAAATCAAACAGACGGTCGGGGCTAGGAGTGACACTCTGATGTGAGCAAAAATGGGGAAAGCTTTCTCTGGATGAGACTATTCATGAACCACAAATATACTTATACACTAGACAAGGATGAGAAGGATTTCTCTGAGCTCAAGTCATAAACTGTGAAACACATTTACAGGAGAATTGTAAAATGGGAACTGCTTATGTAAAATGGGAACTGCTTATAATTTAAAAATGTCATTTCTCTGTTGAACAGAGTTTTTGTTTTTGTTTTTTTAATAGAACAGTAGCCAGCCCAGGGGGGAGTATTTAGGGCAACCAGGATATGATACCTCCGACTCTTTTTTAAAAAATCATATGCATTATATAAATCGAGAAAAAACTGATAAAGCAATAGAGACGAAATTTAAACAAGTGGTGAATCTGCAAAAACAGTGTTCAGGGGTTCTGTGTTCTATGCCTGCAACATTTCTATCAACCTGACATTAGAGAGATATTACAACTCCATGAACAAACTAACAAGAGGGCTATCCGATGACCTTTCTGTGAAGGCTTGCCTCCAAAACAAAAATTTTCACACAGTCACTAAGTGCCAGTTCAAGATTTATGTTCATGTGTGCATAATGCATTCCCTGTATCATAAATATAATTTAGGATTGTGAAACAATCCATTCACCATAACCACAGAAAGAAAAAGAAAATCTTGCTTTCTCTGCTAAACAGCCAAGATAGAGCATCCAGAGTGAAGGAAAAAACCACCCCTGGTGGAGTAATACTGGGTGCTTCTCTTTTAATTCAATCTAACCCCCCCAAATCAGCAAGACTGAATCAAAGAATTACAACTTAATAGAGAGTGGGAGTCCTTCTACGAGGTAACTTCTACGAGTCCCCAAACTGCTCTCTGAATGATATCTACAGATACAGACACGGAGACAGACACAGATACAGATGATGTAGGCATAGATCTACATACTACAGATGCAGAGACAGAGACAGAGACGTACACCTACCTGACACAGGCATGCACAAAGAGGACATCAGGGCTGGTGTAAAGGTGCACATTCTTGAAGATGATGTAGACCTAGATGATGTAGGTGTAGATGATACAGATGATGTAGATAACGTAGGTGCGGATGGTATAGATAATGTAGGTGTAGAAAGTGTAGATACAGGTGGTGTAGATAGAGATGGTGTAGATGATGTAGATAATGTAGACAGAGGTGTACGTAGTACAGATGTAGGTGTAGGTGGTGTAGATGTGGATAACGTAAATGTCAGTGTCGGGATAGGCGTACGTGTAAATGTTAGAGGTGTAGGTGCAGATGATGTTGGCGTCGGTGCATATGATATAGAAGTAGGTGATGTAGATAATGTAGCTTTAAGCATGGATGTAACGTGTTCACATGGATGATATGGATGTAGGCGCAGATGTAAGTGCAGATGTCAGTAAATCCAGATCGTGTAGAGCGATGATGAAGACTGTAGGTGTAGATGATAGAGACATAGAGAGAGAGACTGCGATAGGGATAGGGAATTTGGGATAGGGATAGGAGATGGAGGTAGGGGACAGGGAATAGAGATAGGGATGGGGTAGGGTGGGGGATAGGGATTAGATATGGGGACAGGGATAGGGATAGGCATAGGGATTGGGGAAAGGGAATGAGGACAGGGAATGGGGATAGGGACCGGGGATAGGGATAGAGAGAATTTCCCAGCTACTCTAAAGTTAATGGAGCTCAAGACTCAGCTCCATTATGAACAAGACCATCCCGTGCAATCGAGAGCCACACGGCTGACCCAACCAGCTGATAAAAATGATAGTAGCAGCAGTAACAACACCAACACCTCCGAGCCCGTGGTGAGTGCCAGGTACTGTGCTATGCAGCCCACCTGCAGCATCTCATTCAAGAGTCCTGGTCACCCTACCAGCTAACTCGTCTACGTCCCAGAGCCTTGAGGAGCCCAAAGTAAGCTTCTCCGCGAGGTCTTTTGCGACCACCCTACTAAAAATTTCAAACACTCCCACAATTGCCCCCCGGCCAGGTCTCCCATCACCAGGTACTCCATGGTGCTTGTCCCCATTCCAGAGTCATCCATCAGTTGCCTCCCCTGCCCCATCTCCACCACCTGGGGCACAGGAAGCACTCCACGAGGACCCGTGAAAGAAGCAAGTGGCGCAGTCTCGGGGCGGGCCCGTCTGTGAGCACACCTGTGGCCTTCATTCTCGATGATTCGATGGTACCGCTCTAGCTCGTTCTTCAGCGTCTGCTGGGCGACCACCAGCTGCCGGCAGTCGTAGGAAGACCTCTCCAGGCTCCTCTCGGCCTCCTCAATCTCCTTCCGCAGGGTTTCGATCTGTTCATTATAAAGCTGAATCTCGTCGTCGTAACACTCGTGGGCATCTTTAATAGCTTGTTCCAGGGCCGCGGTCTGCGGGCAAAGACACAGGCATGAGGAAAGCCATCCCATCTCTCCTGAAGACAGGCTTGGCAGGGAGAACCTGGGCTCAGCTACCCCGTTTTGTTTGCTTTGTTCCTTTGTTTCTCCCCCATTTATGGAATCCTAGAGCCAGAAAGGAACCTGGATGCTAGCGCCCTCTGAAATCCGCCCTTAAGCGAGCCCTCCCCAAAGACAGTCTATATACCTATACCGAAAAGAGTGACAAGGGCGGTAAGCAGACAACACCTCAGTCAATGAGAAGATTGGAGATCTGATCCCTGATTTAGTGATGCTAAAGAATTATTGTTAATTGTTAAAGGTGGGTTCACAGACTCACGTTATAAAAGGAGCCCTCATCTGTTCAAATACGGCTGGATCAGATGATTTGGTGTCAGGGATCCTTTCAGAATTACCTGGGGGTGTGTATATATGTATATAAATCCCTTGTATTTGGGAGTATGCGGACCGGGGGCTCATTAGACTGATCTCTCGTATATACTTTTGAAGTGTTCCAGAATAGAGTGAAAACAAACAAAGATTATGTGTAACGCGGGTCTACTGCCCCCTCTGGGTCTGGGTTCCCCAGCCTGGGGTGAGAATAACGGTTTGTGCTGGCAAGT
>CM052811.1:84512920-84534253 GCA_028533885.1 Nasua narica | reverse complement strand
AGTTGCTTTGAGAGCAACTCTCAAACAAATTGAGAGTTGCTAGGGAGGGATGGGGTGGCTAGGTTATGGACATTGGGGACGGTATGTGCTATGGTGAGTGCTGTGAATTGTGTAAGACTGATAACTCACAGACCTGTACCCCCGGGACAAATAATACATTATATGTAATAAAAAAAAAAAGTTGTAGGTTTGCATTCCTTCCCAGTGCTAAGGCTGGTCTGGAGCACGGTGCTGAGTCTTCTACAACTCTGTTCCCTATCTTCCCACTGCCTCATCCTCTCTCCCTCTGCATGCATTCTGGTTCTTCTGCCCTCTGGTCTCCAGCCTCGCCACCCCCTACCCCCTCCTGAACTTAGCCTTCCCGGTTCCCTCTCCTTCTCTGCTCCAGCTCCGAAAGTCCAGGAAGTTCCTCTCCAGTCCCAGAGTTGTTCTTAGGAAAATGAAGCCTTGTAGCCCGGAAAGCAAAGGAAGGCTTCATGCCTCTTTCCCAAATGCCCTTGCTTCTTGCCCTTTCCGCAGATGCAGTGAAGATACACAAATTGCACGGGAAAGCACATATGGCAGCTTCAGGTACTTCTTTAAAAAAACTGTTCTAAAGTGAAAGCATTTACTAGAACATACATCATTTTAAAATTCAGGGGATTTTAAAGAAAAAAGGAGAGAAACCTTAAGGCTTCCTTGTAGTTGTCTTAAGATAAGCAACACTGGGTGTTACTGGGACCAATAATCATATGTACATAGAGAGACGACGAGTCCCGGAGGTTAGCCAAACCCAGGTGCTTAAACGTCATCAAGAATGGGGTTCCTGAGGGGCACCTGGGTGGTTCAGTGGGTTAAACCCTCTGCCCTCAGCTCAGGTCATGATCTCAGGGTCCTGGGATCGAGCCCCACATCGGGCTCTCTGCTCAGCAGGGAGCCTGCTTCCCCCCTCCCCCCGCCCGCCTGCCTCTCTGCCTACTTGTGATCTCTCTCTCTGTCAAATAAGTAAATAAAATCTTTAAAAAAAAAAAAGTCACCAAGAATTCTTACTGCATCAAAAGTCTTAAAATCTGAATAACTTCAGCCATCGCATGTAAATGGTATGTTGAAGAATGTATTTTATTTCAAAGTGTCTAGCAAAGAGTCGCTTGCTTTAGCTTTTTTTTTTTTTGGCTGTTAAAAATACAAGAGCTAAAAAAAAAAAATACAAGCTCTGTTTTGAAGATGTAATGACATGGGCGCATTAACAGATGACAGCTTGGTGAAAGCAGCAGTGGTCCCTCTTATCAACATACACTGTGATATTTTCCAAGCCCGGTTCAAAGACTGCATCAATGGCTTCTCCTGTACCCCACTTTCCACGGCCACGCCTAGGGATGAATCCCTCCCACAAGACCAAAGGAAAGGGGCTCTGACACTAAACTGCCAGTCAAAACCATCTTGACCTGATGCAGGTAGACCCTCAAAGATCTGTCAACCAAAATCCCGGATATGACCAGCCAGCAAGACGTGAACATACTCTTCCATTTCTACCTTCTCATCTTGATGAGACATCTCTGACCATCTCGATAGACAGAGAACAAGAAGGTCCAGCCTTTTCCCCTGGCCAACCGCTTGAGTTCCCCTGAGGCAAGGATTGGGTACATGTTGTTTATTCCAGGAAGTTCTGGAAGGGAGGAAGTGATCCAGGGAAAGGAACAAGGGCAATGAAGGTATGTAATGGGCAGGTTACCACTGTGGACAAGCACACCTGAGGACCCTTTCAGAGACAGTAGAACTCACCTCTGAACTGTTGCTAAGAGCTGTGGGGCAGCTGGGGAACTCGTCTACCTACTCCCACCCCTCAGCGGCCGAGGGTTGCTCCCGAGGTGCTAACGCCCACACCTCCGGACTGTGCCTCCAGCAGATCACGCACGTTCCCACAGCCAGAGACATGGAGGGAGCCACTAGTGTGCTCAGCTTCTCCGTGTGACCTCAGGGGTGGCCCAGGGGGTAGGGATGGAGCGCCAATGTCAAGCGTGAGGGCGCCATCTTGACCCCAAGACTCTGGCTTTGTGTCTGTCTCCTGCGAGACAGAGATTTCCCTGACTGCCCTTGGGAGGCAGAGAAGGAGTCAGGTCCACAAAGGACTCCTGACTACACCTGCCAAGGATGGGCTGTGGGGCTCCAGAGGCATTGAAGTGTGAGCCTCCTCGATGGCAACGGAGGGGTCGGACAGGGTCGTTTCTGAGGGTGGAATAAATGACCACAAGACCGTGCCAAGGCTCGGGGCTGGTACACGGCCACGGTCACCTCCCTGTTTCATACACCGCGCTCATGATTTCCGCTACAACTGCACACCGCCTGTATTCTTAGTCGCTGCATATTCTTCTTCACATTGACTCATTTTTACTTATAGGCATTCGAAAAGGAACTTTCTGATGTCACCTGCTATGGAGAAGAGGTAGTCACAAAAATAAATTCACAGCTGTCAGAAAATCGTTCCTCCACGCACCACCTAAAATCCCCTCCCGCTCCACCAGGGTCACGCATCCTACACTCTGGGGAAACGAAGCCGGCATCCCTCACGTGAAGCGCTCTGTGATAGTAATTGTGACAGGCAAGTTACAGACACTACATGTCACGTCATTCTTCCTGTGCACGTCGACAGACACCCACTCCGTGACGGGGGCACTATTATTGCTCTTATTTCGGAGATGGAAGAAACTGAGGCTCAGAGAGATGAGGCAATTCCCGCAAAGTCTCCCAGATACTCGACGGCACCGTGAAGGGTCCTGTTATCAGGCTTCCCTCCCTTTTTGGATGGACACTCGCTTGTGAGCAGAAGTGTCTTTCCCTGGACCTGGGGAAGAGCGACGCCGAGTCCTACGCTGGCCCTGGCCTGAGCTGCTGGTAGCCTCTTTCCACAGAACGTCTGCAACATTCTCATGGGATGCATACTCCAATCGTCTGTCCCAATATACACAAAGGGAGGCCTTTCCCTTGCCTGGCATTTTCTCTGATACCTGATTTTCTACCTGAGAATATGTATTGCTTTTGTAATAAGAGAACAACAGGGGCGCCTGGGTGGCTCAGTGGGTTAAAGCCTCTGCCTTTGGTTCAGGTCATGATCTCAGGGTCCTGGGATTGAGCCCTGCATCGGGCTCCCTGCTCAGCCTGCCTCTCTCTCTCTCTCTGCCTGCCTCTCTGCCTACTTGTGATCTCTCTCTCTCTCTCTGTCAAATAAATAAATAAATAAATAAATAAATAAATAAATAAAATCTTTAAAAAAGAAAGAGAGAGAGAACAACAGAAGGCTGGAGCTTGTTTTTAGATCCAGTGTTATTTTCTACCAAAGCTAAAAAGTGGGACTATACTTTCTCTCTCCTCTATGAAGAGTGCCCATGATGGGACTGCATGAGTGACCGCCTTAGAAATGAGACCAGAGAAAGCCCAGCTTACAGTGAGGACTGTATTCACAAAGCAAAATGTGGCGGTGTTGGGAGGGGCTGAATGGGCATCCAAGTGAGCGGTGTCACCAGCCACCAGTGTCCCCGAAAGCAGTGGTCTGTGGACAAGGTGGTGCCCCATGTGGCAGCGGGGACCACCTCCCAGAACAAGAATGGGGATGAGCTGTAAGTATCAGGAGAACAGCTGGGTGATGTCTGATGCTAATAACACCCAAATCCCAGCTCAACCTTCAACAGGCTTGGGGCCACCGCGGTCCAACCCACTACAAGACCAATCATCGAGCCTGCGCACTGAGGGCTCTCCTAAGCACATTTTCACACACCCCCCCCACCGTACCTTTGAGTTTCTATCTGGGGTGTTCACACGGTGGCTGGCCTGAGACGATACCAGTTCCTGTTCATCGACCTTGGTAATTATGGGCAGCACCTCCCTTCACACAGTGTCCAGGTTCAGACGATACGTCATATGCTCGCACAAAGAAGGGCACGGAAGCATCGCGTGGTTGATAACAGAAACAAAGCAAAATTCCGTTTCCCTGGGTTATGGTTCTAACTTCCCTACTGGTTAGCAGACTAATCCTAGACCGCAGAGGTTGGACAAAGCTAAGGACTGGCAAACACCCTGAGCCAACCCCGACTGTCCATAGTGGTTGCCTGGAACTCCCTGTGAAGAATCCTAAAGCCCCATCTGGGCAGGGAAAGGTGCTGTGTTTGATCAGTAATTCCGATGAGGAATTATGGGTGTGGAAGGGAGGGAAGGGGACAAGCAGACTCGTGCCCTAAATAGGCGACCTTTCAATAAAACAATCACCATGGGTCCTTCTGCTTGGACATTTGACCTCTGAAGTGACAGCTATCTGCCATCCCTGGTTTCGTCCAACCTCTGAGATCCAGGATTATTCCATCTGGGAGTCGAGGTCCCCTGGCTAGAGCAGAAAATCCAATCAGTTAGGACGATGGTGGAGGATCTGAAGAAGGAAATTCCCTGCAAAGGACAACCCCACAGGACTCTCCAGGAGGGTCTCCAGCCAGACGGTAAGAATCCTTGGTGCCCCCCACATGGCTACTCTCCAGGCTCCGAGAGGGGAGAGCTTGAAGGGAAATGGAAATTTCTTCCTCTGTTCTCTGAGAGTTCTCCTGAGCAAGAGCAATCTTGAAACTCTCAGCCAAGGGAGTGGAGATATCCTTGCATCCCAGTAACCACTGCCCAAAGCAAGTTTCCTGAGTTTGGTGGGTCTGGGACCAGTACATCTGAATGGCACAACCGCAGCGAGTCACCGGAATGCGGCCATGTTAGACAAGCCTAGTGCAATCCATGAAGCTTAACAGTCTAGGGTTCTCTCTCGAGACCTCATGTGTTGTGGGAGAGCAGAGTGGGTCTTGGGTGTGTGAGTTCACACAAAGATGTAGTTGAAAATTATGAATCAAGAGAGTGACAGAAAAAGAAATAGGTGAATCCTAAAAGGACACAGAGAGGAGGTGTGTGCCAGTCATTTCAGCCACCAGGTTCCATTCTCAAACTCAAGTCCAGACTCAAACTCAAGTTCGTGCTCAGCTCACCTTGTTAAGCCGTTCCAGCATTTCTTTTAGGAGCAGTTGACATTCACATTCGTTTTCATACCTGCAAACGGAACACATAAGCAAATGTCGGACAGCTTCCGTGATTCCATATTTGATGATCACACAACCAGCGTTAAGTTCCCTGTGAGATGAGTACTACGCCTTCTCTTCAAAGAGAGGTCCCTAAGGTTAAGACAGCAGCTAACGCACCGCGGAGCCCGCAGCTCTCCAACTTCGTCCACAGCATGGCACATGCGCAGAAGGCTGCGGTGGTAACCGCACACGGGGTAACTGGGAACGGTGAAGGCAACAGGAGTCCCCCAGCCTGGAGGCCCTTCCCCCCACCCAGGCCGCTCAAGGATGAAAGAATGGTATCTCCACACGCCCCTAACCCAAGCACAGCAGTGGGCACAGAGGCTTCCCTGCATGACCTACAACAAACACCCTTAACCTGACCTTGTTTGGGTTGCCAATAGTATTGTATTTATCCACGTGTCCGTTTTTCTGGGTTACGCCATTTAATCCTTACAAAACCCCGAAAGAGCACAGTTATCATTGTTCTTCATGTGAAAGATAAGGAAAACTGTGGCTGAGAAACTGGCCCTTGACCTCGAGCAGCTGCTCCAGACACACTCTCATTTCTGTGCCCTCACCCCTGCACACCGAAGCCCCGCTCTGGGCCAGTGGGCGAGCGCGCTGGACAGGCCAGGTTCAGGGCCCCTGGGGCCCCCCTGGACCTCTGAGAGAAGGTGAGTGGGTACGTAAAGACCCCAGCTCCTTCTCCCTCAGCTAGGACAATTGGAGGTTTCTCCATCTGGCAGGCGAGCTCCAGGAGTCCACGATGTTAACCTGCTGGATAATGTACTCAGTGTTTTCTGCCTTGCCCTCCTGCCTCCCTTCCTCACTCCCCAATCCTGCTCCTTGAGGTCACCTTCCAAATAAGCTACTAGCCCTCAAACCCCTTGATCAGGCTCGGCTCCTGGAAGACTCCAAACTAAAAGAAGGGTGGAGTCAGGACTCACACTTGACTCTGACAACAAAAACTATGCCCCTGATAGCCACACCACGCTGCCTGGGTAGAGCAGAGAGATCCTCCAAATTTAAACATATGCCAAATTGATAAAGCAACAGATACTAGGAATGTGTGTAGCTTTCCTCCCAGTCATCTTCTTCCCTGGACTTGTAGAAAATGATAGGGATCAAGGAGGCAGAGAAACCCCAGAAATCATTCTGTTCGGAGTTTCCCTCTAGGGGTAATTTAATTCCCTTACAAAAGACAGAAGGCCCTTTCCCAAATGACCCCCACTTTCCCAAAGTGGTCCCCAATATCCATCCTGGTCTTCTTCCAGGAGTAAGAGCCCTTGATGTTTGGTGGGCACAGGGCTGCCTAGAGGGAAAACTACATTTCCCAGCCTCCCTTGCAGCTAGCTGTGGCCATGTGACTAAGTCTTGACCAATAGGATGTAAGCATAAGTTCGCAGCTGTCTCCAAGTATCTTTGAGAGAAGATGATGTGGGTGTGTCCTTCTGCATCCTTTCTTCCATCCTGCACCTGAAACATAGATGCTGCTTCACTGAAGGCAAGACAGAGCCTTCTGGGCCTCAAACACTATAGAGCTGTAAAGCCAGATCTGATACAAGAGAGAACTTCATCCTGGATAAGCCAATGTCATTTTGGAGTTTATGCCATTTGTGTTTGAAACTAATCCTAATTAGCACTCAGCCCAACCCACAGAGCATAGCCCTTTCAGGGCCCTTGCACACCCCTGCCATGGGCTCGAGTCAAGTATTGAAAGAGGTGCTCGGAAACCCTGCTGCTGTGTCCTCAGAATTAGAGAGTCCTGACTTCAGGGAAGATCAATTAGGAGTACGTGCACCATGCACTCTCCCAGCTCTAAAGTCACCGAAGAAGCTCAGCTATAACCATGAGGCAAAACATATTTGTACAGGCTTTACAACTCCCACTGTTACATTCAGCAGTCTCTTTTGTGTGTGGCTCTAAAGGAGCCAGAAATTTTTTAATGGCTAGTTAACTTGAGAATAAAACTCAACAAAATCCAAATTTTCCTATTGTGCTTTCCTCCTAGAAACATCTAAAAATTTCTGTAGCTTAAAAACATGTTTGACAAATGCAATAACATATTATCATGGGTAATTTTCATGCTGTAAAGAGAAGTCTAGATATTAAGGACAAGTGATTTCATTACAAAGAATTCATGATAAATTCATGGATATATATTCATTCACATAAGTGACTACATATAAATGAATGCATAAAGTGAAAAAACACTGGCTTCAATTATCTGATTGTTTTACATAATTATTTTTGGTTTTCAGCAATGTGGACAATCGACTATAGGCATCAATGATTTTTGGTAGTTCCATTTGTTTTATTTAGTCATTGTCTGATGTGATGAACACCTGATTTTGAGATCATTCAACTATCCAAGTAGAGAATGTGCTTACCAAGACTGCATATACCTTCCCACTTTTTTCTGCATTATTTTCACCTGGCTTTGGCTACCCATCAGCTCACCTCTGGGATGTAAAACCATCCTTGGTGTGTGTGTATACCCGTGCCTGTGGATGGGTATGATTTTTATAATAATCTTCAAATCCCAATACCTCAGAATATCAGAGTACCTCCAAGGGGCCAATGGGAGGGAATAAATTAATGGGAATTATTAAATCAATCACAGAGCTGGAAGGGATGGCTCCATGATGGACATCTAACTCAGAACCAAGTGAAATCAGGAAAAGACCAGGAAAGCTCAACGTGGCCATTCCTTCAATGAGGGGCTCAAGGGAGTCATGCCTATCCAGCCAAATTGCAATAGAATGGGGCCCCATGACTAGGTAAAGACCATTTGGGGATCCAGGGGTTCCTGCTGAACCAGCGTACGCTTCCCTTTGCTTAGAAAACACACGTTTCACTTGAATGAGATCCTATCTCTGGGCCTCACTCTTCAGGAATCCAAGAATGGATCCTCTCCAAGACACAGTGTTCTAGAAAGCAGAAGGTGAGAAAACCCGAATTCGAGTTCTGCCATCCACAGGCCCTCCCCAAGCCTCAGTTTCCCCATGAAGGGTTATAACAGGTGGATTTCCAGATCCCTTCTTCCCTTCCTCCAGCTCCAAATCTGTTTCTGTGGATCAAACCCTAAAACAGGACTGAAAGGAATGAAATCGATGAGGGCCGCCTCGGTGGCTCAGTAAGTTAGGCATCTTCCCTCGGCTCAGGTCACGATCCCAGGGTCCTGGGATGGAGCCCTGCATCGGGCTCTCTGCTCATCAGGGAGCCTGCTTCCCCCTCTCTCTCTCCGCCTACTTGTGATCTCTCTCTCTCTATCAAATAAATAAATAAAATCTTTAAAAAAAGAAGAAGAAGAGGAAGAAGAAGAATGTGGGGCTCAGATATACAGCACGTTTGGAGAAGACCCTCTGGCCCCCCTAGAACGGGGGTCCCCAAACCTGGCTTTTCACTGGAATTACCAGTGGAGCTCATAAAACATTTCTGGGGCGCACCTGAGGTCCAGGGTGGGGCCTGGACATCTGTATTTTTAAATTAATTTAACTTACTGAATTAAAATAACTTTTAAGGGGCGCCTGGGTGGCTCAGTCATTAAGCGTCTGCCTTTGGCTCAGGTCATGATCCCGGGGTCCTGGGATCGAGCCCCGCATCGGGCTCCCTGCTCCATGGAGAGCCTGCTTCTCCCTCTCTCCCTCCTCTTGCTTGTGTACCCTCTCTCACTGTGTCTCTCTCTGTCAAATAAATTAAAAAAATCTTTAAAAAAAATAACTTTTAAATGAATAAATCTCTTCCGTGGTTAGACGCACTTTTTTAACTACATAAAAAAAAAAAAACCAAAACTATTCCATTAAAAGTCTCCTCTGTTCCCAGGGCCCAGTTCCTACCCCCCGGTCCTCCCCATTAAACCAGTGTCATGGGGTTTTTGCATGCGTGTGCCTGTGTTCTCTTTTTCCTTATGCAAGCAAAAAATTCTACCCTTCTCCCCCTTCTTTTTAAAGCAAATGACAGTGACACGCTATACCCTTGTTTTCCAACAGCATAGCATTCCACTGCATAAATGAAGTACGATTTGATAACCTGTCTATCTACGAATAGGCATTTAGGTTCCTTCCACACTTTTGCTATTTCAAATCACATTGCGATGCAGGCATGCCATTTTGCACCTGCTGGAGCATCTAAGAATGAATTCCTTGAAGTGCCCCTGCAGAGTAAAAGAGCACAGGCATTTATAACCTGGGTGGGTCGTAGCAAACTGGTGGCAAATTGCATCCTTTTTTCTTTTTAACAGTTCTTCAGGTGATCTTATCATCCTGTTCAGTCTGCCCTGGACCAGGGCTTCTGAAACTTCAAGCTGAACTCTATCTCTAACCAGCTCCTGGGCAATGGCAATGCTGCTGGTCCACGGACCACACTTCAAGGAGTAAGACTCTAGGGGACACGCACACACACACACACACTGAAATAATGTCCAGGTATCAATATGATGCAGCAAAGATGATTAAGACTTCGCATGCCCAGGACCTGAATTCCATCCCAGTGCAGCGAGGCACTAGCTGAGTGACCTTGCCTCAAATCCTGACGCTGTCTAAGCCTTTAGTTTCCTCATCTGCAAAACAAATGCAGTCCCATCTATTCCAGGATAAAGCTGTGAGGATCAAAGAACATGGATACATCTCGAAAACACTGTGCTGTGTAAAAAGATCCAGACATAGAAGATTCCATTTTGTGAAACCCATGAAATTAATCTATGGTGACAGTAATCAGAACACTGGGTGCTTCGGGGGTTTTTCGTGGAGGAGGGGTGCAAGGTGACTGGGAAAGGATAGGAGGGAACTTTTTGGGGTGGTGGAAATATCCTGTTTGTTTGGGTAGTTACATGGCTACATACATTGTCAAAACTCACTGAACTGTGCACTCGACACCTGTACATTTTTTAGAAAAGATTTTACTTTTAAGTAATCTCTACGCCCAAGGTGGGGCCCGAACTTACAACCCCGAGATCAAGCGTGGCATGCTCTACCAACTGGGCCAGCAAGGCGTCCCCCCCCAAAACTGTGCATTTTATTGCATGTAAATTAGACCTAAATTTTAAAGCACATTACAAGTAAATGATACCACTTACTGCAAACTGAGAAGTGCCATCGGAAGGGAAGGAGTCCTAGGTAAGGGAGAGGCACCGCGCGCGCGCGGCCTCTGCAGGGACGAAGTCCTGGGTCGCAAGGCACCCACGCATTCCTTGCCTTCCTGCACCCCCCATCCCCCCCACCCCCACCCCTACCTTCACCCCACTCCCCCACCTCCCTAGCGCTGGGCCGCCGCTTACTTGGTGCGGAACTCGTCGAACGCGCGCTGCGCCTCCGCGCCCTGGCGCTCCAGCCGCGTGCGCTCGGCCGCCAGGTCCCGGGTGCGCTGGCGGTTGCCCTCGACGTGGCGGGCCAGGGCGTCCTCCGGGCCGGCCAGCTCGCCCAGACGCTGGAAGGCATCTAGCTGCCGCCGGAGGACCGCGTGGCGCTGCTCGAGCGCGCGGGCGCGCTGGACGTGGGCGGCCACGCGCTCGCCGAGCCCCTGCAGCGCCGCCAGCCCCGGGGCCGCCGGCCGGCCCTCCACCAGGCTGTCGGGCTCCGCAGCGCGCGGCGCCTCCTCGGCGCGCTCATACTGCTCCTTTCGGGTCTGATAGACGTAGCTGCGCCGGTACATGGCTCCTGTACGGGCGGACGCGCGCGAAGCCGGCTCCCGGAGGCCGTGCGCCCCCGCGGCGGGCCGCTAAATAAACATTGGACCCCACCCCCGGCTCGCTGCTGGGACGTTCCAGAGCTGATCAGCTGTTGAGCTCAACGCTGGGCCCAGCCTCCGGAATAATAAAAGAGCCGCGGGCCTGCTTTTGTGCGCCGGATTAGCGGACCATACAGCCCTGGGGGTTGGAAGGTTAAATTGGGCAATGAGGTTTTTGTTCTGTGATTGTTGAAGCCCGTTGCTTTCTGATTGAATGGAGGGTCAGGAGGACAAGAGAGGCATGACTGCTTCCTCTGGGGATTGTGAAGAAAGCCCAAGGTAGCTTGTTAAACTTGGACTGGCTCAAAAACCCAAGGACCTCTCGCTTTGTCTCCTCTCTTTACATCAAACTCTCTACTGCAGACCTTTTGAAGAATACCGGTTTTTTCCTGATTACTTAAGCGGTTCTTTTGCATTATTACAACATGACGATAAGGAACCCTCCTTTTGCTAGGGGTTCTTAACCACGGATGCAAAATAAATGGGCCATCTTGAAAAAAAAACTGCGATGCGTGCTGCAAGCAAGTACTTACGAACATCTATGCATATTTATGGGAAAACATTCTTCGTACAGTAACTTACGAAACAGATGCACGGTTATCATTATAATATCGCCCTTGTTCTCCTGAATCCTGACATTCTTTCTGGAGTAGGAGAAAAAGTAGAGCCCCATCAGGATATTGGCATAATCGAGTATTTGAACTAAAGAAAAAAATCCTTACCGCCTAAAAGATTGAAGAAATTGGCCAACTCTCAACTAGAGAAAATCAAAGAATTTTTTTTGCCACTATGCTTCATTTTAATTCGTATGACAGAAATAGCAAAGCTAGGGGCGCCTGGGTGGCTCAGCGGGTTAGGGCCTCTGCCTTCGGCTTCGGTCATGATCTCAGGGCCCTGGGATAGAGCCCTGCGTCAAACTGTTCAGCTGGGAGCCTGCTTACCCCTCTTCCCCCCACCCCCCCCCGCCCCCCACCTGCCTTTCTGCCTGCCTCTCTGCCTACTTGTGATCTCTTTCTCGCTATGAAATAAATAAAACCTTAATAAATAAATAAATAAATAAATAAATAAATAAATAAATAAATAAAAAAAAATTTAAAAAAGAAGAAGAAATATCTAGGGGGCGCCTGGGTGGCCCAGTCGTTAAGCTTCTGCCTTTGGCTCCAGTCATGATCCTGGGGTCCTGGGATTGAGCCCCGCACAGGGCTCCCTGCTTGTCAGGAAGCCTCCTTCTCCCTCTCCCACTCCCCCTTCTTGTGTTACCTCTCTCACTGTCTCTCTCAATTTCTCTGTCAAATAAATAAATAAGTAAATCTGTAAAAAGTAAAATAAAAAACCTGTTTAAAGAAGAAGAAGAAGACGACGACGACGACGAAGAAGAACTAATATCTAGCAATACACTCCCAGGTCTGCAAGTCAGATGGATACCTCCTCCTTCAAGCTCCGGGTCCTCCAGTCAGCTGGGACAGCTCTGCTCTGAATGTCTCTTACCCTCCTAGAACTAATGACAAAAGGACAAGAGTGAGCCTGCCCACACGATCTCATTCCAAGCCTTTGTTTGCATCCTGTCCACTAACACCCCATTTGTTGAGTGAAATAAGTCAAGCAGAGAAAGTCAATTATATGGTTTCACTTACCTGTGGAGCATAAGGAAAAACATGGAGGACGTTGGGAGAGGGAAGGGAAGGGTGAATGGGAGGAAATCGGAGGGGGAGATGAACCAAGAGAGACTGTGGACTGTGAGCAACAAACTGAGGGTTTTGGAGGGAAGGGGGGTTGGGGGGTTGGGGGTTGGCTGAGCCTGGTTGTCGGTATTGAGGAGGGCACGTATTGCATGGAGCACTGAGTGTGGTGCATGAACAATGAATCTTGGAACACTGAAAAAATAATAAATAAAATAAAATAAAATAAAAACACCCCATTTGTCAAAGCAAATCACATGGCTATAGCCAAAGTCAAGGGGCAGGGAAGAGGCATGGTCCACCCCGAGGCCATGGCAAGGGTGTGGGTGTGTAACTATCACACTGGAGTGAAGAATTGGGACCAGCAACCCAGTCTACCACACACAGTAATCCCATTGGAAAAATAGATATCCCAGGAGCATAACAAAGGAAAAAATATTATTTCGACGATCCAATGGAACAAACAGAAAATATCAACTCACGAAGCATAGTCTCAGGGGGACAAATACTGAGCAAGGTCAAGTCCTTACCTTCAAAGAGCAGGGAGACAAATTCCTACTCAACGAATTCAGACACAAGGAAATCTGGGATAAGTTCTAAAATAGAGATCTTACCAAAATGCTGTGGTTGTACCTAAGAAGCAGCCGTGGCTAGTGTGTGGGTAGATAGAGAAGCTAGGATTTCAGGCAGAACAGCATAAATAAGGTGTGAGAACAACTAGCGTGAGGTGAAGTGGAGTGAGCCATGCGCTCCCTGAATATAGTGACTGCAAAGAGCCTGGCAAGAAGGCTCCCAAAAAGGAAGGTTCAAAGGAAGGGCTGGGCTTCCCATTAGTTGCAATGGATGGAACATGGGCATCATCTCCACTCCTTCCCCCAACCCCTACCAAAAATGGCAGCAAGGAATTTATTTTTAGATGAAAACGCCACAAAAATAAGGAAGAAAAGATCACAGGGGACATGAGGTGCCAAGAAATTTTCAAAAGGCTAAACAGAGAGATTAGTGGCAATTGACATAGCAGAGTGAAGAAAGCTGAAACGTACATGTCACAGAGGGAACTGGGAAAGTGAAACAAGCTGGTTCAGGCAATAGACACTTAGGAAGTGGATGTACCAGATATAACAGAAGAGGGGGGTGAAGGGTAGAGCTGAAAACCTACAGGTTTAGCCCAGGGTGTAAGGAGCAGTTAGAATTTCAAGTCTCCTACCCCATTCCTGCACAGCTAGGCAACTACCCTCCCCCCCCACCTCCCCAACCCCCAACCCCATCCCCCCACCCCCCACCCACCCCATCCCTACCCCCAGCATGTCAGGAGACTATGAGTTATTCTCTAGTGAAATTGAAGAAGAGAGATCTTGAGTTCAAGGTCACCAGGCACAGCTAAGGACAGCATGAGATCAAACCAAAACAAAGGGATTAAGGGAGCAGATGCCTCCATTTACCACTTCACTTCCAAGATGTTGGTCACCAGGGATATATTTCCCCAACCAGGAGATTTGGGATTATTCTCTGGAGAAACTGAGTGACTTCAGGGAAAAAGATCGTCAGATATTGAATTTGGAATGTTGACTGATAGGCTTTTGGTTTGAACATGGAATATGGTTTTGTGGTCCAAGGTAATTCAAACCCAACCCACTGTTCATCAGACTAAGGCCCTATTTTATTTTATTTTATTTTATTTTATTTTATTTTATTTCATTATTTATTTATTTATTTGTCAGATAGAGCGAGAGAGAGTGGCAGGCAGGGGGAAAGCAGGCTCCCATTGAGCAAGGACCCTGATGCAAGACTCGATCCAAGACCCTGGGATCACAACCTGAGCCTAAGGCAGACACTTAACCAACAGAGCCACCCAGGCGTCCCAGACTAAGACCCCCCTTTTATAATAAAGTTTTACTTGTTACAGCGTAGGATTTTTAAGTCTCTCTCTCACTTAGATTTTGTTTTTGAAAGTTAGTATTTTTCTCCAAAAGTATAGATTCTCTAGATTTGTATAATTTGCATTGTTCTGTACCAGCGCAATTGTACTATCAAGTTATCCTGCTCCCATCCGCTGATGCTATTAAAAATGTAAATATTTCTTATTAGAATTTTACTATAAGTATTAGGGGTTTTCCTTCCCTAAGAGAAAAGAAACTAAGTTGGAAAATAGCGGTTGTGGGACATGTGGCTGGTTTATGACTTTAGAACCTACTGTTTGACTCCTACTTTTTATTTTATTTTATTTTTAAATATTTTATTTATTTATTTGTTTGTTTGTTTATTTATTTATTTGACAGAGACGGGGGAGAGAGAGAGCGAGAGAGTGAGTGCAAGCAGGGGGAGCAGCAGAGGAAGAAGGAGAAGGAGAAGCAGGCTCTCCACTGAGCAGGGAGCCTGATGTGGGGCTTGATCCCAGGACTATGGGATCACGACCTGAGCTGTGGCAGACACTTAACGGCTGAGCCATCCAGGCGCCTCCGACCCCTGCCTTTTAACTGGCCATAAAATAGGACAACCACAGCTGGATTTCCCCTCTACTTGGTTATTAAATGAGTTGGAGTGCAAGTTGTTTGTTTCGAAGGTGATTCCAGGAAGCACCTGTAGGGGGGGTAAGAGGGAGATGGGGAAGGGAAAGCAGGTTTCCTGATAACAAGCAAGTCACCATGGTGGGGAAATGCAGTTTAGTTAGGCTGGAGACTCTGGGAGGGAGCTCGGAACAGGCATCTCAGAACCACTCCACCCAAAGGTGAAAGAGCTGGAGATTTACCCACCAACTCCCATGGGCTGTGCACAGGTCAATGCCGGTCTGATGAAGCTCTTCGGGAAAGAGCCGCAACTGCGGGCGCTAGGAAGATGCAACGGGAAACACAGAAGTGGTTGGGTGCCCAAGGATGTAGTCAGGATGTCAATAGCAGCTCCAGGGCCAGCTCCCCTTAAAGGGAACAGCACTGCCCCTTGCTCTTACCAGACCCTGTATGGTTCCTACATTTCCTGGACTCACTTTTTCCCATTGAAACAGAGATAGAAACAGATAGGAATCTATATATTATACACTTCTACAAGAGTCACAGAAGAAACAAATTACCCATGTATGCTAACACTATCCTACTTGTTAAAATCAACAGAAACTAAAAATCTGTTACATTCATTCCGCTTTTGTTTTACGAACATTTGGAGGATATTTTGCATTAATTTGCCTTTTGATCAAGATCATAACTACCATCTTTTATAGGTTCTACTTATTTTATATAATCGTTATCTTCACTCCAGTTACTTTTATGTGTATATTATGCCAACATGGTTGGTGGGAGTCCCATGGACGGACTTTTTTGTCCTTCTACTAATGCTCTTGAAAATATCCTTGTTTTCTAGAAATGAGATATTCTGGAGAGATAGTCTGCTCTTTTCATGCCCCCAAAACATGGAATCAACTTCCATCAAGGGAGTTCTGTATTCTTTAGCTAAAGAACTGATTTTGAGGGCACTATCAGGGCACTAGAGATGCATATACGAGTTGGCGGTAGGTAATAGTCCTGTGTTCTTGCTGCCGTGTAGCCACTTTTAAAAGAGATGGAGAAAGGGGGCACCTGGATGTCTCAGTCAGTTAGGCATCTGAATCTTGATCTCCGCTCAGGTCTTGATCTCAGGGTCATGAGACTCAGCTCTGTGTTGGGCTCCACACTGGGCGTGGAGCCTACTTAAAATAAAAAAAAAGGAAAGAAAAAAAAAAAGATATGGGGAGTAGATCTGGAGAGTTCTCACCACAAAGAAAAAAACATTTTTTTTGTATCAATATAAAATGATGGATGTTAACTAAACTTATTGCGGTAATCATTTCACAATGTGTGTAAGTCGGGTTATCATGCTGTACACCTTAACTTAAACGGTGTTGTTTAACACGACAACAGTGTTGCCAATTATAGCTCACCGAAACTGGAAAGAACGAAAACTGAAAAAATCAAAGGGATGTAACTAGTATACATATGAATTCATGCCAGTTATTGAAATGTATTGATTTACTATACTTTTCTTATAGTATGTGGCTTCATTGGCTACTAAGATTTTCTTCTAGTCTGAATCTCTAAGGAAAAAATGAAACTGACAAATTGATACATTTTCACAGGCAGAAATGAGTTTTAAAGGAAGTTATGTATTTTTCTTAAAGGGTTTGAGATTATTAATGACAAGGGCCTAAACAAATAAACAAACCAAAAACAAAGCAATTAGTAACTGCTGGAAAAACAAAAAGTTGAGGGGAGAATGCAACACAAATAAAGCATCCTATTTGACTCAGTGAAAAGACCATATATACACAGTCTTATTGATGAAACACTTATTGATTTATCTAAAACTTCTGATATAAGCAATTAGAAGAATGGGGATGGTGGTGAGAAGGGTATATGTGTAAAAAGATTCATCATCTTTCATAGCGGAAAGGTAATACATAAAATCTGTAATTGATAAACCAAGAAATAGCCATATTAGCTTATTACAGAATACAGAGTTATGGAGTATTTAATATAGATTTAAATGCCAGGGGTTAAAAATGTACATAACTTTAACATATAGCTTACCACTTTGTACTTTGTGCTTACCTTCATAGCCTCAGCTCAAGTCCTTCTCTCCTACTAGCATGTGAGGTATTTAAAAGCAGGTGGCATGTGTGAATTCCCCTATCTCCCAGGACTTGATTGGTGCCTGGTACATAATAGGGGTTCAGATTGTTTCTGTGAATTTAATGGGGAAGTACAGAAGGATAGAGTAGAGCAGAGAGAGGAGGGACAGGACAGAAGGCAACTCTTTTTCATTATAAAAATTAAACTTTGGGGCGCCGAGGTGGCTCAGTTCTTAAGCATCTGCCCTCGGCTCAAATCCTAATCCCAGGGTCCTGGGATCAAGTCCCACATCAGGCTCCCCACTCTACGGGAAGCTCACTTCTCCCTCTGCCATCCCACTGCTTATGTTCCCTCTCTCCCTGTGTCTCTCTTTGTCAAATAAATAAATAAAATCTTTAAAAAAAATAAAATTAAACTTTATAGTATTACCAGACTTTAAAAATATGTTTCTGTATTAGTTTGATTAAAAATATTAAAATTAAATTTTTTTCTTTTTTGGAGCGCCTGGGTGGCTCAGTGGGTTGGGGCCTCTGCCTTCGGCTTGGGTTGTGGTCTCGGGGTCCTGGGATCAAGCCTCGCATTGGGCTCTCTGCTCCGTGGGAAGCCTGCTTCCCTCTTTCTCTCTCTCTGCCTATTTGTGGTCTCTCTCTCTCTGTCAAATAAAAATAAAAAAACTTTTCTCACCCCATATAGTCTAGTTTCTACTGCAATAATGAACAATCTCCTAGTCTGAGGGGCGTAAAACAACGAGGTTTATTTATCCCTTATGGTACATGCTTATCCAAGGAAGGTCCACTAGGACCTCTGCTTCATATCGTCCTTTCTCCAGCACACAGGCTATCAGAGCTGCCACCATCTGAAACATCGCGGGTCATCATAGAGGAAAAGTGGAAGCAAACTCTGGTTTGTAAAGTATCCACCCCATCCCATCAAACTGGCAACGAAAGTAAGTCATACAGCCCCACCTAACATCAAGTACTCTGAGAAATGCAATCCTGCTGTGTGCCTGGAAGGAGCAAGAGTCAGCAATCCTCATGAGGGGGCCTGGGTGGCTCAGTGGGTTAAAGCCTCTGCCTCCAGCTCAGGTTATGATCTCAGGGCCCTGGGATGGAGCCCCGCATCAGGCTCTCTGCTCAGCAGGGAGCCTGCTTCCCCCTCTCTCTCTGCCTGCCTCTCTGCCTACTTGTGATCTCTCTCGCTCTCTCTCTCTCTAATAAATAAATAAAATATTAAACAAACAAACAAACAAACAAACAATCCTCATGACTACCCCACTGGTGGGAGCGTGATTATTCAGTAGGAATGGAGATCATACGCACGAGGAAGAAACCATTGCTGAATGAATTCGTTAATTCAAGAGATCGTCGGGATAGATTCCACGGGGCTTGGTGAATGATCAGATATGGAAGACATGCACTAAATGCAGCTGAATAGCACTAATTTGGGACTGGGGCTGGGAAATGGGTATCAGGTATTATTAGAGTCAGAAAGCCCTGAGGTTAGGTTCTGGTCCGACGACTTTGGCAAATGACTTTACCAATCGGGTTCTCCATGGACACTGTAAAAGGGAAATAATCACTTACCTGAAAAGGGTCATCATACATTCCAGCTTACCTGAGACGATCCACGTTTATGCCTTTATCTCAGCGTAAGAACAAGCAGCACCCTCTTTTACTCTCCTATTCTGGCCCTCATGACCCATCGAACCTGAATCTAACCGTAAGGAAATATCCACACAAATCCAAAATAAGAAACATTGAAACATTCTATCGGGGCGCCTGGGTGGCTCAGTCGTTAGGCGTCTGCCTTCGGCTCAGGTCATGATCCCAGGGTCCTGGGATCAATCCCCACATTGGGCTCCCTGCTTGGTGGGAAACCTGCTTCTCCCTCTCCCACTCCCCCTGCTTGTGTTCCCTTTCTCACTGTGTCTCTCTCTGTCAAATAAATGAATAAAATCTTAAAAAAAAATTCTGAAAAGCATGACATGTAAAATATAACCAGAAATGTAAATATAAAAATGCACAGAGAAAGAGAGAGAAAGGAAATGAGGTAAAATAGTCACAACGGGTCCATCGTAGTAAAGGACATATGGGTATTGTACTATGGCAATCTTTCTGAGAAAGTTTGAAATTACATCCCAAAACACTTATGAAAAGTGTGATGATCTTGGGGCGCCTGGGTGGCTCAGTGGGTTAAAGCCTCTGCCTTCGGCTCAGGTCATGATCTCAGGGTCCTGGAATTGAGCCCCACGTCAGGCTCTCTGCTCAGCAGGAAGACTGCTTCCTCCTCTCTCTCTCTGCCTGCCTCTCTGCCTACTTGTGATCTCTCTCTCTCTCTGTCAATTAAATAAATAAAATCTTTAAAAAAAAAAGAAAAGTGTGATGATCTTATACGTTAAGCATTTTGCGGTGTAGGCATTTAATAAATATTGTTTTACTTAGAACTATATATACGCATAACAGCAAAGAGAGAGAGGGGGCGCCTGGGTGGCTCAGTCGGCTGCCTTCGGCTCAGGTCATGATCCCAGGGTCCTGAGATTGAGCCCTGCCTCGGGCTCTCTGCTCAGTAGGAAGCCTGCTTCTCCCTCTCCCTCTGCCTCTGCCCCTCTCACTCATGCTTTCTCTCTCAAATAAAGGCTTTAAAGAGAGAGAGAGAGAAAGGAAGATGGTTTAGCCAACCGTGCAGCAACAACAAGAAAAAATGGTCTGTAACTATCAAACAATTTAATCACATGGAAACTGTGATGATAGAAATGAGAATGCTTATAACAAACATGAAAGGGAGCAGATGCCTAGTGATTACCATCATATAAAAAGATACATATGTGTATAATCTAGTATTAGTGTCATGTATCAGGTTTTACGTTCATTGCATCTTCTTATTTCCATTTAAAGTTGTTTAAATATATAACGCTTCTTAAATTTTTTATTTTTTTATTTTTAAAGATTTTATTTACTTATTTGACAGAGAGAGATGACAAGTAGGCAGAAAGGCAGGCAGGGGTGGGGGGGAAGCAGGATCCCAGCTGAGCAGAGAGCCCGATGCGGGGCTTGATCCCAGGACCCTGAGATCATGACCTGGACCGAAGGTAGAGGCTTTAACCCACTGAGCCACCCAGGCGCCCCCGTTTCTTAAAATTTTTAATTAACATTTTTATTCACTGAACAACTCTTTTAAAAGCCTGAGTAAAATAGGCGCAGATACTTGCCTTTTAACCAATTTCATACAGTTTTGAGCTTTGTCTTTCAGTTTGGAGGCAGCCTTAGTTTACTCTGGGCTTTTTACAGACCCAAAGGTAATGGAAAGCGTTCTGTGAATGCTGGGTCTCTGCTGTTTTCAGGTTGTGTGGCCTCGAACAATTCAGTTAACCTGCTTTCTAAGACGATACACTTGAGCATAAGACTCTCTAAGGTTTCCTTTCTGCTTGTTAGGGGCTGGATGGTGTCCTCTACAATTGACGCTTTAGTCCTCATCCCCGGGGTCTCGGAATAAGGCTATATTTGGAGACGGGCCCTTTAAAAAGGTAAATAAGGTAAAATGAGGTCATGTGAGTGGGCCCTAATCCAATGTGATGGGTGTCCTTATGAGAAGAGTAGATTAGGACACAGACACGCCCAGAGGGAAGACACGTTCGGACCCAGGGAGATGGTGGCCGTTTGCCAACCAAGGAGAGAGGCCTCGGGAGAAGTACTCTGTCACCACCTCCATCTCAGACTTCTAGACTCCAGAGCTGTGAGAAAATCAATCTCTGCTGTTTAAACAACCCAGTCTGGGTTGCTTTGTTATGGCCGACCCTGCAAACTGATGGACTGCTCTAGCATTCTGATCAGCTTGCTCTCCTTTCATAGGGCATCCTTTCCCCCAGGGTTAACCTTCCTCCACAAGAGGGCCACGGCTCCCCTAAGAGTGACCGCTCTACCCGCACCCACCAACCCCCCTCCTTCCTCCCCCCCACTCCCCCCACCCCAGGGCAGTCGCAGATCGCAGAGGGGGCAGATGGAGGCCCAGATGCCCAGCTTTGAAGGCTTTCCACAAAACTGGTTCAACTCAAAATACAAGCCATCCTGGAAAGGTTCATTTAGAGTAGGTGGCCAGCAACCCCGAGGGAAAGGGCAGATCCCTGTTCCCCCTGTTCCTCCTTTAGACCAGCCATTAGCCGCCCATCTCTAATGAATGCTTAGCTGCCTGGGTAAGTGATGAGTCTTTCTGAAGACTGACTACAGATGGAGAAACACTCAGAAACAAGGCTCCCTCTCCAACTGCACA
>CM052811.1:84496008-84512420 GCA_028533885.1 Nasua narica | reverse complement strand
TTCAGTAATTAATTTTTAAAAATGCAGTCGAATTCCAGAAATCAATATTGTACTGTATGTTAACTAACGAAAATTTAAATTAAAAAATGCAGCAGAACTAAAGTTTTCAAGTATTTTCTTCCCTTGGTTTGCTGATTTCACCATCCAGATACTTTGTACAGAGACTGGCCCTTTTCCTCTAACCTCCACATCTGTGAAATTCTTTGCATTGTCTTTACCCTTTCTTGATACATTGAGACAGTGAACTCCTTGACCTCATCTTCTGACTCTCATCCTTGTTATTTACATATCTCCAATCTATTGTCCTGCCCATCCATTGACTCTTTGAGTTCAAGAATATTGTATATTCCAGGGCACCTGGGTGGCTGAGTGGGTTAAAGCCTCTGCCTTCGGCTCAGGTCATGATCTCAGGGTCCTGGGATCGAGCCCCACATCGGGCTTTCTGCTTGGCAGAGAGCCTGCTTCCCCCCCCTTCTCTCTGCCTACTTGTTATCTCTCTCTGTGTCAAATAAATAAATAAAATCTTAAAAAAATATTGTATATTCCTAACATTTGCAATTTTTCCATAACTACTCATTCTTGCTTTTGGTCTCCTAGTGCCTTTCCTACCTGAGAATATTTACTATGCTCATTTTAATTTCTTGTCCTGCTTCTTTCTCTTGAAATTATTCAATTGTTGCCTTTCCTTCATAATGTTTGGACTCTTCCTCTGTCTTAGGAGCTTTACCCATGGACTCATACATATGTCCTAAGGGTTTTCATCAGGCCGGGTTTGTACAGAATACCTGGGGCAGGGGTTGAGAACATGCCTCACCCCTGGAGAGTCTGGGGGAAGACAGGTGGAGATGAACCAAGCTGGGGGAACCTCTGAGGTCACCTTCGGTGCCACCACCCCCAAACTCAACCAGGAAGTCCTGCCCTTCCAGATGACTTCTGAGTACCCTCTCCTTTCCCTGATATAACTATTTAGCCCCCAGAAAGGGGAGGTGAGAGAGGGGTGAGGGAAAGTTCTGGACTTGGACAACCCATTTGCATGTGTGGGTACCATCTTCACATTGCCCCCTTATCCTCCCCTCCCCCACCCCGGGCTCCAGGGCTGCCTGGACATTACCTAGCAGTCTTGGCAATGGGCACTTCACTGGTAACGAGGTTTTCTAGCCCCTTGGTAGTCATGGGAGAGGTGGAGGTCTGCAGAGAATAATGGGGTGGGGGAGGAGGGGAAAATGGGTCCCAACCAGAGAGCTCACCCCTACCAGTTTGTCACTACCTGTGCCAGGTCTGTCTTCCTTCCCCTCCTTCTTACAATCTTCCTCCTGTCCTTACCCACATACAACAGCCCTCCAATTTTTCCTAAAAGCACACCTTTGAGCTTTTAAGCGAAGCCCTCTTATTTTTATGTTACAATTTGCTACAAAATTTCTATTCACTTCATTCCTACCTTTCATGATTTCAACTTGTGATCACATTCAACCCTTGGGCTTCTTTACATTCTGGAAAGGTTAAAGTCATTTAGTCTATCCTTAAATCAAATACTGGATTCCTTTATTTGTCCCTTTCTGAATATTTTTGTAGCTCCTTTTTCTTTCTCCAGCAGCACAGCAACCTGATCAGAATTAGACAGTACACTATTACTTCTGAAAAATGGGAAGACAACACAGATATATCCCCCAAGACATACTGCTGAATGAGTGAATAAAAACAAGTCGCAGTCCTACATGCATTGTGGAGGCCATCTGTGTTTTTTTAAATACCAAATATTGTAAGGGTCTGGAAGGTTTCACGCTGCAAGTGATAACCAGTGTAATAGCAAACCAAACCTGGAATGTGCACTGTGTGGGGTGGGGAACTATAGGACCGTTCATTCATGTCTACCTTGAGTTTCCTTTTCAGAATTTTTTTTTAAGATTTTATTTATTTATTTGACACAGAGAGATCACAAGTAGGCAGAGAGGCAGGCAGAGGGAGAGGGGGAAGCAGGCTCCCCGCCGAGCAGGGAGTCTGATGCGGGGCTTGATCCCAGGACCCTGGGATCATAACCTGGGCCAAAGGCAGAGACTTTAAGCCAGTGAGCCACCCAGGCACCCCTCCTTTTTAGAATTTTCCCCCAAACCTTTCCTAAAATATGTTGTTTGATGCATGGGCTTCGGGACAGTCCACAAGCTCTCTGAAAATGTAAGCTACACTTTGTGAGTAGGAGCAAATAACTACTTTTCTAGAGAAAGGGTCTATACTTTTCATCAGAACCTCAAAGGCAATATATGGTCCAAGAGGGGTACATAACCATTGGTCAAGACTGTTGTGTCACTTTCTACTCCATTTCCTCATGGTTTAATTCAAGCGATCCACTAGTAACTAAAAACATGTATTGGTTATTCAACTTTTAATATTACAAAATAGCAGTATATGACTTTTACTTTACCATGAAGACTAATGGAGAAATCGATAGTAGTACTGCTTGGTTCCCATGAATATACTTGAATATATTTAGCCCTTTCCTAAAATAGATGTCTAGGCCCTTGGGGCTGCCGATCCGAGAGGACCCAGCTATGATAAAGGAATGTCCAGAATGTATTTTCGACAGCTTGCATTTGCTTTGTTTCGTATAAACCCCCTTCTGCGGTGTTAAGGACGCAAGAAGTGGTACCTTAGCTCTTTTGTTCAGCGTCACATAGGACTGATGTGTCATGTGGTCTGACAGGAAAGGTCATGGGTTTGGGAGCAGATCACTCATTCCTCTGGGCTCTTAAGGGACACTTCTTTATCTTACCTCATCTGCAGAATGGGAGTAAATAATAGTATCTACTCATGGCAGTCGCTGCTGGTTATTTCACTATACCCACTATCCCCTTCTTCCCTGGTAAAGGAACCCTAATTTCTTTCTTTTTTTTTTTTTTAAGATTTTTATTTATTGATTTGACAGAGACACACACAGTGAGAGAGGGAACACGAGCAGGGCAGTGAGAGAGGGAGAAGCAGGCTTCCTGCCCAGAAGGGAGCCCGATGCGGGGCTCAATCCCTGAACCCTGGGATCATGACCTGAGCCACAGGCAGATGCCTAACCGACTGAGCCACCCAGGTGCCCCCAAGGAACCCCAGTTTCTTAGCTGAGCACATTGCTACTCAGGGAACAAACCCCATTTCCCAGTCTCCCTTGCAGCCATATACTGCATTCTGTCTGTGAGATAAAAATGCAAGCTCTGTCTGGAATTCTGCTGCTGGGAAGTTTCTTTAAAAGGAAAGGGGGTAGACTTCAGGTTTCCCTGTGCCACAGGTAAAGAGCTTGGAAGCTGCCACTCTGTCCTAACCAGTAAAAAGCTGAACAGACAACTCCTCCTCGCATCCATAAGAGAGGAGAATACAGGGCAGACTGCTGTGCCCAAAACTGTAGACAAGACAGGCCAATACCAGGAGTTGTGGCTAACCAGAGCAGAGACTCGCAAGCTGAAACCACCATGGGAATCAGTGCCTGGGTAGGAAAAGGTGAAGTGTAACTGACAAATTGCTAGAGGGTCAATGTGGACAAGTCTGTGGGTTAGGAGCTCTGGGGAGACTCAGTCATTGGGGGCCTCTGCACGTCTATGTCACCTCCTGAAGTTCTACCGGGTTCCCACAGTAAATGTCAAAGAAAAATCCCCTCCTGCTTCCACTGCTGGGAGGGGAGAAGGAAGGAACCATTTTGAAATACACCAGAGAATTCTGTTCTAATAAGGCCTGCCCTGAGGGGAAACTAGTTACTAGAGCCTAACTGATGGGGGAAAGAAGACACTCAACTGGGGCCCACTCTAGCTATCATGTCCCACTGAAGGGCAGGGGTTGGGGGTAGAGGGAAGATGGGGGGTTGCTTCTGAGAAACAGTTGTTAAGCTCACAATCCAGAGGCACAGGCTTCGTGAAAATGAGATGAAGTCATGGGACTCTAGAATGCTTCCTCCCACCCCCAAACTCACCACCTCACTAAAGGCTTGCTTATAACTGTTCATGTCACCTAATGCATCATGTCCAGCTATCAAGAAAAAACTGGGAAGCATACAAAAAGGCAAAACAAACAAAAGCCACAGAAATGAAGAATGACTGTGATGGGCTTATTAGTAAGTAGACTGGGCACCGAGGAGAAAGAAATCTCTGAGCTAAAGGATATACATCGACAGAATCCTCATATCCAAAAAGCAAAGACAACAAAGACTGAAAAAAACCAGAACAGAATATCCAAAGAATGTTGGATGACTACAAAAGGTGTAACACAAAATGAGAATACTAGGAGGAGAAGAGAGAAGGGAACAGAATATCTGAAATAGCTGTGACAGAGAATTTCACCAAATTATTATCACACATCAAACCAAACCAGACTTGGAAAATTCGGAGAACACCAAGTAGGATGAATGCAAAACAAAACACTGTGCCTAGATATATCATTTTCAGAAGCACAGAAAATCAAGGATTTTTAAAAATCCTGGAAGGGGCGCCTGGGTGGCTCAGTGGGTTAAAGCCTCTGCCTTCGGCTCAGGTCATGATCTCAGGGTCCTGGGATCAAGCCCTGCATTGGGCTCTCAGCTTAGCAGGGATCCTGCCTCCCCCTCTCTCTCTGCCTGCCTCTCTGCCTACTTGTGATCTCTCTCTGTCAAATAAATAAATAAAATCTTAAAAAAAAAAAATCCTGAAAGAAGAGGGAAAAAAACCCATTCTTCTAAAAGAAGAATTAGTGATTTTTTTCCTCATAGGAGGGAACTGAGACTATGAGATTAGACAGTAGAGGTGCTTAAGGGGAGAGGGAACAGGCAAATTTATAGGGAGGCAGGGGAGAAACTAAAAACAGTTTTCCTACACTGTTTACGTCAGTTATGATGTGTTATGATGTAAGAGGGTTGTGTCTTTTGGGGTGGGGGGTTGGGGAGGGAGGGAGCTTTTTCCAGGCTATTAACACATATCTCTCTTCAAGTTCCTCATTAATGTATAATTTACTCTTCCTTGCCACTCATATTATTGGTTTTCTTTTTTTTAAAAGATTTATTTGAGAGAGAGAGCGAGTGAGCACAAGAACCTCAAGCAGACACCCTGCTGAGTGCAGAGCCCGTTGTGGGGGCTCGATCTCACCACCCCGAAACCATGACCTGAGTGGAAACCCAGCGTCGGTCATTCAACTGTCTGAGCCACCCAGGTGCCCCTCATTTATAGGTTTTAAATGAAAGTGCCTGTATATTCAGATTAAGTATGAAAAATGTTTTCTAACTTTAAAATGGAATACATTCATCTCATATATAAGGAAAGACCTTATGTCAAAACTTTTTCCCTCTGTGGTATGAGGAATACAAAGATCTAGAAAATTCATGTGTAAAGGCAGAGGTTAAAGTTTAATGGACTCTTAAAAATGGGGGTTCATCGTAGGTTACAATGAACTGATATAGAAGTTTGCCTGATGACTTGTAAAACGTGTTTAGATATGGGTTCACTTACTGAACGTGTAATAAAGAGCTATTATGTATCAGGGACTATCCCAGTCCATATAAGGTACATCCTAAATAGCCCATCCTTAAAGAACTCTCCGCCTAAACTGGTGATGGCGGCAAATTTATCTAAACAATTACAAAACTACATTAACATTTGGGGGAAACCATAAGAAGTCATCCACTATTCAAAGTATTAGACCTCTCAAAGTATTTAGACCTAAATGTAAACCTGTGAATCTGCATTTTTAACAAGATCCTCAGGTGATCTGGATACTTATCAGGATTCAAGAAGTGATGAACTGTGGGATTAAAGAAGGAACACTAATGATCCCCTGGGAAGTGGTCAGAAGTCTTCAGAACCGTGGGGTCATAGGAACATTCCAGCCTGGGACACTAACAGGTCCATAATTACGGCACCTAGAAAGAGTAAGAAAGGTTCTGGAATGAGAAGTTTAGTCTGGAAGGAAATTGGGCACTTTGGAAGATATTGGAGACCAAGAAGAAAAAGGTAGGCTGAGAGGCCAGAGACAGAGGACCAGAATGACCCATTTATGAAGTCTTAGAAAATTTTAGGCAGGAAAGTGACCAGATTAGATTCTTCTGTTTGGATATAACACTGGTGGCAGGGTGGAGGATGAAATGCAGAAGAGAGGCTAAGGAGCAGGCAGGTTTGTATCCTGGAATGAGCTTGATTCTACTTTCAACTAGAAAGGAAGTCTTTGAGGACTTTACAAGTGGAGGGGCCGCTGCGTCCAAAGGATTCCAGCTGCAATTGGATACAGATGGGTTCTTTCTACTTAAAGTATGATAGATGCCCAACCAGCTGCATTAGCATCACTGGAAATTGTTATAATGCAAATCCTCCCGTCTTAACGCAGATGTAGTCAGAAACTCTGGGGGCTAGGACACACAAATCTGACTTTACCAAGTTCTCTTTCAAGCTTGAGAGCTTAAGCACTGCTCTAGCCAGCAAAAGTCTTGTAGCAGGTGGTAAAGGCTTAGAATTGGGACAACTTACTTCCTTTCTAGAAAAGAATAGCAAAAAAAAAAAGAGAAAGGTAATGAGAAATAAGTTTCTACGTTGTGTGGGCAGAACAAAAGCCACACACAGTGCCTAGTGCCTAGAAAAACAAAACAAAACAAAACAAAAAACCTTCTTATCCCAAAGCCTTACAGTTGGAGAATTAAAATAATCTTGGTAGAGGCCGTGATGTTCCCGGTAGCCTAAATTAAGTAAAACTTAGAGTTAAGGAATCATCCCAGTTGTAAATTCTTTCTGTTCTCTTTACTGTCCACAAAAACGCCCTCAGGAAAAACACTGGGATTCCTTTTGGCCCTCTCAAAACTGTGTTTCTGATGTAACCGCCCATTAAAAAAAAAACCCAACCCCAAATTAAAAGCCCCCAAAACGGAGCGGCGGGGCTGGCGCCATCGTCCCAGGAAAACTGTACCGTTTCCCAGCCACACCCCTGAGGACCGCCGGGCCTCTTTCCCCGGGCTGTTCCCAAAGATAAATAAATCACTCCTTGTTTTTTCCAGACCTGAAATTAGCGGTGACTCACAGAGCACTCTGAATGGCCACGGGCGCCTCGGGAAGAAGGAAAAATGTGCAGATTTTTCCCTCACGCGAGGGCCCGACGTGCCGGGCTGGGCCAATCAGGGGAGGATGGCGGAAATCGCACCAAAGTAGGTAAAAAATGCGGGACGTGTTCTCCCGGCCGCGGCCAGCTCCCCCCTCCTCACCCTCCCCCGCCCCCACGCCGTCCTCCCTCCGGCGTCCTGCTCCGGGGAAGCTGCCTACCCCATTCTCCTTCTCCCAACCCTCCTCCCCTCTCCCCCTCCCCCTCGCTCGCCCCCTAGCGCCGTCCCAGGCTCCGCCCCCAGCGCGGCGCACACCTGGCCAGGTGGCTACTTCCACTTTAGGGCAGCCGCAGCTGCAGTGGGCGGGGCGCCACGTGACCACGCCCCCGTCGGGAATTAGGGTCCGCAGCCACGCTGATCCTTTGCCCGATCCTCGGCGGCAGGTACCAGCCCGAGCTCTGCCTCCTCGTCCCTAGTAGATAAGGGAGGCCCTACCCCCAGAGGCCCAGGCTGGTGAGAGGAGGACCCAGTCCCCTAGTCTTTGGGACATAAAGCAGAACCCTCCGCCTGCTCTCTCGGATGGGCGCTGCCTGGCTGGCCGGTTGCGTAGCAACGGCAGGCGGCGCGTGACGTGCGCAGTCGCGTTTGGGCTTCGAGGCGCGCGCCCGCGCACCCGCCCCCTGCAAGGCTCGCGCCTCGCGTCGCCTGCTCGCTGGGTCTCTCGGTCCCTTTGCTGTGAGAAGGACGCCCTGCAGAGTCGCCGCCGGCCAGCTCCCCTCCCGCGTCACTGCGACCGCCGCGGCGAAGATGGTGAGTAGGAGGGAGCCCGAGGCGGAGGCTGGCGCGGCCCGGGCGGCGGGGCGCCGGGGCGCGGTGGGGGTCCGGGCTGAGGGGCGACAGGCGCGCCCCCGCCCAGAGTTGGGGGGACGAAGGCCCAGCTGCAGCCCCCAGGGAGAGGAAGGTCTTGGGGCTTCCACCGATCGTGGACCCTCTGGGACCCAGGCTCCTCGGGCGCCTCCTGGCCACTGCGTCGCTCGCAGCTGCTGCGAGGCCGCCGGCGGGACCATGGTCCCCGCGGTTCCTCCCGCCCAGGCCTGGGGGACGACCTGCCGGGGCCGGGCACCGCCACACCCTCGGTGGAGTCCTCCGGGAGTCCGCCATCCCAGGGTGGGGGGTGTCGGAATCCGGCGCGGGCCTCGTTGGCGCAGGTTTGACCAAAGCCGGGCGCCGAGGCAGTCGGTGACTCGTGCGAGTTTCGGCCCGTGAGGTCCGTCCATCTCATTAAGGAAAATAAGGCCTTTATTGAAGAACCCTGGAGGGCGGAATGATCACCAGGAGCCTGACCCTGGTATGATTAAGAACAGGGTGGCCTCGCAGCCGCTTTGTTTGTCGTATCTGGCAATCAGCTTCCAGCAGCACTCTTGTGCTTGTCAAGCTTGGCGGTGGCTCTTTTAACCCTTTCCTACCCGATCGCTCCACGTTAGAAATTTTATTTACTTGTGAACAGTTTGGCTCTGCCAGAACTTAAGCGAGCGAGAAGTGGGCATGATGCTGGGATGCTAATAAAAGGGAATGAAAAGCTTTTTAAAAGCCTATTGAATTATCCTACTCATTAAAAGTAAATATGTTCATTATATTCTAAATAATGGACACTTGGCTTAATTTACATATTTTTCCCTCTACACTGTCTCTAATTTGCCATAAAATAGTATTCTTAACTGGACGATGGAGTAGAACATTTTGTCATTTTCTTTAGTCTGCACTCACTGTTACCTTTTTTGGTCAATGATTTGCAGCAGGCAAAGGCTTACCAGACTTTGCTAGAAATATTACACTGTTATTGCATCTGTCTGCCTGGAAGCAGTTGGTACCGGTTTACAGGCATACAGAGTGTTTTCGCTGATTGACAATTTTGGTTTTCTTGAGGTAGCGCAAGGAAAAAAAAAGATTAACCTGTTAGTAGTTTCTCGATGACTAAGGAAAGGCAGTAGGAATTTGATAGTGTTGAGTTTTCGGTTCTTTGGTTTAATTCTATAAGCTACAAAGAGGAGCAGCATCTTAGGACTTCTTTAAACTTCTGTAAGGTTATAAATGTATATACTACTTTATATTAAAAGACTTAATCTAAGGGTTTGAGTTCTCATAAAATTAAGACCATCTACTCTGATGAAAGTGCTTTGAAGTGGGCTGGAGCCTGCTTTAGGTTCTTTTGACATTTTTTAATTTTGAGTTTCTATGATACACACTTTATCTTCTATTTGAAACAGGACCAAGCATTTTAACTTTAGTTAAATCCTTCAATTTTAGTTCAAGCTTAACTTCCGTATTTCTGTGCGTTCAAATAAAATGAAGAGTCTGTTTTATTTACTGGTTCTTGGGGGAGGAGAACTAAAAATTAGTCAAGGTGAGTGGATTCCAGATACATTTTCCGACTTGTTGGCCTTAGGGAGGTCAAGAAGACTTTACAAGCTCTTGTTTGGATGCTTGCAAATAGAGTTCACAATATAAACTGACCATTTGTAAAGATTACTCTTGTATTTAGCCTTAATAGGCACTGACCATCTCCTTTCAGTGTCAGCTAGAGAGTATTATGAAGTTTGAAAGTTCTTTTATTATATCAGATTTTAGCACTTTACCTCTATATTTGAAACTGGGGTTCCAAGTTTCTAAAATTTTTGTTTGTTTGCTAAGGTTAAATTTTAGAGGTAGCTCTGTTGGTTAAGTATCCAAATCTTGATTTAGGCTCAAGTCGTCATCTCAGGGTTGTGAGATCCAGCCAGTTGGGCTGGGCGTGAGCTTGCTTAAGATTCTCTCTTTCTTCCTCCTCCCTCCCTCTGCCACCCCCCCACTTGCATTCTTTCTTTCTCTCAGAAAAAGAAAAAAAAAGATTTTTAGCTGCTGATGGGTTTGTTCTGCATTAACAAAATCACTTCCTGGTACTCACCAAGCCTTCTGGAAGCACTTGGGAATAAAAGCAATTTGAAACCAACTCAAAAGATTACCTTTGGGCACTTTAAGATGAGATTTCATGTTTTCAAAATCTCACTTTATAGTGCCAAAAAAAAAAGCCTGTCCTCCACATCTACCCACTCCAAACAAAACTTTGATGTGTGTGTTCTGGGTGTGCCAGTTTCCTCATAGAAAGATTATTTAGTCTATCATTATGTTCCTAGGGTTATCTACTCAATAGTTCTTTTGTTGGGTATGGATCGAGATATTACACATAGACTTGCCTGGTGCTTCCAGTGTATGGTGTATGACATTTACAGCATACTATATGGCTGTCGGGGAGTAGGAGTGTAGTCTTGCCCCTGAAATAATAAAAGTCTACATGATAATTCAACCTTGCCTGAGTCAGAACTCTGCTGTAACAAACTGAGCTAATTGGCCCAGAATGAATTACAAATTCTATCACTTGGTGATTAGGAAAAACACGTTTACTTATAGTAACCTGATGGAACAGGTTGGGCTTGTGTTCATGTGCTTATTTAATGTGAAAAAACAGACTGTAAAGGATTTGATTGACTTGTGACCTTTTTTGACTGCACATTGTTTTAATAATTTACAAATTTTGAAACATTTTGAGCAGAAAGGTACACAGAATAACAAGTCCCTTTGTATGAAAAAAGAAAATAACTTTTTGCCATATTTCAGGTTTCTATGTTACCATTACAACTAAATCTGCATCTTCTTCCTCATCCCATTCTCCTCTCCCCAGAGATAACCACTCCTGTGTCAAAGACATAATGTACTGGCCAATTAAGGAGATGATTTTTTCAGGCTGTTGCAATTGGGAGAACATTAATTAATAAGAAATGTCTCAGAAAAAAGGAAAAGGACCTGGAGCAGGTAAAACCAGGAGTCTTGAGGAACTGCACGGACAGGTCTTATCACAATAAACAAGGGCAGGATGTTTTTGCTACCAATTTCCCAAAACTCAAAATGATGGGGGTGGATTTCTTAACCACCACTGCTTTCTAGGAACACAAAGCTCAGGTGAAGTTTAACATAGTCAGCTGACATTAATGTATTTCATTCTCATTGATATTTCCATACTTTTAGTTATGTATGTATGCATCTGTAGTAATATATATTGTTTTGATGTGTTTTTAAATATAAATGCTATGATTTTTAAGTTGCTTTTTGCAACTTAAAAAAAAACTTGGTGAGTTTTTTGGGGGAGGGGGATGAATTTTGGTTTTAGCCATAGATGTGGTTCTTCATATAAACTGCTAAATAGTTTTTATGACTATGTAATTTTATCCATTCCCCTGTTGAACATTGCCCCAGTTTTCATGCTTTAATCTTTTTGTCTACTCAGTTTTGCAATAGATGGTTTCCATGTTTTATGTTATTACTTATGTAACCCTAGTGAATGTGTTCTTGCTATGGACCTAGAAGTGGAAGCCTGGATTGGAGGATGTGAGTATGTAGGTTTTACTCTACTACAGGTGATTCTAGTTTGGATCCCATCAGCTACATTTATCAGCCTGTTTCTCCATTTCTTTTTGCCACTTGGTATTATGAGTCTTGAAACCTCTGCCAATCTGATGGGTGTGAAATGGCTTCTTATTTTTTAATTTGCATTTCTCTGATTAGTAGTAAAGTATCTTTTTATGTTTATTGCAGCCTGTGTTTTTACATGGTTGTGCATCTGGTGAACCTGACATTATGTAAATTCTCATCACGTCTTCATCTAGGCTTATTTGTGGAGTCCTAAAGTAAATCCATCGTTAAAAGAAAATCTGTAAGAATGTGATTGTTAGTGTCAGAACTGCATAGCCTTCTTCCCTGGAACTTACATTTCTGTGCATGCCTTAAGCTGCTAGGTAACTGAGGTTAAATACCCTTAGCTCTAGCACTAGCCGTGGTCAGATCCTGGTGGTGGTAGAATGCAGTGATCCAGGGTAAAGTTCCATCTTTGCGAGGGGCCATGGAGATTAACATCCTCTGCTTTATACTTCTTTCTTTTTCTTGGGTAGTTCATCCAGCCAAATGTTAAAAGCAAACTGAGCACTGGGGATATGTGGGAGATCTCTGTGCTTTGTGCTCAAGTTTGGTGTGAACTTAAAATGTCCCTAAAAAAAGAAAGTCTATTAAAAAGAAACCAGCAAAATAAAACAAATAATTATGATTATTTTTCACCAATAGAATTGGTTTAAGCTGATGTTTTATAACTTATTATCTAGGAAGACTCTAGACATTTTCATTTTTATGTTAATGTAACTTTATTTTATTTCAGTAATAACTAAGACCTTTGAGATGAACACCGTATTTGAAATTAGGAAAAAAATCTTGAAAGTGGAAAAACTGGATTTAACACAAATGCATTGCTTTTATCTACAGAGCAAAACTCTGGTCTCTGAATAATTAGGCCTAGTTTCTTTATTGTTTGCAATTTGCATACCAAAACGCAGATCCTAATAAAGAAAATAGAAGATTGTTATTTAAGTATTTTGAGCTTCCTTCCCAGGTAGCATATTCCTCTCTACATTGTCAATGAAAGACACACACAAAGATTTATACCTAACACTTGAGAAATAACTACAGGCTTTTGTCTTTCCCTGCCTCTTTACTTACCTTCATGTTGGAAGTGATTTTTTACTTGGAGTGGTGCTGCTGTTCGTTTTTCTTGATAAAGTAATACTTTGACAAACTAGTTACTTAATTCATTTTGGAGTCTTCTGTATAAGGATCCCCGCAGAGTTGAGTAGTTTTTAGTCTAGAGTGATTCTTAACTCTTTAAAAGTTTTCTAGTAGCGGACATTGTAATGCTTATATATTGTTTACCCTATTCTGTGATTTGCTTTGCTGTGTTAAAATTGAAGAATCAGTTTTTTTGTGTCTAGCTCTTTAAAAAACAAATGATTGGGACACCTGGGTGGCTCAGTGGGTTAAAGCCTCTGCCTTTGGCTCAGGTCACGATCTCAGGATCCTAGGATCAAGCCCCACATCCGGCTCTCTGGTCAGTAGGGAGCCTGCTTCCCCCTCTCTCTCTGCCTGCCTCTCTGCCTACTTGTGATCTCTCTCTGTCAAATAAATAATAAAATGAAATCTTTAAAAAATAAATAAATAAAAAATGATTTAAGTAAAAATGCGATTAAAGTTCAGGTTTTAATGGGTAGTTGAAGGTATGAAGAAGCGGATGAAAGGCTGAGATTTGGGCTTTTTTGTCTTTTGGTTTTTTTTAAACATAAGAGAGGAGTGTCAAAGAACTCTGGTTCTGTTGCAATAGGGCATAGGATAAGCACTTCAAAGACAAACTTGAGGGGATACTATAGTAGGGACTACATTGAAACTAATTTGTCATTGTATTTTGGATTACAGCAAAAGAAGACTGTTTATTCTTTTCAACATTTTTGCATTACTTTATAGGTTTTTACTCCTGTTTGCCTTATCACAGAAAAGAAAGGTGAATTTCTACCCCTGTTCCTGTAGTAGCATGTTTTCAGGAAAAAAATCATCAACCTGTAAATGTAATTAGTGTTTATTTTAAAATGGTTTCACGTGGTACATTTTTGATGGTGGCAGAATTTTCATGTAATGATAGAACTAAAACTAAAGCTCAGGCAAATACAGGTAAGACTCCTTTTCGTTTGCTAGGAAACCATTTGTTATGTCAATTTTTGGAGCTCTGGAGCTTTGAGGAATTCTCAAATCTCTGAAACCTTGTTTTAAGATTGTTGTATGTAGGTAATCTTTAGGCCAGTACTGTAGAACAGAAGTAAAATGCGGGGTGCCTGGGTAGCTTCGTGGGTTAAGCTTCTGCCTTCGACTCAGGTCATGATCTCAGGGTCCTGGGATCGAGCCCCACATCGGGCTCTCTGCTCAGTGGAGAGCATGCTTCCCCCTTCCTTCTTCCTGCCTCTCTGCCTACTTGTGATCTCTCTCTCTCTCTGTCAAATAAATAAATAAATAAATCTAAAAAAGAAATAAAATGCAAGTTACATGTGTACTTTTAAATCTTCTAGTAGACCCACTAAAAAAATACAAAAACAAGGTGAGATTTATATAACCCAGTATATCATATCCACATTTAATCAGTATAAAAATTAGACACTTCACATTATTTTCATATAAATTATTTGAAATCCAGTATGTATTTTACAGTTGTAGCACATCTCAATTCAGATGCTCAGTTTTCATTGGAAATATTTGATATGTATTTAGATATACATTTTACAGTTGAAAAAGATTCACATATCTGAGTTGCTCAAAGCATGCTTACAAGTTTTCCAGTAATGGAATTGATAATTTAAAATTTAAGTTAATTAAAATAAAATTTAAACGTGCAGTTCCTCACACTAGCCACATTTAATGGACTCACTAAACCACATGTGGTTAATGGTCAGTCTCAGACTTTATGGATTTAATTTGTAAAGAGAACTTAATACGGGTGCCAGCACCGTGTTAATTCTCTGCATTTCTGCACATACCTAAGAAGGAGTACTGAGATAGCATATGAATACCTTTTATAGCACTTATTGAGATATTTCATAGAACTAGACTGTTGATCTCCTTAAGATAGGGTTTGTGTATCTCAATAGCAGGATGGCTCTCTCATGGTAGGTCCACAGCCGATGTTCCCAAAAGATCATGAATGAGTGATTGAGAGGGCATTTGTAATTATAACAGACGTGTTCCCATGGATTTGGATTTCTTTAATTTTTATACTTTCTTTTCCCACATACTTTAAAAAAATCTAATGGAAATTGAGTTTTAAGTACTAAACTAATTGAGCAGTACCTCCCCTTTGTACACTGCATTATAATTTGATTTGAATCTTAACAATGAAAATCCTTTGAGATAAGGCAACCTTTAAAATAATTCTCGCATACAGGAAACGGCCCAGTAAATGCCAGTTCCCTTTCTTCCCTTAAAAATGAAATTGAATGGGGGTTCTCAGGTGGCTCAGTCAGTAAAGCGTCTGACTCTTGATTTTGGTTCAGGTCATGATGGTAGGGGTCATCAGATCAAGCCCGGAGTTGGGCTTGATGCTGGACATGGACCCTGATTTAGATTCTCTTCCTCTGCTCCTCCCACGCTAAAAAATGAAACTGAATGGTATTAGATGTTCATTGAGGCATCCTGAACCATCGAGAAGCACTTGAAAGCCTAACAAATGAAAGACCAAGAAGTCGTGCCTTAGAGAACTTATAAGTATTATGTGTCAGACATTGTGTTAAACCTTCTCTCAGTCAATCCTTATAGCAACCAGATAAGGTAGGTATTGTTATCATTTCTGTTAAAACTATACTGAGAAGTGATTAAGAGCATGGGCGCCTGGGTGGCTCAGTTGGTTAAACGACTGCCTTCGGCTCAGGTCATGATCCCGGAGTCCCGGGATCGAGTCCCATATCGGACTCCCGGCTCTGCGGGAAGTCTGCTTCTCCCTCTGACCTTCTCCCCTCTCATTCTGAGTCTCTCTCTCTCTAATAAATAAATAAAAAATCTTTAAAAAAAAAAAAAGAGCATGTGCTCAGAATGGGGTTGCCTAGGGTTTTTGAGTCTTGGCTCTGCCATCTACTAACTATATGGCCTTAGGTAAGTTACTGATTATTCTATGCCTCAATTTCATCATGCCATCAAATGGGAGTACCTACCATCACGACAATTTGGGTGATGCATATAAGTAGTTTAAAGACAATGCCTGGTGTATAGTAAAGCGCTTATCATCAGTGTCGTGTGAAATGACACTGAACAACTTTAGATCCAAATTAAACAGTCTTTTTTCTTCATATTCTGGTTGTACCACACATGCTTCAGCAATTGTAGATAAAATGAAAAGGGTGGAAGGAGTGTATTAGAACATATTTCCAGTTTTATTATTTCTTTAAACTAATGTTATTTTATTTGGATTATATATGATCAACTTCTTTTTATGATAAGCTTTTAAATTTTATTTTTCACGTGACTTTTTAAAAATTGAAGTATAGATGACATGCGATATTACATTAGTTTCAGGTGTATAACGTAATGATTTGACAATTATGTATGTTACGAAATGTTCACTATAAGTGGCTACCATCTGTCATCATACAAAGTTATTGACTGTATTCCCTATGCTGTACTTTACAAACTCTGTTACTGACTTATTTTCTATCTGGAAGTCTGTGCCTCTTAATCACCTTCACCTATTGCCCCCATCTCCGTCCTCCTCCCCTCTGGCAACCACCAGTTTGTTTTCTGTATTTATGAGTCAATTTCTGTCTTTTTAGATTCCACATATAAGTGAAACCTTATGGTATTTGTTTTTTCTGACTTAACTTCACTTAGAATAGTACCCACTAGGACCCACCTTGTCAGGAATGACAGGATTTCATTCTTTTGGGTGGTGGAGTAATATTTCATTGTGTGTGTGTGTGTGTGTGTGTGTGTGTGTGTGTGT
>CM052811.1:84475476-84495508 GCA_028533885.1 Nasua narica | reverse complement strand
TAGATCAGTTGAACTCTATTAGAACTAAAGACTTTTTTGCATCAAAAAACACCATCAAGAAAGTGAGAAGACAACCTGTGGAATGGGAGAAAATATTTGCAAATCATGTCTGACAAGGAATTTGTACCCAAAATATATCAAGGGCTGTCTCAACTCAGTAAAAAGGCAATCCAGTCATGGACAAAGGCTTTGAATAGACATTTCCATAAGGAAGATATACAAATAGTCAATAAGCACATGAAAACATGTTCAAAATCTTTGGCCATTAGTGAATGCAAATCAAAACTATAATGAGGTACTATTGTATACCCACTGGGATGGCTATAATAAAAAAGACATCAGTAATAAATGTTGGCAAGGCTGTGGAAAAGGTGTTGCTAGTGGGAAAGTAAAATGATGTAGCCACTTGTGGAAAATGTTTTGGCACTTCCTTAAGAAGTTAAATTTGAGAATTGCCATTGACCCAGCAGTTTCACTCCTAGTTATATACCAAGTAAAATGAAAGGACATATCTACATAAAAATCTGTACATGAAAGTACATTATCCCCATAGTAGCCCCGAAGTGGAAACAACCCAGATTTCCATCAGCTGATGAATGGATAGGAAAAATGTAGTATATGCCTATAATAGGATATTATTTGGCAAAAAAGAAATGAAGTACCGATTCTTGGTACAGCATGGATGAATCTTGAAAATATGCCGAGTAAAAGAAACCAGTCAAAAAAAGACTACATATTATAGAATTCCATTTATATACAATATCTAGGATAGATAGATCTCAAGAGAAAGGAAACAAATTAGTGGTTGGATCAGTCTGAGGTGGTTGAAAGTGGAAAAGAGGAGTGACACTCAAGTACAGAGTTCTTTTGGGGTATTTGAGATGTTTTGAGATTAGATTCTGATGGATGTACAACTTTGTGAATATATTAAAGTCCACTGAATTTATACTTTTAAATGGGTGAAATTTTATGGCATCGTAAATATATCTATAAAAACTTTAAATGTTTTGGCATTTATCATGCATGTAGAGTAATAGTATTAAATTCATCCCCCTGTTAAATTTAAATCCATGATTATAACTAATGCCCTCCCCCCCCAAACAAAAGGTCTCACATATTTATTATTGAACCAACCTACTGGGGCAGAAGCATAGTAAGGGAGAAAAATCATTTCTCTGATAAAGTATGTTATCATGCTTTATCAGCCCAGGTGGCTCATTGGGTTAAGCGTCTGCCTTCGGCTCCGGTCAGGATCCCAGGGTCCTGGGATCAAGTATCGCTCGTGCTCTCTCTCCCTCTCCCCCTCAACATTCTATCTCAGGTAAATAAAATCTTAAAAAAAATGTCTACTGCTCAGATAGTAATGATGTTTATGGAGTGATAGGGCATGAGCACGTGACTTTGATGCCACATAAATATGTGTGTCATCTCGTGTGCAGTCTCTTACAGACCCAGCTTGGCTCTTCTCTGGTGTCGCCTCTTAGAGTTGCACCTGACTTTATTGCCAGTTTTCCTATGAATCCACTGGGAAATGAGATGATTCTGCTTTTGTTTCTTGGCCAGGAATTGCTTGATCTTGAAAGTCTTGTGAAAAAACTGCATGGAACAGTCAACCACACATATCACAATAGTGAAGAAAAGGAAAGAGAATGCTCTGTCACCTTCGTGCATAAATATTTGCCTGCATTTGCATTGTTATTCAAAATACGGTTCTAGTTATGCAGTCACTGAATCAAAAAGTTTGTGTATGTGTATATATGTTTCTTTTTTTTTTTAAGATTTTATTTATTTGACAGAGAGGCAGAGGTGGGGGGGAGCAGGCTCCCTACTGAGCAGAGAGCCCGATGTGGGGCTTGATCCCAGGGCCCTGAGATCATGACCTGAGCCAAAGGCAGAGGCTTTAACCCACTGAGCCACCCAGGCGCCCCTGTGTGTGTATTTCTAATTTAAAAAATATGCTCATAGAAAACTTGAAAAATAAAGGAAACTATAGAGAAGATAAAAATCACTTATATTCCCACTGTTAGAGATGAAATTCCTTTCCTTTTCTCATGCTATTTTACATAATGGAGAAACACTGTACATGAAACTTTACATTTGCTTTCTTTTTTCACTTCAAATAATGTTCCTTCCGTGTCTTTAGAAATTTTCCATAAGCATGATTTTGATAGCTGCATCAGAAACTATCTTGTGGATGTACTATACTTTTCTTTGCAGTTTCCCCGTTTTTGTTTGTTTTTCTATTTTATGCAGATTATTCCCCCAGAATAAATTCCTTGAAGTGGGCTTACTAGGTTAAAGTGTCAAAGGGTTTCGGTTATTTTAAGGCTCTTAATGTAAATGACCACATTGCTTACTGAAAGGAAGAGTGAGTAAAACAATTGCTGATGGTAGAAGACGAATCCAGAGAAGTAGGTTGGTTCAGATGATAAAGGGCCTTCTCTGCTCTGTTAATGAATGAGGACTTTATCTTGAAGTGCTTTGGAATTGGTGAATATTTTTAATCTTGGGAGTGACAGGAGATGTGAAGACTAGATGAGAAGTAGATTTGAAATACACATTTAAGGAGGAGTCGATAGGACTTAGAAATTGAGCGTGACCATGGAACAAAGTTAGGTTAACCAACCGCATCAACTCTTTCCTCTCTTAGTTTCGTTGATATATTATTTAATTACCAGAGAGAAGCCAAATTGTTTTTTTTTTTTTTAAGATTTTATTTATTTACTTTACAGAGAGAAAGAGATCACAAGTAGGCAGAGAGGCAGGCAGGGGGGTTGGGGAAGCAGGCTCCCTGCTGAGCAGAGAGCCCCATGTGGGGCTTGATTCCAGGGCCCTGAGATCATGCCCTGAGCCAAAGGCAGAGGCTTTAACCCACCGAGCCACCCAGGCAGCCCAGAAGCCAAATTGCTAAACCAAAGAGAAACTTTTTGTGTTTTTCTTATTATGTATTCAAAATCTTTTCAAAGGGATGTAAAATTTTGTTGTTGTTGCAGTAAAGATTAGAAGTAATATATAGCTTTTCCATTCTGGATAATTTACATGAAGTAAAATCTACCATGTTTAGTGTGAGTTCTGAAATTTTTGCAGGTGTATGCAGTTGTGTAACTACCATGACAGTCAAAATACAGACTAATTCCTTCACTCCAAAAAGTTTCCTCTTGTTAATCCTTCTTCCTGCCCCTAACAACCACTGGTCTATTTTTTGTCCCTATAATTTCACCTTTGAAGAATATCATATAAATGGAATTACCTAATCAGACACTTTCTGTCCAGTGTGTTTTCACTTAGCCAGAGCATTCATGCATCAGCATTTTGTTTCTTTTTATTGTGATTAGTATTCTATCCCCCATTTGAGCAATAGAGTCCTTTTTAATTGTTTCCTGTGAAGGCTGAGACAGAATACTGTAGAGATCTTTTTTCTTTTCCTGTATCAATAAATGCTTGAAACAGTCATTCTCTTTACCTTGGTATAGATACATCTTACTATTACAAGGTGTCCTAGGGCACCTGGGTGCCTCAGTCTGTTGAGCATCTGACTCTTGATCTCAGCTTGGGTCTGATCTCTCAGGGTGGGGAGTTCAGGCCCCGTGTTGGGCTCTGTGCTGGGAGTGGTGCCTACTTAAAAAAAATAGTGCTCTTGTATTTTCAATTGTGGAATCAAACAGCTATTTAACAAGGGTATGGGTTGCACAACTTTTGAAATGGGTCCTTATGTTTTTTGAGATAATGATTTCTTAATATCTTTATACTCTTTGCATATAGATTATTGTATACATTGAGGTCTCTTCTCCAGAATTTATTCTGGAATTAAATGCTACTTACATGTATCAGGCACTGTTTTAAAAAAATAATATACTTGTGACTTTTTTTTAAAGATTATTTATTTATTTGATAGAGTGTACGCACAAGCAGGGGGAGAGGCAGAAGCAGGCTCTCTACTGAGTAAGGAACCCGATGCGGGGCTCCATCCCAGGACCCTGGAGTCATGACCTGAGGTGAAGGCAGCTGCTTAACCAACTGAGCCACCCAGGCGTCCCTATTTGTGACTTTTGAAACAATACTAAGTAGAGATCTTGTATAGATTAAGTAAACATTTATTAAGCAGCTTCACAATTCTGGATAGATGGGAGATTGGGCATATGTGTTAGAAGGAATTGGTAGTAAAGATACTGAGTTAAGGTGAGATACCTCATTGTAGTCTTGATTTGCGTTTCTGTGATGATCTGTTGGCCATCTGTATGTCTTTAGAAGAATGTCTATTTAGATCCTCTGCCCATTTTTAAATTGGATTGTTTGCTTTTTTGCTATTGAGTTGTATAAATTCTTTATATATTTTGAATATTGACCCCTTATCAGATACATGATTTGCCAATATTTTCTCCTGTTTGGTAATTTTACTTTTTCATTTTGTTGATGGTTTCCTTTGCTGTGTAGAAGTATTTTTAGTTTGGTGTAGTCCCCCTTGTTTGTTTTTGCTTTTGTTGCCTTTCCTTTTGGTATTAAACTAAAACAAACAAAGCCATCACTAAGACCTGTGTCAAGGGGCTATGGCTTCAGGTCTTACATTCAAGTCTTCAATCCATTTTGAGTTAATTTCTTTGATAGTGTAAAACTGTCCAATTTCATTCTTTTGTATGTGGCTGTCTAGTTTTAAAACACCGTTTATTGAGGAGACTATCCTTTCCCCATTGTATATTCTTAGCTTCATTGTTGTAAATGAATTGACTAAATATGCATTGAATGGCTGTTATCAAAAAGACAAGAAACTAAGAAGCGTTGGTGAGGATGTGGAGGAAAAGGAACCCTTGTGTACTGTTAGTGGGAATGTAAGTTGGTGCAGCTATTATTGAAAACAATATGGAAGTTCCTCAAAAAATTAAAAATAGAACTACCATATGATCAGTAACTCCCCTTCTGGGTATTTATCCAGAGGAAACAAAAACACTCAAAAAGATAAGTGTACCTCAGGTTCATTGCAGCATTATTTTGGGAAACAACCCAAATGTCTAGATGGATGATGGGTAAGAAAATGTGGCATGTGCGTGTGTGCCATAAAAAGATTTTCTAATCTCTAACAATATGGATGGACCTTGAGGACATTATGCTCTGCGAAATAAGACAGAGAAAGACAAGTACCGGATGGTCTCACTTGTATGTAGAACCTAAAACAAAGCACCCCCTGCCCTTAACTTGTAGATACAGAGAGCAGGCTGTTCTCTCCCTGTATGCTTCTGGCCACCGGACTGGTATTGTCATGGATTCTGGGGATGGGGTCACCCACCCTGTCCCCATCTAGGAAGGATATGCCCTGCCCCACACCATCCTGCATCTGGACCTGGCTAGCTGGGACCAGACAGACTACCTCATGAAGATTCTCATGGAATAGTACAGAGAACAGATTCATTGTTGCCCGAGAGGGTCAGAATGGTTGAATGTGGTCTAAAGATACAAACTTTCAGTTATAAAATTAATAAATCATGGGATGTAATATATATCCTGGTGGATATGGTTAATAATGCTGTTATATATTTGAAAGGTGCTAAGAGGGTAAATCTTAAAAGTTCTCATAAGAAAAGAACTAACTGGTGATGGATGTTACCTAGACTTAATTGTGGTGATCATTTCACAATATACGTAAGTATCGAATCAGGCTATACACTTAAATAATATGTTATGTGCTAGTTTATAGCTCAAAACAGCTTTCAGTGTTATCACGAGAACATTCATGTTTCCCTGATATGATAGGCAGTGAGCTGTCACTTAGAAATCAAATAGTATCAAAATTTTCCATCTTTATAAGTTTTTTCTTGTCAGTTATGAGGAGTCTAAAGAAATAGAAACATTATACATTTATGCAAACAGTATTTCAAGATGAAATTTGAAGAAGATGAAAGTTCTGTGTCTTTAGGAAAAAAACAGTAATAATAGCAAATCTCTTCAGGACCAAAATATTCCAACAGAGATCGATAAAAATTACTTAGATTTTTTTGCTTTATTTTTTCTTGAAAATACTAAAGTTTTGAAATGAATGATTTTCCTTAGTGTAAAGTGAAGAGTTGTAAGGATGAGGAAAAATATCTCAAAGGCAATAGTACATTTCATAAAAATTTTATGGGATAATTGTTTTTCAAAACTTGATAAAGTAGATGGTAGTTCTAAGGTCGAAATAGGGTTGAAAAAAGAGACCGAGTTCTTGTACTTAAGGAGCACAGTCTATTGAGAGAGAGGCACACAAACAATAGTTAATCACAGTAGTAGATAATACAGTGATAGAAATACTTATATTTTATGTTAGTACATAGAAGGATCACATTACTTAGGTTGGAGGTGATGATACATAGAAGGATCACATTACTTAGGTTGGAGGTGATGATCGAGGGACCAGCTAGGAGCTACCTTCCCAGAGGAGGTGAGGCATCCCTGTAGATTTTGACTTTACAGGTGTAAGTGGTAGTCGTGCCTAGAAGAATGGTAAGTGATCCTCTAACTAAATTTTGACTTTGTTAGAGAAAGAAGACTGTTAAGCTGTTTGCTCTTGCATGTCTTTGCTGTGCAGCCATTCGGTAGTTACGGGACGAAAGAAGAGAGATCCATCAAATGTCATTGTGGTTTTTTAATTCATATTTCTGGCTATCAGGGAACAGACAGAAATTGCAGTTTCTTTTATTTTTTTATTTAAAAGAGATCACAAGTAGACAGAGAGGCAGGCAGAGACAAAAGGGGGAAGCAGGCACCCCACTGAGCAGAGAGCCCAATGTGGGGCTCAATCCCAGGACCCTGAGATCCTGACCTGAGCCAGAGGCAGAGGCTTTAACCCACTGAGCCATCCAGGCGCCCCAGAAATCGCAGTTTCAAATACAAGTTTTAAGCTGTCTGGATTTCTTTTATTCATAACCTTCCATCACACAAAGGCTTCATTAACAGTCACATTGGTAATTAGAAGGAGCAGAAAAACCTCTAACTGCTTTTCTGGTTCATAATAATATGAATCACTGAATGATCCATTGACAGGCATTGTATTTAGGTGATTTATTTGTGTTATCAGCCTCCTTGAGTTAGGATGATCATAATTCACATTTTATAGATGATGTGACTGAGGTTTAAAGAAATTAGCTAACTTGTTCATGTTACAAGATTTGGGAAAGATAGATTCACTATGATTCACTATCTCGAGTAAGAGAGATTCACTGTGCTTTCTTCTCTTTAAAAAGTCTTCCAAGATCAAATGTTCCAAATTGTGTTTATGAGAAAGAAACACAGCAATTGAAAAAAGTTATATATCTGACTTTATCCGTTTACTTAAAACATGTATTCCCAATTAATTATAAAATTCATCTGGAATGGTCATATGTAATACTATATAAAATTGAGTTATTCTAATTGCTATTTTGAACTTTGTACTGTAAACTCATTATTTCATATCTTCCCCAGTAGCTAGCATTTTCCTCAAGAAGGAAGATAACTTTTTAAGGGACAGCTGGGTGGCTCAGTCATTTGAGTGTATGACTCTTGATTTCTGCTCAGATCATGATCTCAGGGTCATGGGATCAGCCTGCATTGGACTCCAAACTCAGTGTGGAGTCTGCTTCTCTCCCTCAAAAATAAATAAAATCTTTTTTTTTTTTTAAGATTTTATTTACTTGTCAGAGAGACAGCACAAGCAAGGGGAGTGGTAGGCAGAGAAAGAAGCAGGCTCCCTGCTGAGCAAGGAGCCCAATGCAGGACTCTATCCCAGGTCTCTCGGAACATGACGTTGATGCTTAACTGACTGAACCATCCAGGTGTCCCAAAAATAAGTAAAATCTTTTTTTTTTTTAAAGGTTTTTTATTTATTTATTTGGCAGAGAGAGTACAAGTAGGGGGAGAAGCAGGGAGAGGGAGAAGCAGGCTCCTGCTGAGCAGAGAGCCTGATGTGGGGCTCTATCTCAGGACCCTGGAATCATGACCTGAGCCGAAGGCAGTTGATTAACCAACTGAGCCACCCAGGCGCCTCCCAAAAATAAGTAAAATCTTAAAGTAAAAACTTTTTTGTTCTGTCATCTGTATGAATTAAAATATTTGCTTAAGTCAGGCCTTCTTGTCTGAAGTTCTATGACTGTTCTTCATTTTGATTGTTTTGACTTTTCCAAATCAATACTCAGAATATTCCAGCAGACAGAGTGTCTTATCTCTATTTCCCATCAGGATTGCTTCCTTGCCCCCAGAAATAGTCAACCATAATTATTAGTAAACAAGAGTTGAAATCCTTGCCCTGTCACTGTATAGAATAACAACTAAGGTTCCTGGTAGCATGAGTCTTCCGTAAAGCTAAATAATATACTATTTTTCCAAGGCAGAAAACTAATGTAGTATGTCTTATAAATTTGTTTACCAAAAATATACTATTAAGGGTTAATTTTATGTGTTATTTTTATGTTAAATTATTTAAACTAAGGATAAAAATTTAGTTCCTCAGTTGCATTAGCCTCATTTCACAGGCTCAGCAGCCATGTATGGTAGTGGCTACCATATTGGAAAGTGCAGATACAGAACATTTGCATCATCACAGAAATTTCTGTTAGCATGGCTCTCTGAAACAGGGGGACTAAGGATTTCATAAATCATTCAGCCTCAAGGCAGTGGTGGTGGAGAGAGTGTCTTAGCATTCATTTACATAGGGTCCCCTACTTTCCTGTTTTCAGTATGATGACTAAGTTAGAAAGTCCTGTGGTTTACCCTCTTCAGAGAATAAACTCCAGAATTCCACAGATTGGTGGCAGGGTGGAGTTCAAGAAGGGATCTAGGGGCCTAAGTGTGTCTCAGACTAATTGCACTCATTCTTCCTACTTTGAACTTCCATATTTCTTCTGTTGTTTTTTTTTTTCCTTGTGGGTTTATGGGTTTTTTTTTTTCCTTTCTTTTTTTTAATCCCCGTTTTGTGCTTCAGTGGAGTTTTGGTAGAGAGATGGGTGGATGTATTCAGCCCCGTCATAACATAGGACCTGTGAGGCCCTTGTCATTTGTGTAGAAATGTGCCTTGAAGCACTTGTCACTCTTTTTATTTGTTGTCTCAATGTTCTTGCTCAGAAGTATCAGTATGTAGTAGCGAGAAACCCAAATAAATGTTTTATAGTCTGTCATTTTTGTTTCTTTTGGCTATTGTTTGAGGCATGGTATAAATAAAGGAGAATCATGAACCCATTTTTAAACTCCCCAACTCCTTTGATTATGTTCATCTTGGGTGTTTAAGAGTTGGGTGGGTAGGTAGGTTGAGAAAGGAACTAATGCCTGATTTCTGCCAGGTGTTTATAAATTTTAAATTGTATTTATCTGCTGTGCAATATCCGACTTTCATATATTTCAGGCTCTCTTAGCTTAGAAAAATAAAAAATTATAGAAAATACTTTCCTGAAGTAGGAAGTTAATTTTCATTCCTGTTTTCTCCAGTGAGGTTGACTTTGCCAACTCCAGCGAAGTGGAGTTGGCAAAGTCGCTATCCTACTTTAGTTCATAGTATAGAAATAGGCCACTTATGGTATTCTGATTTAGGAGGACTGCTGTAAGTCATTAGTTTTTGGGCAGGTTTAGTTGTTTACAAAAAATTGAATCTGAAAAACTTGATGCTCCTTTCAAAAATTACAGCCCTTATGCTAGAATTGTTGAGAGAGTCGATGTTTTCTGTTCTGTCATTTGCAATTATTAAAATACCCAGTGTTACATATTCTCTGTAACATTTACTTGCCCTTCTGCTTGTGAGGAGTATCTTTATTTAGAGAAGTGCAGACTGAGTGAGTCTTGAGGGTTAAGGCGGACCCTCAGATGGACTCATTTTATCTCTCAATCAGTGTTTTATGAAAGCTCGGCCAGAGGAGACTCAAGTTTGAGATCTGTTCTACTTGATGAATGAGCTAAAAACTGGTGGTCAGTGAGATAAAATAGAGTGAAGTCATTATTTAACAGCAACTGTTTTGACATGGGGGTGGAGTTGTAAGAGCGACCATTATTCTCCAGTGGCCACTGGTACAGGACACGCAGAAACTGAAGCTGTGGATTGCGTGTCTTTGTAAGGTAATCACAGCTCTTGTAGTGGCAGTGTTTTCTCCAGATTTTCCTCCCCAGCTGTGTACAAATTTTGGTGCGATGTTCAGAGTATCCTTTAATGGTCTTTATTGTTAAAACTTTGCATTCGAACATAATAACTTAAAAAAAATATAAAATCAGAACTGAATTTGATTTTCCTTTTTAAAATAAACTGATTTCTTCACAGCTAAGCAGTTAATATCTCAGTAATCTAACATTTTAGAGAAATACTAAAAAGAGATTGATGAGAGAGGACCTTTTCTATTAGGTAAAAGTACAGTGTAAAGCACAAATGATTCCGTAGATCAGTGTTACAGTCTTTTGTATTTTAAGATTTGCTATAATGTCTCTTGGTGGTAACAAACCCACTGAAATTAATACTTTAAAAAAATTTTATTTATTTGACAGAGAGGGAGGGAGGGAGAGAGCAGAAACAGGGGGAGCAGCAGGCTACCCGCCAAGCAGGGAGCCCTATATGGGGCTCGATCCCAGGACCCTGGGATCATGATCCAAGCTGAAGGCAGCCGCCTACCTGATTGAGCCACCCAGGTGCCCCTGAAATTAATACTTTCACAGGAGTGCTTAACCATCATCCTAGAAGAATCGTATTCACTATAATTGGCTTCTTTTATAATGGCACACATTCTACTTGAAACATGCTTTTGGGAAAGGACCCATAGACTTCACCAGGGCGGGTCTGTGGCACAAAAAATATTTTGACTTTGGGCCTGTTTTTATAAAGTGCTCTTATCACTCCTGCTTCATAATTAATTTTATAAAAATTAAGCCTTTTGGGGCGCCTGTGGCTCAGTCGTTAAGCGTCTGCCTTCAGCTCAGGTCATGATCCCAGGGTCCTGGGATCGAGCACCACATCGTGCTCCCGGCTCAGCTGGAAGCCTGCTTCTCCCTCTCCCACTCCCCCTGCTTGTGTTCCCTCTCTCACTGTGTCTCTCTCTGTCAAATAAATAAAATCTTTAAAAAAAAAAAAAAAAGCCTGTAAGCAAAGAGGTAAAATAACAATGAGCTAAAGTTTTATTACATTTCTTGAAATTTTAGAACTACATTTTAAAGATTTTATTTGTCAGAGCATAAGCAGGGGGAGCGGCAGGCAGAGGGAGAGGGAGAAGCAGGCTCCTGCTGAGCAGGGAGCCCAGTGTGGGACCCGATCCTAGGACCCTGGGATCATGACCTGAGCCGAAGGCAGCCGCTTAACCAACTGAGCCACCCAGGCGTCCCCAGAACTACATTTTAGTGATCTTCACCTGGAGCTTACTATTGGAAATGCAAAACTTCAGGCTCCACCCCAGGTATTTTAAATCAGAATTTGTAGAATCTGCATTTTTTTTTAAGATTTTATTTATTTATATGAGAGAGAGAGCTCACAAGTAGGCAGAGAGGCAGGCAGAGAGAAAGAGGGAAGCAGGCTCCCTGCTGAGCAGAGAGCCGGATGCGGATGCGGGGCGATCCCAGGACCCTGAGATCATGACCTGAGCCGAAGACAGAGGCTTTAACCCACTGAGCCACCCAGGCGCCCCTGTAGAATCTGCATTTTAACAAGATTCCCAGGAGACTTCTGTGTACTATAAAGTTTGGTAACTGATCTAGTGCACCCCCCTCAATAAATTAGTTGGAAATAACTAGTATATTTCAGAGGATGTTAAATGACATGCCTGGGTCACATAGCTAGTCAGTGGGAAAGCTTGGACGGAACTGCTGCTCTCATAATTCTAGTGCTTTAATTTCAAGTTGTCTTCTTTGGGCCGTAAGATGTTAATAAACTGTAGTTACTTAAGGATTATTTCATATTTTCCCTCCTGCTAACCTTTTTTTTTTTTAAGATTTTATTTATTTATTTGACAGATCACAAGTAGGCAGAGAGGCAGGCAGAGAGAGAGGGGGAAGCAGGCTCCCTGCTGAGCAGAGAGCCCGATGCGGGGCTCGATCCCAGGACCCTGAGATCATGACCTGAGCCGAAGGCAGAGGCTTTAACCACCCAGGCACCCCCTCCTGCTAATCTTTACCCCAGTGTTCCACCTCCCCAATCCCCTGAACCAAGGGTAAAAGATCTCTCAGCTTGTTGAGAAGAGCTGTGCTGGGCTAGATCAGAGGTTAGGAAGGGAGGGCCCTGGGACAGTATTGGGCCAGGCCGTAAGACTGGTATTCCTTGCTTTCTGTCTGCTCTGAAGGTTTTAGTTTTACTTTATAAAAATCATTATCAGGAATCTAGGGGCTAGTTGTTTAACCTTCCATATCAGTGCTATTTCAAGGATATACTGGGCAAATCAAGGTATAACAAATTTAAACATATTTATTTATTACAGTTAAAAGTGTACAATAGTAAAAAAAAAGTGTACAATAGTATTAAAAGGGTACACTTGGTGGATTTTTCATTATTTTCATGGGCAGAATTTAGTACCATAACACTACTAGAGGTAGAAGACATACTTCTTTAACATCAAAGCCTCTAAAGCTACCCTATGGAAAGACGTGAGAAAGTAAGCATTTGAAGAGATCCTAAGCACCGAACTATACACTTTATTCTGATTCCTTCCTTTCAACCTCCCCTCTCCCAGCCAGTTGTTCAGTACAGTTGTTTGTACCTTTGCAGTGTTAGCATCCGGCCCTCCTCCTCATATTGCTCCCGCTACCCTGACAAAGGCCTCGATCACGTCTTCCTTTGCTTACTGAATTAGCCTTCTAGCTGGTCGTCTTTTCTTTTTAAAAATATCCAGGGTCTCCAGACTCAGCCTGGCATTCATGCCTTCTTTCACCCGAAACTGGTCCACATCTCCGTTCCCTCCTCCCTTTATTCTCCTCTCATAGTGTATGTGCCAGGCTTGCTTCATCAAGAACTAGCTTTGTCTTTCAGTCCCCTTATTTTGGAGTGCTTTAAGTCAGCTTACATGTGAAATCCTCCCTGAATGCCTGAATCCCTTCCCAACCCCCCATTTAATCTCTGCCTTCTTTAAACTCCCTTCCATTAGAATGTATCAAGGAATAATGAAAGTTTTACCAGGTATTGAAGCTTTATATATGCTGTCTTTATCTTAAACTTCTTTGGGTTGGGGGTCTTGGGAAATCTTTGATTTCCTCGGAGGAATGCAGTAATGAACAAAGCAGACATAGTCTGTCCTAAGGAATTTACAGCCTTTTTGGGGAGACAGTCATTAAGTAAATAATCTTAAAGAGAACACTGAGTGTATTTACCTCAAAAATACAAAAGCACTAATTCAGAGGAATACATGCACCCCCATGTTTATTGCAGCATTATTTACAATGACCAAATTATGGAAGCAGTCTAAGTGTCCATCGATAGATGGATAAAGATGTGGTGTACGTACACGTACACACACACACACACACACACACACACACACACACACACACACAATGGAATATTATTCAGCCATGAAAAGGAATGGAATGTTGCCAATGGCAAGAACATAGAGGGAGCTAGAGAGTATAATGCTAAGTGAAATAAGTCAGTCCCAGAGAGGAGGTGGGTGGGGGGATGGGTGCAGTAGGGGATGGGAATTAAAAAGAGTACATTTATCATGATGAGTGCTGATAATGTGTAGAATTGTTGAATCACTAATTGTACACTGGAAACTAATGTAACACTGTAGCTTAACTATACTGGAATTAAAGTAAACATAATAAAAAAACCCAGAACATTGAAACTGGTAAGTGCTATGGGGTAGAGATTCATGGTGTCAGGGAAGCATGTGAGTTTGACCCAGACAGCTCTTTTGCAAAGTGAGAATTAAGCTGAGATCTGAGGAGTGAATTAGGCAAAGAAGGGTGTACAGTATGAGTGAAGGTGGGAGGGAGCATGGCCAATGTAAACTACTATGAGAAGGCCAAGGTAGTGAGATTACAGAGCTTGTGGGGTAGCAGATAAAGCTGGAGAGGTGGGTAGGACTAGACTATGTTAAAGAATTATTAGTGCTTTTACCCTCAGACGAGTGGAAAGCCACTGAAGTATTTTAAGCATGGAGATTGGATTTGTGTTTCAGATCTCTGGCTGCAGTGTAGAAGATGAGTTGGAGTGTGGAGGGGATCAGCAGTAGGCCTGGGCAGTCTGGCATATTTGAACAACTGTGGTAACGTAGTAAGCCCCAGATCTCAGGGGCTTAACACAGACTTCCTGTCTATCACAGAGTTCAGGGGAGTCGGCAGCCCTCTTCTGTCTTAAACTGTGTCCATCGAGATCCTCTTGTCAGGGGAAGACAGAGCTTGAAGATCCCTTTTAAAGAGTCAGGGCTGGAAGTCATTTGTGTCACTGTGCCCACCTCTTGCTGAGCAGAACTCCCTGGCCCCAGCTGAATCTGCAAGGAAGGCTGGGAAATGTAGTCTTCCTGTGTGGCCATGAAGAGGAAGCAATGTGGTGTACACATATCTTGATCTCTCTCCCCTGCAGCCACTTGTGGGGTTATTTTAACAGTTCAGATAACAGAAAGTGGTGACTTAGGCTGGGAGAGTGGTGTCAGAGGTGGAGAGAGCGCAATGTCTTGGAAAAAAGATATAAAAAGTCAAAGAGCCAAGTGAGGTGAGGGAGAAGGACCTATTGAGGATGTATCTCTTAGGTTTGGAGTCTGTAACCGGGATGGTGGTGTGTACTGAGAAAGGAAGACAGGCTAGACGGGGACTTTGGACTTGCTGAGCATCAGATCTCTTTGGCACATCCAGCTGGAGATGTTAGATAGGAAATTGGGCGTAAAGGCTTCGGGCTCAGAAAAGCAGAAATCTGAACAATGTGCAAGTCATTTGGATTAGGTGCTTGAAACCTTAAGCATGGATAAAACCTCCTAGGGAGAATGCGGGGTCCTTCCTTTCCACCCAACTGCCACCAGCATCTGTGTACTGCCAGATTGCTCTCCCGCCACCCTTCCTGACCTCAGCTGAACCTTTAGATGTCCTTAGAGCCCCTTTGCTTGTCCTTAGGTGATTCCCTTGGCAACTCCCTGTAAGAGCTATTCTGAATCTTTACCTGATTTGCCCTCAAACTCCTGCTCTGCTTCTCCTGGTTTCTACTTCACAGAGAATATAGAGATTTTCAAGTACAGTTTTTAGCAATGTAATTTTCCTTCTCGAAACTGTTACCTTCCCTTTTACTATTTTAGAGGAGAGAAGGGTGTAGGTTTCCCCCACTGTCCAAAAGTAGAGGGAGCCTGTGAAACCTTTCATAAGCCCAAATTGGTGTAGCAATTACCATTAATTTATGCGGAAAATTTTTTCAGCATTCCCAGCGCCAAACATAACCTTTCTTAGACTCTTCTGGTACCTTTAGGACACATCTTGGTTGCAGGTGAACAAAATAAATCGAGATGTATTTAGATGCTGACAGATACAGTTTAAAGCTGTGGCGGCTTGGTGCGGAGATGCTGAGTGTAGATCTGGGGCAGGAGCGTGGCGGGGCCGCCCACTGCTGCAGGCGCGCACTGCTTCCATACAAACGCTCAGTGCTAGTTTTGCTTTTTGCCTTTTTTTGTAAGCGCGAAAGCCTTTAGATTTCTCTTGTTCTGTGAAAACAGGTAGAAATGCAGGTCTTTCATAAAAGCAAACTGGTGTAACTTGAACTTTTGAAAATTGAGGGCCATTTGTATATTCTTTTCTGAGACTGATTCCCTCATCTGTACCCTGGATCTCATCAGTCTCTTTCGAGTTCTGTCTCTTAATCATAAGTGGTTAAGAGTATCCTCTGGAACCGGATTGCCTGAGTTCAGATCTCACTTCTGCTATAGGTTTCCATGTGACTCTGGCCAAGTTACTTAACTTTCTATGCCTCAGTTTCCCCATTTGTAAGGTGCAAATAATAACAGTAGCCATCTCAGAATTCTTGTGATTTAGAAATGTCTGATAGCACTCAGTACTCAATATTAGTTTTTTTTTTCTTTCTTTCTTTAGTGGTTTGGTTTTCCTCTTGTTCCTTCAAACTCTTAAACTTTTAGTATGGTCAGATTCCCCCAGTTATAAGATAATTTCTGTAAAGTTAGCACACAATCTATTCCCTTTTCCCTGTGCCATTAACCGTCTTGTGCTTTCTGTCTTTACCGCCTCAGTTTACCCCTGTCAATCCTCAGCACGTTATCCTGGACTTCTGACCGATTCCTCCCATCTCCTGAAATGCATAGAAACTCAATCGCCAAACCTCGTGTTCTGTTGCAGTCTTTCTCAGACTTTGCAGGTTTTGGTGTTGATGACCACCCCCATGTCCTCGCCTCAGTATGCTCCTTTCTCTTCTAGGATGCTGTTTTGTCCCTTCTTACTTTTTTTTTTTTTTTTCAGTTTTCTGATCATTTCTTCTTAGTCCCCTTGACTTGTTACTCTTTTGCTACTTTATATTGGTATCTCTATGATATTGATTATAGTCCAAGGTATCAGTAAGATCCATGCTCACATTTCCAGTTGCTAACTGGTCATCTCCACCTAGCTGTCCTTAAAATTAACATCATCTGGATATTTGTAATTGCCTCAGAAGTGGTCTTCCTGTTTCCCGTGTGTTTGCCAATTTTTCCTTTACATCTTCAGTGTTAATTTCCTCAAGCAGAGGTGTCTGTAGTACTCCTCTCATCAGAAACCTTTACAGACATCCTTCCTGGTAGAGAAAAGCTCAGATTTGTCCTTACTGAGGCTTTTAGGATTCCCCTTAAGTTATAGGTAGATTTGGCTGAGATTAGTTGCATTATAATTGCAGAATACCTATTTACTTTCTGTTTCCATGCTGGTATGTGATTAATAGGTTTTATTTCCAAGTCAGAATTTAAAGTGCTATTTGAGGTAATTCACTTAGATATTGACAGATTAATTCAAATGATTGGTTGGATATAAGGCTTCCAACGTTTCCTTCATGCTTTTAAATATGGGTTGGTTTTGGGGCGCCTGGGTGGCTCAGTGGGTTAAGGCTCTGCCTTAGGCTCGGGTCGTGGTCTCAGGGTCCTGGGATCGAGTCCAGCATTGGGCTCTCTGCTCGGCAGGGAGCCTGTTTACCCTCTCTCTCTTTGCCTGCCTCTCTGCCTACTTATGGTCTCTTTCTCTCTGTCAAATAAATATATAAAATCTCATAAATAAATAAATAAATATGGATTGGTCAGTTGTGACTTACAGATCCATGTGACAAACTAGGGAGTTGGAGGAATTGGGGTCTGTTTCTAGTAGTCATTACTCTTTGTTACTTGCAACATTTTATTCTCTATACAGAAAAGCAAAATAAAGATTCTTAACAGAGATGAACTGTGAAGATTAGAATACTGCTACTTCTAAAGCAGTAAAAGAAAGTTTAAGAAAAAGTGCTTTTTAAAGTAGGAAAGTGATAAAATAGGATGGGTTTTGTGGTCGTTTTATATTCTTGATTTTCTGTGTCTACTACCTCATAAATGTTTATAAACAAAGTGTGGTTTGATTAGATAGGATTGAAATAAATTATGATTATGGACTAGAGTCCACATCTGTTAGATGGAATTGAAGTATGTAAGAGCTTACTTGTAATATTAAATAAATGCTAGGATCTTAGTGTATTTCACCCCCTAGAATTCTTATGTGTGTGTGTGTGTTTAAAGATTTCTTATTTATTTATTTATTTATTTGACAGAGAGAGAGAGAGAGATCACAAGTAGGCAGAGAGGCAGGCAGAGATAGTGGGGGAAGCAGACTCCCTGCTGAGCAGAGCACCCGACGCGGGGCTCTAACCCAGGACCCTGAGACCAAGACCTGAGCCGAAGGCAGAGGCTTTAACCCACTGAGCCACCCAGGCGCCCCCTTATGTGTGTTTTTAAGTAACAGCTTTACTAAGCTATAATTCATATATCATAAAGTATGATTCAGTGGTTTGCAGTGTATTCAGAGTTGTGCATCCATCACCGCTGTCAAATCCCAGAGCATTCATCACACCATAAAGAAACCCCATGCCCATTAGTGGTCACTCCCCATTCCTTTTTCCCTTTTAAGCTCCTAGAAACCAGTTATCTACTTCTTTCCTTTCTGTCCATGGATTTGCCTATTTTGAACATTTCATAGAAATAGAATCATGTAATATGTGACCTTTTATATCTGGCTTCTTTCACTTAACATAATGTTTTTTCAAGATTTATCTATGTTATGGCCTTTAACACTACCTTATTTTTTATGGCTGAATAATATTGCATTGTATGGATGGTGTCACCTTTTGTTTATCCATTCATTCAGTTGATAAACATTCTTCTGCTTTTTAGCTGTTATGAATCATACTGCTCTGAACATTTGTGTACAAGTTTTTGTATGGACATAATGTTTTAATTTCTCTTATATAAATACCTAGAAATGGCATTGATAGGTATTAACTCTGTGTTTAGTTTTTAGAAAAACTGCCAAACTCTTTCCTGAAGCAGCTTCCCTGTTTCACAGTTCTGTCAGCAGTGGAGAAGGAAGGGTTCCAGTGTCTCAGCAGCCTCACCAACATTTTTACTGCTGTCTTTTTTCTTACAGTCATTCTAGTGGGTGTAAAGTAGTAGTAGTAGGGGATCCTTGTGGTTTGGACATGTATTTCCCTAATGGCTGATGATGTTGAGCACTTTTTCCAAGTGCTCACTGACCGTTTTTATATCTTTTTGGGGGAAATGTCTATTCAGATCCCTTACCCATTTTTAATTTGGTTCATCTTTTTTACTTTTGAGTCATAAGGGATCTTTATTCTGGATACAAGTTCTTGTTGGAAATATGATTTGCAAATATTTTCTCATATGTGGGCTCTACTTGCCTCTTTTTTTTTTTTTAAAAGACAGAAAGGGCAAGGGGTGATTAGAGGGAGAGGGGGAGAGAGAGAATCCCAAGCAGACTCCCCGCCGAGTGCAGAGCATGACACTGGGGTCAATCTCACAACCCTGAGATCATGACCTGAGCTGAAACCAAGAGCTGGACACCTAACTAAGCCACCCAGGTGCCTCTGTCATTTCATCTTATATGTAGTTTTTTTTTTAATTTTTTATTAACATATAATGTATTATTTGCCCCAGGGTACATATCTATGAATCATCAGGCTTACACATTTCACAGGATTTGCCATAGAACATACCTTCCCCAATGTCCATAACCCTACACCCCCCCACACCTCCCAGCCACCCTTAGTTTGTTTCGTGAGTTCGTCTCCTTCCCCATCCCATCTTGTTTCATTTCTCTTCCCCACCCCCCACAACCCCCTGCCCTGCCTCTCAAGTTCTTCATATCAGAGCGATCATGTGATAATTGTCTTTCTCTGACTTATTTCGCTTAGCATAATACCCTCTAGTTCCATCCACGTCGTTGCAAATGGCAAGATTTCATTTCTCTTGATGGCTGCATAGTATTCCATTGTATATATACCACATCTTCTTTATCCATTCATCTGTTGATGGACATCTAGGTTCTTTCCATAGTTTGGCTATTGTGGACATTGCTGCTATAAACATTTGGGTGCATGTGCCCCTTCGGATCACTACGTTTGTATCTTTAGGGTAAATACCCAGTAGTGCGATTGCTGGGTCATAGGGTATCTCTATTTTCAACATTTTGAGGAACCTCCATACTGTTTTCCAGAGTGGTTGTACCAGCTTGCATTTCCGCCAACAGTGTAGAAGAGTCCCCCTTTCTCCACATCCTCGCCAACATCTGTCGTTCCCTGACTTGCTAATTTTAGCCATTCTGACTGGTGTAAGGTGGTATCTCAATGTCGTTTTGATTTGTATTTCTCTGATGCTGAGTGATGTTGAGCATTTTTTCATGTGTCTGTTGGCCATTTGGATGTCCTCTTTATAGAAATGTCTGTTCGTATCTTCTGCCCATTTCTTGATTGGATTATTTGTTCTTTGGGTGTTGAGTTTGAGAAGTTCTTTATAGATTTTGGATACTAACCCTTTATCTGATATGTTATTTGCGAATATCTTCTCCCATTCTGTCAGTTGTCTTTTGGTTTTGTTGACAGTTTCCTTTGCTGTGCAAAAGCTTTTGATCTTGATGAAGT
>CM052811.1:84425129-84474976 GCA_028533885.1 Nasua narica | reverse complement strand
CTGTTCGTATCTTCTGCCCATTTCTTGATTGGATTATTTGTTCTTTGGGTGTTGAGTTTGAGAAGTTCTTTATAGATTTTGGATACTAACCCTTTATCTGATATGTTATTTGCGAATATCTTCTCCCATTCTGTCAGTTGTCTTTTGGTTTTGTTGACAGTTTCCTTTGCTGTGCAAAAGCTTTTGATCTTGATGAAGTCCCAGTGGTTCATTTTTGACCTTGCTTCCCTTGCCTTTGGAGATGTTCCCTTGCCTTTGGAAGAAGTTGCTGCGGCTGAGGTCGAAGAGGTTGCTGCCTGTGTTCTCCTCGAGGATTTTGGTGGAGTCTTGTCTCACATTGAGGTCTTTGATCCATTTTGAGTCTATTTTTGTGTGCAGTGTAAGGAAATGGTCCAGTTTCATTCTTTTGCATGTGGCTATCCAGTTTTCCCAACACCATTTGTTGAAGAGACTGTCTTTTTTCCATTGGATATTCTTTCCTGATTTGTCAAAGATTAGTTGACGACCATAGAGTTGAGGTTCCATTTCTGGGCTCTCTATTCTGTTCTCTATTCTGTTCATCTTATATGTAATTTTGCTAATCAAATTACTTGGCATTAATTTTGGATGTCATTAATATTTTTTGCATTGTTTAGTATTTAAATTTATGTAGTTTATATTTCTTGCTTTAGAAAAGCTAACATGCAAACCAAAGTAGTTAATGAGGCATCAAAAATTATGGCTTTAGTAGAGTGAATGCAGATAGAACACTCCTCAAAGAAGATGAAAAGATTAAAAATTCAGGTTGAGACCTTTTGCTGTCAGATTCACGTTTTAGAGTAGCAAGTGTAACATGGTAAAAGGTTTATTTTTCTGGTCAGTATGATACTAAATTATCTTTTTTCTACAGCAGTAAACATTTTCTTGTCCTTTTTTTAAATTGAGATACAATAGACATTGTGTGATACAATAATACTTTGTGAGATATAAACATTGTGTGAGCTGAAGATGTAAGAGGTGTTGATGTGATACATTTATATACTGTATGATAACGCTAATACCTCCATCATGTCACATAATTTTGCCTTTTTTTGTGGTTGAAACAATTAAAATCTACTGATTTTAATTTAAACTTGAAGATTTTGTAACTGAAAATTTAAAGGCATATGATTAATATGTTACTACATACTAATCACATCATTTTGAAATGTGTGTAGAACAAAGACCTTTTAATTCTTTCATTAGAGAAGGATATGCTGGTGGAATGGAATTTTCCCAATACAGCCACTCTGTCCATCTGCTATGCATTATGGAAAGAATTTTGGGTATTATTAATACCCCAGTTGGGGAGATGACTGCTCCCAGTCAGGGCTCTGAGCAATCCCTTTAAAAGGGGTTGAATCTAGCACCTTAGGAAGCACCTTTTTCCAGGTTGTAGGGTAGGAGGGGCTGCTTTAGCTCAGTCTTCCCTTACGCCTGTGCAATAGTGATGAATACTGTAGGTATGTAATCTTTTTAATGTTTAATGACTGAAACTAGCAGTTGCAAGTTAGATTTTGTTTTTCTGTTGGGTGATGAGTACACCTTAAAAATCTGAAGTGTATGCAGAAAGTTCCATGTGGTTTTTATATTCGGCATAATAAAAGTTATAAGCCTCCTTCTGACTTTTCTTTGTTATAGGCCTCCGGAGTGCAAGTTGCAGATGAAGTATGTCGCATTTTTTATGACATGAAAGTTCGGAAGTGCTCCACACCAGAAGAAATCAAGAAAAGAAAGAAGGCCGTCATTTTTTGTCTCAGTGCAGACAAGAAGTGCATCATTGTAGAAGAAGGGAAAGAGATCTTGGTTGGAGATGTTGGTGTAACCATAACCGATCCTTTCAAGCACTTTGTGGGAATGCTTCCTGAAAAAGATTGTCGCTATGCTTTGTATGATGCAAGCTTTGAAACCAAGGAATCCAGAAAAGAGGAATTAATGTTTTTCCTGTGGTAAGCATCAGAAATATTGAGCCTCTGTATAACTCAGAGTTAATTTTACTGTTAGCACTTGGAGAAACCAGTTCCTGGGGCCAAAAGGATTTTCAGTCAAGGTATCTGTAGTCATTGACATATTTTTTAAAATTTATTTTTATTAAGGTTTCATAATGTTATAGTTAGATTAGTGTTTGGGGGACCAAAAATAAATTTTAACTATTCTTTGTGTACTTGAAGAATATGACTTTTAGAAGTGGATTCTTAGGTGAGGATAGGGACAGGAGCTAGATTTTATGCATTCTCTGAACTCACTTATAAGTTAACATTTCTCTAAAAATTCTTCCTGGAATCCTGAAAAGAAAGTTTACCCCACCAAAATCCTCCTCTAACACGTCTTGCCAGGAACCAGCCTTCACTTTTTAAAACACTCATCCTTTAGGGTTTTGTTTTGTTTTTTTAAAGAATTAATTTAAAGTGGGGGGGCGCAGAGAGTGAAAGAGTGGAGGAAAGAGTGGAGGGAGGGGCAGAGGGAATGGGAGAGAATCTCGAGCAGACGCTCAGTGAGACTCCCGAAGGCTTGATCTCGTGACCCTGAGATCATGACCTGAGGCGAAACCGAGAGTTGCAGGCCTAACCCACTAAGCCACTCAGGCACCCCTGTGGTTTGCTATTTTGGAAGTTGATACTATCGTTAATTGTAATTAGGTCAGTAGGGGGTAGCCACTAGCCACTGTGGCTATTTAAACTTAAAATAATTAAAATAAATTTTGAAATTCATTTTCTTAGTTGCCACATTTCAAATACTTAGCCGCATGTAACTAGTGGCCACCTTATTGGGTAGCACAGACAGAACATTTCTATCACCGCAGAAAGCCCTTCTGGACAGCATTATTCTAAATAGTGAAAAAGTGGGGTGCCTGGGTGGCTCAGTGGGTTGGGGCCTCTGCCTTCAGCTCGGGTCATGATCTCAGGGTCCTGGGATTGACCCCCACATCGGGTTCTCGGCAGGGAGCCTGCTTCTCCCTCTCCCTCTGCCTGCCTCTCTGCCTACTTGTAATCTCTCTCTCTCTATGTCAAATAAATAAATAAAATCTTTAAAATAAATAAGTAAACAGTGAAAAAGTGTTATAAGGTGATTTATGTGGCCTTTTTTCTTAAAAGACTGCTTAATTTAGTTATTCTGGCCTTTTCAAGTAAGTTTGAGATTAAGCTTGAGTTAAGTCACACGTGTGTCTCTTACTTAGTTGTACTATACTGCTTTTCTTGGTGTGGAATTCTTACGTAGAATATTCTCTAGCTTCAACTAGAAGGGTGAGTGTTAATAGCCTTTGATTTGGGGGGAGTGAGGGTCCTCTTGATCCTTTTGCCGAGCCAGGACAAGGCTAGGAGGGCTTAGCTCTTAGCTTTGTGTCACCAGCAGCTTTGGATGTGGAGTTAGGAAGTCAGAAGAATTCTGCTTTAAAGGAATGTAAGTCTATATCACACGTTAGTAACATTTCAGCAAGCCTTTATTGAACTTGATTAAACCAAGATGCTGTGTGAAATATAAATGTGGGATCAGGGTGCTTGTTCGGGGGCAGCCTATCGTTCTACAAGTCTGAGAGCCGTGAACTTGTCTACATGAGGATAGTAGCTAATGAGACTTCAGATGAGCACATTCCTGATTTGAACTTTTATTTCTACTACATTCCAAGTGTTGTGTTAGAGCCTGGGAAACAGCTTTAAGTAACACAGGTGAAGCCTCTGCCCTTCTGAGATTTATAGCTGAGTCCTAGATAAGGCAGCTGAAGGTTTAGGCTTCTAAATTGGTGACTGTTTACTTCATTTACACTACTTTTTCCCTGTTTTTTTCTTACTTTTTTCCCCCCACTGTGAGAATAACACATCATTATTAAAGAACATTTGGAAAATAAAGTGGAAAGAAGAAAAGGGAATTCAGTGTTAATGCAGTGTTTTGCACTGTTGATTTAAGAAAATGTGCAACCTTATAGGAGGTTCCCATAACAGGCTCAGTTTAGGGCCCAGGGAATGGCTCTTACTTAAGGTGTTTTAAAAATCTGGTTAGAGTAAAATCAGAACAGCTAATGCTTTTTCCTGTCCCTGACCTATTTTGCATAAAGAAAGTACCCACTTAACTTTGCAGTTGAAGCAATTCCCAGGCCCAAGGTGGTGGTTATGGCTCTGTCTCCCTCCTTGGAACTTCAAGTTGGGAAGAATAAGCATCTATGAGACACAGAGACTGCTGTTCCTGGTTTCTAAGAATAGAAACTGCCCTCTGTGGGAGGAGCAGACTAGGTGAGGTCCTCACTAGCCCTCAGTGCTAATGACTATAGAATGGTCTGGAAATATGGCAGCTAAATGAAAGCACTAGGTGTTTAAAAGTATTTACAACCCACGTAGAAGTCTATCAAGATAGTGTGGAGTGGAGGCAGGCCTGGAGTTTGGTGGCATAGGGGGAAATAATTCATGGACAAGCAGTTTGTGAGTAGGCTGAGATTTTTCTGTGCATTGTTATGATGCCTGTTATTTTTCAATATTTCTGGTGAAGAAAATGATGAAGCATATGCTGTGCTTCCAGGATTCATTCAGGAGGAGGGAGACACTAAAAGTTTTGTAAATACAAGATAATAGTAATCCTGACAGTTAAGGCATAATTATTGCTGAATTGCTAAGCTTAAAAAAAATCCTTGTGACATGTTTTATTTTGTTAGTCTAAGATGGAAAGCAAGTACTCATGTGGTCAGAATTTGCTATCTGTTTATCGGAATAGACAAATGAAGGGACTTGGCAAGTATTAAGGAGACTTTTACTTCGTTTTCTCAAAAGGAATATATTACAAGTAATCTGAAGCAAAAATGCTAAAATCTCTAGTATTTCTTTATTCAGGGTGGCAAATACTTGATTTTCAGTATACTTCTGAAGCTTTTTTTCTAACCAGAAAGAGTTGAAAAGCAAGATGGTTGTGATTAACCTGAACTCGAGCCTTTTATTGATAAAAATGGGGGAAAAATTTAAAATAAATTGGGTAATATAGTCAGTTACCCAGTGTTTGTTTGTTTGTTTGTTTTTTTAGATTATGGCTCCATTAATCTGATCTTTAATTGTTGGTTCTTTGATTTTATTCCACCTTAGTCAGCCTGAGCCATTCTCTGTGTTCCTATCCTTGACAGTGTCCAAGGAGGGGTAGAAATAGACAAATTGTATAGTTAGCAAAACTCCTAGGAGATTCTGAGGACTCTTCCCCATCACTGATGCAAACATTTAACACTGTGTAATTGTACTTTCTCTAAATATTTTTTTCATTTTTGGTATCTCTCTATCCAGGGCACCAGAATTAGCTCCTCTGAAAAGTAAAATGATCTATGCAAGCTCCAAGGATGCAATCAAAAAGAAATTTCAAGGTACGGATTAGATTTACTTCCAGACATTTAGAGATGTGGTGACGCCTGGAATGGGGGCTACATCTTTTCTAAGAAGATGTGAGCCTTGGTGACAAAGAAGGCAAGTGTTTCCTCTTCTGAGGAAAAACCTGGAAGGTTGAACCTTACTTTCAGCATGTCTTCTGCCTTATGCCGGGCTCTCTGGATCTGAACCACCTGTCTTAAAAACCTTATTCTTGATTGGGGGCGGGGCGGATGGATGACAAAAAACAAAACCCCTTTATTCTTTGGACATTGTGTGCATATTATTTGTTTAGACTGGTTTCAAATTAGTTTGGGATGCTGCTGTGTTTCTCACATAGCATATGGAGATTCAGTGGCTTACATTGGCCGTGCTACGTAATGAATTTATTATTGCCTATGAATGTGTTGACATAACGAAGTTGAAAAAAGGAGACATTCATAAATGGGAAAGGATGCTCTTTAGCTTTACTTTGGAATGGTATGGCTTTAGGTAACTGACTCATCTGTGTCCAAAGGAAAGTGCCCTTACTCCTCAAATGGCCACTTGTCTTTGACTTGCCACAGGGTGATTGGGATCCTGCTCAGATGGCTGACCATACTGACTGCCTCCAGCCAGGAGGGAAGTGTCGGTATGATGGGAAGAGCATGGGGCAGATGCCCAGAGGCCTCCCCTGGGGGCTAAGCTTGTAACCTAACTGCTGTGTGACCCCGGCCCCAAGCGCTTATTAACTTCCTTGGGCCTTGATTGTCTCCGCTGCAGAATGGGAGGCTTGGTCTGGATCGTGTCACCTCCGTGTAACAGGTTGTCCCCTCGCCTTCCCTGCCATGGCCAGCTCTAGGCAGCTGGGCGAGCCAGGGTCGCAGGACTTGGCCCAGTGTGGTTTTGGCTTTGTTTTACTCTGGCTGGTTTTTATTTTCTTGTGGTAGAACAGATTTGCTCTAGCTTGTTTTACTTAGGAAAACAAAATTCTGGCTTCTTTCCTTGAAACCTGCTGCTGCATCATACAGGCCTTGTCAGATTCTCCACGCATTTGGGTTGGTGTTGGGTCCCCGCCCCCCCGAAGTGTGTTCACCAGCTGGTTAACTGACTGACGATGGGTCCTCACCACCCTTATGCTGCGTTGCCTTTCAGTAAAGGAAAGGGATTTGCTGTATAGACTTGACCTGATGATGTGAAAGATGGTCACTTTGTCGCTTTTTTTCCCCTCGTGGAACTATCACCGGCTTTCTCCAGTCAGTCCTAAGTGGTCCAAAAGCTGACCTGCTGTACTTTTGCAGCTTAAGAAATGGACTTAATGTTACGGAGAATCAGAAAGAGTGCATCTGTTTGAAAGCTAGCAGCTGTTTATAGAGAAGCTACTGTGTGTCATTCCCTGAGTGAGCTCACTCTGCAGTGAGGCGATGAAATTGCTCTGAGAAAGCCATCAGGAGCACATTTTACATAGTTTTCACTGTGACAGATTACTTAAATGTGTAGTATACCACTGGAGAGCTAACTTCACTAGAGCAAAGGAGATGCCAGTTGTAAACATGCTTATTCTCCAATATAGTTGACTAAAATCAACTGTGCGACTGAAGCATCGACTTTGTATTTTTACTTGTTTTAAAAAAACAAGAAAGTTATTAGATCTGCTTTTTAACTTTTTATTGAAGCATAACAGATCTGTAGGAAGTGTACATCATAAATTTTTGTAGAACTCACTGTTCACAAACTGAACAAAATGGTTGTTTCTTGATTTAACAACCAGCACCCCAGAAGTCTCCCTTGTGCCCTTTCTCTCATGTCACTTTCTCTTAGTCCTTCCACAGGGGAACCAGCAGCGTGGCTTCTAGCGGCAGAAAATTGCTTGGACTGAGTTTCCCTTATACAAATGGAATCATCCAGACCGTATGCTTGTATGAAGTTTGGCTTCTTTTAGTCAGCGTTCTGTTTGTTAGTTGTTCATTTGGATGCGTGTGGTCACAGATGATTCTTCTTCCTGTGTCGTATTCCACTGTTTGTATGCACCACAGCTTTTCTGTCCATATTAGACTGGTCTTTTGAAACAGTTTCCTGTCTTAGAGAAAGAAATAGGTTACATTCCTGTGCTAGTCCTTAAAGAGAATTGTTGTTTTTCCTCCCTAGGCATAAAACACGAATGTCAAGCAAATGGACCAGAAGACCTCAATCGGGCTTGTATTGCTGAAAAGCTAGGTGGATCCTTAATTGTAGCTTTTGAAGGATGCCCTGTGTAGACCATCGTTCAGTGCCACAGATTGAAAGCTTCCGTGTTCCATGTTACCCTCTTGCTATATAAGTAAAGCAAATATGTTTAGGCCAGGGTCTCACAGAGGGGGAGCTGTCTTGTCATCTGTTAAAGTAAACTAAATATTCCGTAAACGTGCAGATGGCCCTAAATACATCTAAAATCTAAAGTTTTATTGGTGTGAAATTAAATTCTTATTGGCCAAATGCCTGTTTTGTTGAGTTGGCTTGTAAAGGTTTTTGTTAAACACATGATTTTTAATAATGCAGTCACCAAACAGTACAAGGGCCATACGAAGAGAATTACTGCCTCTTTGTAACCCTAACGGTTAACTTTCTTTTGCTTAGAGAATTGGTTACAATCTGGTTATAATTTTGGCCCAAATTCTTCATTTTCTCTTGAGCTAAACTGCATAGTGGAGAGTAAATCTCCTTACCACATGTAACAGCACTAATATACTAACTACAGTAAGACTAAGTCAGGCAGTCTTTAAACTCTAGCAAATGTGTGATGGAGACTGCCTCAGAATCGTGCACACTTCTAACCAGCGCTGATCTCGCAAAGCACTATTTTGAGCATGCAGTTGGAATGCGGGGAGCAGCTCCCTGCACCCGCAGTGGGCTCTCCGCGGGCTGGTTGGGAGACTGCTCAGAGAGTGACCTTGCATTGTGGAGATAAAATCATGGCGTGTCCTCAGGAGAGTGTACAGTACCTTGTAACAGCTAATTATAATGCAGATTAGGGCTCCACTGTAATTACAGCACTTTGTTAATGAAGATGACAAAACGGTGTATTGACAAGCTGGGACACCTGTCACATCTTTAACTGTGTCTCCTTCAGGATTTTGTTGCTTCTGGTACAGGAAGGTGTGGAAGAACACTAAAGACATGTGTTCGCTGGGGCCTCGGAGAACTTCCTAATTTCCTAGAGCAGTTCGTTGATTGTATGTGGAAGGGGGAGCAGGGATAATGGACGACACCCACGGGAAGCCACCACCTATGACGCTTGGAAATGATTGTCTTTAACATCACAGGCATAACACTTTGAACAATATAGAGATGCACACAGTTGAACTTAGAAGTAGCAGTATTGGCTTTATGTAATAAAGGAAGCATTTTTAACTTAACCTCTTGTGTAATTATTCACGTGGGAATTGGGGACGAAGGACTTTGCCTTCCACAAATGGGATAAGGCGTGTGGAGGGTGGCGTATTTCAGATAATTAGAGTTAAGATCACCGTTCCTTCCCCCTCTTACTGAATGAGGAAGTTGGTATAAAAAAGCTGGGAATCTTTTTCTTACTCCAAATGTGTATTCAAATACCGGGGTTTTATCTCCTTTCTGATTTATTTGGGAGACAAGAAAGTTATGCTTTAACCACAATACTTCTTTCAAAATTGTCTAGAAGAGTGCACTGGCTCCTGGCTTACTGGTGAGCTGCTGGTCACTCCTTCATCCTGACTTTCTGAGTTCTGTACTGCAAAGCAGTGCTTTCAGCGACAGTCTCTGTTAACAGGCCTCCCAAGAAGCGTCATGGGCCACGGCTGCCTGACTCCAGAATGAGCCGTATAGGTAGAGCCAGGTGTCTGGCCAGGGATTTGAGGAGGAAGTCACGGCATGTGGCACTTCTCGGAGAAGCAGCACTGGCTGCTGGTGTGTGTGCACTTGCATGGGGGGGGGGGTGCTGGGGGTTGGTGGTAGGAGAGGGATGCACGCTATGGGGAGGCTTTCCTACAAGGTACGAGGACGGAAGAGAACGGGAGCCTCTCCCATGGGCCAGAAATTGGGAAGATGCTAATAGTTAACTTATATCTCCACCTAGGCAAACTTTTGAGAGTCTAACTACATTCCTGAGGCGGGGGCCCAAGAATCCAGCTAACAAGAACTCCAGGTCATTCTGACGCCAAAGGCGAGTCTGAGACGTCATCGGACTCTGGTGAGGAATAAAACTGCAGGTGGACCTGCTTTCCACAAGCACGTTTACCTTCCTGCTAGCAGACATGGTGCAGGAGTGTGTTTGTGGAAGGCTGACTGAAGGGTCATCTGCTCGTACTTTTGTCCTGGGAAAGAAGCAGGCAAAGCCACTGCAAATAGAAATTCAGAGCTTGGCTATGAAGTTGGTTATTTCAGGGAATATTAATCCCCGAGAAAACAGTGAGCACAGCGACTCGGATAATAGAATTAGGCTCAGTCGAGTGGTTTCCTTGTTTGCAGAACTGCCCAGAGGGCTGGCTGGTCACACACAGGAAGTGCAGCTTCTGTTTCTTGACTGGTTTGTTGCTCTTTGGACTCTCAGACTGGATATGCCCGGGGACACATCACTTGCTCAGGATTTGGGCGTTTCCGAAATACAGACCGACAGTCTTCAGACCAAGTTCAAGCTGGGCTGCAGCTGTAAGAGGGGTCATTCTAGTTGACCCCTGGAGCAACACAGGTTTGGACTATGGGGTCCATTTATATGTGGATTTTTTACAGTATAGGACTATAAATGTATGTTCCTTATGATTTTCTTAACATTTTCTTTAAGAGTACAGTGTTCTGATACCCACAATATACAAAATGCATTAATCTACTGTTTGTTATGGCGAAGGCTTCAGGTCACGAGTAGGCTGTTTGTAGTTTACGGGAGAGTCAAAAGTCATACAGACTTTTCACTGTGCCGGGGGTGGGGGCATCTATGCCCCTAACCCGTGTTGTTCGAGGGTCACCCATAATTGCATGGTGGCCGTGAGAGGGTGAAGTCCCAGGAGCCAGGGATTTGGTTGCAAAGCTCGTGTGCCCTGAACTGTTTAGCCCACCAGCTCTATCCTTGGGCTCTGCCTGGGAGACCCACCAGCCTGCAGCCAGCGTCCCCAGTGGTCCGCCCAGAGAAGTCCAGTCACTTGCCTAAAGTCCCACAACTCCAAAACGGCAGAACTGGGGCTACAACCACTTGGATCTCTTTTGTTCTGTCCCTGAACTGTTGCCGCTGTACCCCAGGAGACTTCTTCACTTCTGACATCTGGAATTCCAAGGTTAGATCTTGCTCAGTGCCAGGGACGAGGCTGGAACTGGGGCAGGAAAGGTAACCGTTCTTTCGGGCTTCGAATCCTGTCAGACCCACATCCGAAGGAAGCTCACAGAGAAGGCATTTGTGGAGGATGTCTGGTGGTTTCTAGAATCTTGTGTTTTGGCTGCCTACAGGCCAGGCAGCCTGGTTTTTGTCCGTTTTATTGAATGTCATGCAGAGGTGACCAGAGGAAGCCAGTCCAAGGAGCCCCTGCTGACCTGGTGGGGCTGCCGGGGCTGAGATGTTGGTGGGCTGGGTGACCCTGGAGCTTCGGGTCCAGTCCGGGAGCCTCCGGAGGGCAGGATAGAGACTAGATGCTCTCAGAATTCTCCCAGAACTGTTGGGCAGGGGGTGTCTCAGATGCAGCGGCAGCACTGAGCCCGGGTCTCCCAGGGCAGGGCCTCCGCGGAGCCAGGCCTAGGGGAGAGCAGTGCTTCCTGTCAGCAGCCTGGCCGGCCAGTCAGCGTCTGTTCTTTGACAAGCGCTCTTGCCGAGCCTGGGCGATTCCCGCCTCCACACCGGCCTTCAGGGCACGGGGTTAGTTACCAGTGCTGCAGGGGCCCTGCATTTGCAGGGCGGAGGGGGGGGGCGGGGGGGGGAGCTACGGATGGATGGCCAGGAGCCATGCTTCCCGGGCCGCTGTGTCCTGTTGAGAAAGACCAGGGGGCCTGTCGACCCCTGTTCTAGCATCTACTGAGGGCAGCTGCCTCCGTCGTCTTCCCGAATGGTTCTCCTCCTTCCCCAGCCTGGTGCTGGAACTTTACCCAGGACAGCCCTGGCGACAAGGCCAGGCTGAGGCGAGCTCTGGCAGGCGGCTTAGAGAACTTGGGCTCTGCCTGGGAGACCTGCCGCCGGGCCTTGAGGCTACGTGGCACCTGTTGGGCCGGGTGGGGCAGAGGACGGATGGGCCCTGAGAGCCTGAGCTGCAGGTCTCCACGTGGCTTTATTTTTTTAAAGATTTTATTCATTTGTTTGACAGATCACAAGTAGACAGAGAGGCAGGCAGAGAGAGGGGGAAGCAGGCTCCCCGCTGAGCAGAGAGCCCGATGCGGGGCTCGATCCCAGGACTCTGAGATCATGACCTGAGCCGAAGGCAGAGGCTTTAACCCACGGAGCCACCCAGGCCCCCAGGTTTGAGAGCCCCCAGGTCGGCCTCCTGAGGCCACCCCCCCTCCATCGTGGCAGCCTTTGTTTTACCTCCTCGAGGCAGGTAGACACTGGAGGGTCTCTGCCAGGTGGTCTGAGGGAGCAGCGGTCACCAAGCAGTGCCCACAGGCAGCAGTCCGGTACGGCCCAGTCTCTCCCCCATGCCTTCCGCGCCCCCAGGTCTGCCCTTCCTGGGCCTTCAGAGGGCATGTGCCCAGCATAAGGGTTCTCAATTCTGCAGGTAGTGTGGGAGGGGGAGGGGAGCTTACTAGACGCATCGGCTCACAGGGCCGTGGCGACGTGTCTGATATGAGGCCACGTCTGGCCTCAGTTTCCCAGCAGGAGACTGACCAGGGCCCCAAACCAGTGGCCTTAGTTAAGGCCACTCACTGTTGGTGGGGGGAGTTGTGATACTCCCTCTCCCTGTACGTCCTTTAGCACAGAGTCCCCTGCTCCTAATGCAGAAGGCACATGGAAGGTACAGTGAGGGGTCACCAGTTTGGGGGGACTCGGCCACTATTCATGGGGTCCATGGATTCCAAAACCCGATGCTTCCCCTCCAGCTGCCCCACCACCCCCGGCTGAGTGATGCGCTGACAGACGCTAGAGGCGTGTTTGAAACCTGCCTTGCCTTTTACTAGTGAGCTGCTCGCTTCCGTGCCTCCTGTGGGGACTGGAAGGTTTCACGTGAGAACCACGCACAAGGTGGGGCGTGTGGTTGGCCTCGGGTATCGCTGGCCACTTGCTGCTGTTCAGTCTGCTGCCAGAAAACATGGCATCCACGTCCCCAAGTCCTGTGGGGTTCCCCTCTCCACTTCAGCCCCCTCCAGAGCTTGAGAGCAGGTATGATGGTCTCTTCTCGCTTAAAAAGCTCATGACTCCTATTGCCTTACCTGTCCGGATGCCTTGTCCTCTCACCTGTCACCTATCCCTGTGCCTGCTGTCCCCTCAGCCTTGAGCCCTCCTGCCCTGTCCTGACAGACAGCACCTGCTCTGGTGGACTCCAGCCTTCCCCAAATTCCCAGCATCCCGATCCCAATACCATTGCAACACACAGGCGCAGAGACAGCAGGGTTAGGTGGCCCGCAGGTGAGGCGACCCCCGGAAGCCGAGACCGGGTCTTGGCAATGGAGCACTGCTGGGCCTCCGGGGGGGGGGTGCACGGTTTGTGGGGGCTGGAGGCTCGAGAATATGCTGCCCGGTCTCGAGGTTCCCCTGCCAGCCATGACAGAGAAAGTGAACCCACCAGCGGTCCCAAAGCAGGCAGCTGGCGAGTTCTCGGCTTGCCTTCTCTCTGGGCTCTGCACCCTCCCCATCGGGCCCGACCTGCTGTGAGCGCCCACCTGCCCCCGCCAGTCCGACCCCACTCGCAGGACCGAGGCTCAGGAGGGCGAGGAGCATGGCCTGTGCTTGCTCAAGGCAGCCCCTTGATGGGAGGACCGGTCGATGGCTGCTACCAAGCTCCCAGGGGTGCTCACGTTCACCTTGGGCTCCTGCCTTGGTCCCATCCATGCTGGGACTCAACCCCTCAATCCTGGTGTTGCTCAAGTTACAAAGCCCCCATCCTCCTCTTGGCCCAAGGACCACACTGTCTCGGGCCCCCACAGGCGCAGGGGATCTGAGGACCGTGGCAGGTCCGGCTCTGGGCCACCCTCCTGAGGCACGGGTGAGTGTCCGGCCAGGACAGAGCTCACCTCACACAACCGCCCAGGTCACCCACGGGCTGCTCAGGGAACCTCAGATCCCCACAGGTGGAGGCAGCGGTCAGCCAAGCCATCTGGCCTCCAGGTGCCACAGGCCTGCTTCCTCTGCCTGCCTGGTGGGCCCCCAGGGCCTGGGTGGACGACCATGCCGGGAAGAGCCCAGGAGCCCCAAGACGGCCGCTAATCTCCTGCCTTTGGGGGAACCAAGCAGTACACTTGTTCTGTCCCCGAGGGAGCCATCCCCTCTGTTCCTCGTCCTGGGCCCAGCGGCAAGGTCGGGGAGCCCCAGCAGACCAGACGAGACCGAAAGTGCCGGGCGACAATGTTGGTTTTAATGGCATTAACATCCAGGAGGTCACACTTCTGTTCTTGCTGGCAACTTCTCCCGGGGGTGAGGGGCCGCTGCCTCGCTGGGCTGGGCTGTGACCCTCCAGTCCGCTCCATAGCCTTTGAGACTCTCCCCGGGGGCCGCCCGTCTCCTGAGCCCCCCCAACCCAGGGAAAGAAAACAATTGCACTGATTGACATACAGATACCCAGAGGTCCCGGCCTCCCCAGCACACACCCTGGGGCCTGTCACAGAGCTGAGAGGGGCTTTGGCGTCTACTCGGTGGCGGTCCAGGGCCGGTCCTTGGGGAATAGTGTTTATCAAATGTGACAAAGGTTCTTGGACAAACGGGGTGTCTGGCAGATCTAGTTCTGTGATCCTATGAGACTGCCGTCTCTGAGGGCTTCTCTCAGAGCTACTGGAGGTTGGGCCTGGATGACGCCGTGTGGGTGGTTTATTCGTAAGGAATGTGTAAGGCATTTTGGTAAGTTGAACAGTAACTTTTCCTGAAGAGGAGACTCAGACAGACGTGCCCTCCTTTGAGCTCCTGCCGTCCTCCTGTGAACAAAGGTGGGCAAAGGGAGAGGCTGGGGTGCTCCCCCCTCACTCCCAGGGCCCTCCAGTCCCCCACTGGGATCAACACCCCCCTGCCACTGCCTTCCCTCCAGAGGACACTGACCCAGCAAGTGCGGAGAGCCGGCGTGGCCTCCAGTCGCTGGCAGGGGCCTCCAGGCCCCTGAGTTTGGGTGAGGACCCCGGTACCGCAGGCTGGGCCGCGCGGCGACCCGGCTGGCAGCAGGGGTCAGAGAAGCACCGCCCGCCAAGGGAAGCCGCGGAATGGTGGCCGCTTCCAGGAGTCCGTCCCCGCTACGTCCCGCCCCCAGGCCTGGTCTCCTATCTGCCCCGCACCCCAGGAGTCCGGGGCCTCCCACGCCCCCAGGGGGTTGGGGACACGGTCGGGGGCAGGGCCACGACACTCACTGTTTTGTCCAGCTGCTCCTGCAACTTCTGCACCGTCTCTCTCTCCTTCGTCAGCTGCTCCTGGGTTGCCTTTAAAAGCTCCTGTAGTTTGGTGGCAGCGCGTCCCAGGTCACCGGTTAATTTCTTCTCTTTTTCTAGTCTCTCCTGGGGGCCAGAGGGTCCGAGGGGATGAGCCATCCCATGGCACCCCGCAGAAAGACCCCCGGCTCCGCCCGTGGGGCCCCGCTGCCAGCGAACTGGGAGGCCTCCGCAGAGCGGGAGGCCGCCGCAGAGCGGGAGGCCGCCGTCGCCGCCTCGCTACCAGCACTGCACAAGCTTCCTGTGACACCGGGGACGCCCTGAGGTGCACTGGGGCTCGAGTGACAGCGAACCTCGGGCTTTACTTCATGCACACAGCCACACTGACGAGTGGCATCCGGTGTGACCTTGGGGACTGAGGGATCCCACCACCCCCATCGCCCCCATGACCACCCAGTGAGGCTGGACGCTGCTCAAGGGGCCTCGTCAGGGCTCCTCTGCCCCTCCCGCCCCAGGCGGCGCCCGTGGGAAGCTGGTGGCCAGAGCTGGCCCAGGCAGCCCTCCTTGCCCGCCCCGCCCACCCCCCAACTTCTACCTTCAGCTGCGTGACCTCCTCTGCTTCTGAAGACTCGAGGGACCCCGTGCTGCGGAGCTTCTCCAGCTCTGCCTGGAGCCGACACGCCGCGCTCTGGGCCTGGGTGGGGAGAGGGCAGCGCGGGTGGGCAGGAGGCCCGGCAGGGCGGGGGGCGAGGCCGGACTGCCCCGCAGACCCCTGACCCACGTCCCCGCTGGCCCTGGCGGCTTGGGGGCTGCAGGGGCAGGGCCTGACCTCCTCCAACTCGGCCGAGAGCTTCTGCCGCAGCGCCTGCTCGCCCTCCAGGGTGGCTTCCGTCCGCTCCAGCTGCGTCTTCAGCTGCGTGGAAAGAGCACACACGGACTGTGGGGAGCGAGGAAGGACCCCCTTGGGGACCACGGCTCCGGGGCAGGCTCCACCTTCGAGTGCCCACGAGTGCTGCTTCAGCCTCTCCCTGCCGCTGGCGGCCCACCGGCCCGCTGACAGCCATTCCCAAAGCCCCCCCTTTGGGGAGATGGTGCCTCAGCCCCCAGGGACAGAGCTGGGGCGCCGAAGAGAGATGCTACTAGGACCTCTGCCGACCCCAGGACAAGGGTGTCCCAGAGCCACGGTCCCAGGCCCCTGGCCAGGGCTCTCAACCAGTTTTTTGGGTCACAAATCTGGAGAGCAAGCGCCCTGCTGGGGACGTCCCAGCAAGGGGCACGGGGGGACCAGCCTCCCTAACTGCAGGCGCACCGCCCCAGCTCCCCCTTCCGCCCCCACCCACATGGTTAGGACCCCGCAGCTGACACCTCTCCACCTGGCCGCTTCCTCGCCCTGCCCTTGGCTCTGGGGCTCCCTCAGCACCTGGCTGGCCCCTGGCTGGGCAGAGCTGGCGGCGGGGACCCCCGGGAGCCAGTGTTCAGCTGGAACGGAGGCCCGCCGCCCTTGCTCTCCCAGTGGGCGGGAGGGGGCCCGCGTGGGCTGTGAGTGACAGACATCTGGGGACCGGCTCACCGCCCTAACCTCGATGGGGTCCTGCTCTGCAGGGGGAGCAGCTGGGGACCCAGCTACGTCACCATCCTCTACGTGGCTCTTCATCTCACTCAACTGCTGCCTGACCTGAAACAGGGAAGGGTGGGGGTTGGTGCCAGTCGCAGCCGGACACGTGGCCAGCGTACACGTGCGTGCACACACAGACCCCCCCCTCAGGAGGACGGCAGATGCTCCCCACGGCCCAAGCCCCATGGGGGACCCGATCTGGCAACCGTGACCCCTGGCCGGAGCCAAACTGAGGCCCCAGGGCTAGCCCTGTGCTCTGCTCCAAGGTCAGCCGTGGAGCCCTTGCTGGGAGCAAAGGGACCACTGAGGGACACGGCCCACACAGAACTAAGGAACCGAAAAGGAAGGGAGAGGCGGCAGAGGGGCTGGTCACAAACAGCACCACATCCGTCCCGGCCCCCTCCTGCTGCAATCCACTGTTCGGAGCCCTCTTCAGGGTCTAGACAAGATGACCAGAGGACACCTGCCTAATAAAGTCCCCTCGCGTCGGAGCTCCACTGCTGGGGGCAGGTGACACACCTAGGGGTCCCCACACCCCAGGGCCTCAGATCTGAAGCAGCAGCAGCAAGACCCACGAAGCTCTGGTAAAGGTTCTAGTCAAGGGACCTGGCGGGGGGGCCCAGTACGAGCTCCCCAGGGGGCCTGGGTGGTCTCAGGCTCCCTCCAAGAGGCATTGCACCAAAGGGCATCCCCAGGCCTGCTCTCCCACTTCCCTCCCTCCCGACAGCAGCCCCCGCAACGGTGGCACCAAAATGCACAGGCCTGTGATGGTGAGAAATTCTGGGGCTTTCTCTGCATGTGACCTCCACCGGGCAGCACCCCCAGGCCCTGTCACCCAGACCCGGCAGAGGCCACGTCTTTGGTGAGTGGCCCTCCGGCTCAGGTGAGTCGGCCCAGATGGTGCCACCCTCCGGTGTGCTGGTCCCCAGGCGAGGCCCGAACAAGCAGGGGCGTGCAGGGGGGGGGGGGGGGGGGCGGGGTCCAGAGCGCATGCCCCAGCGCCGGGGTTGCTTGGCGGCGGCTGCTGGGGAAAGGCCCGCAACCGGGGCCAGACCTGCCGGCTCCTCTCCAAACACCAAACGCGTGTTTGTCTTCAAAATCTGCCAATTTCTAAGTGGTAACCACTAAGGCAAGATTTTAAGAAAGGCTGCAAATCGAGCAGTACGGGCTGTGGCCGCGGCCCCAGATCTGGTCCTGCCGCGCGGGAGGCCCGGCTGACCTCCCCAGGGGGCAGGGAGCCCCGCACCTCTGCCAAGACGGCACCCCCGTCCGGCCCCCACCCCAGGGTACAGCAGGCCTCCGTGCACACCTGCGGGCTTGACCGAGCTGGTCTGAGCCGCAGGGCTCACAGGGAGCCGCAGCCCCAAGCTCCCAGCGCCTTCCCGGGGGCCGCAGGCAGTGGAGCGCGAGCACTGGTCCCGGCAGCCGCAGCTCGGAGCCCGTTGAGCCTGCCCCTAACGCCGGGTCGGCACACACCGCCCCCCACCACGCTGCCTTACCTTTGGTGGGGTGGGGAAGCACGACTGGCCAGGTCACCTCACTCACACACACACACGCACATGCGCACACACACGCGCGTGAGCACACACGAGCCTGGCCCACCCCTCTACACGCTCACTCACCAGGGCGAGCTCATCGCTCTGTTTCTGGGCTTCACTCTTGGCTGCATCCAGCTGAGACTGAGATTCTAATAAAAGTTGCCTCAACTTGGGAGAGGAAACGGGCGCAGGCGACAGGGAGAAGGAGAAAACCAGTTCCCGCACGTTAGCACCAGATAGATGAGTGAACACGACCCATCCCTGTAACCCGGCACCCGAGGCCATCACGGGGCCCAGTGGGGACTCCGAGGCCTCCCAGAACTACTGTCCTCGGAGACTTCGGGAACACAGAAGCCACTAGGGGCCTGTCTTGTAAAACAGGCCCAAAGTCTGAGATCGAGCCAGCAGGGGGGTTGGGGGGGGGCAGGCTTGTGCGTTTCTGCTTCTGAGCAGCCAAAAACCAGTATCAGAAGTGAGCCTGTCCGTCCCCGCGAGGGAGGGAACTCTCAGAAGGCCGGCCTGCCCCGGGGCTGGCTGCGCCCCTCCCGCCCCCCCCTCCCCCGTCCTCGGTGAGCAGACTCACCCCCGCCACCTCCTTGGCGTAGCTCTGGCACTCGGCGCTGGCGGCCACCATGTGCTTCTCCAGCTCTGCCTCCAGATGGGAGGTGTGCTCCCTCACCTGGACACACACGCCCACGTCAGGGGCCTCGAGCGGGCCCGCAGGGGACAGGGTGGCGGGGCGATGGATGAGCCTGGCTGCCCGGGGGGCGGGGCTGGGAGACCCTCATGGGGTGTGGGCAACGGGCCAACGGAGGACAGGCAGAGGCGAGTCGCCGGCAACGAGACACCCCCCCAGCTCCGGCTCTCCCGGGCCCTCAGCACGGGAGGGGCAGGAGGGCTTCCAACTCGCTGGCCTGGGTGGACGCCAGGGGCACCCCCAGGCGGCCCTGGCTGACGGGATGTCCGCAGAGGGCACTGGGGCCACCTCGCACCCCACGCGACGCGGCCCGCCATGTGCCGGGGCCCAGGGCCACTGAGCCCGGGAGCGGCTCTCACGAAGGAAGAGCAGGACCGAGGAGACCCCTCCGCCTCTCTCAAGACACGCGGTCCCTGAGGGAGAAATGACTACGGGGGGGTCTCTGTAATGTGGGGAGCGGCCTGCCAGGCAGAGGCTCGCACCTACCTGCTCCGAACTTTCGAGTTCTCCTTTTAGCTTCTCTACAATGTCTTCGAGATGTTTCACTGTGACCCGTGACTGCCAAACAGGGGGAAGACCCCGTCAAACACGCGCCCCTGGAGGGGGATGGCCCTAGGACCCAAAGGTCCCCCTCCCAGGAAGCCCAGGGGTGCCCGCCCATCTCAAGTGTGACCAGCGGCCTCCTCTTTGGGGGAAGGGAGCTCTTGAGACTGAGGAGGCAGCTGTCCCTCCACAGTCGCACTTGATGTGGTGTCGCCCAAACCCAGCCAACACGCCTCCTGTCTCCCAAGAGACCCACGGGACGCCCCCCACCCCCATCGGCTTTCCCCCCTGGTTTTGATAAATTCTGACCCAGCTGTCCGTTTCTGGTCCATTATGTTTGCATTCCTAGGGAAGGGGGACACCCTCCCCGCTGCCTGAGTGACACCCATGTCACTGACCCTGGGACCGGGGCCCTTCCTCTACCTTCTGCAGTTCCTCCTCCGAGGCGCTCACTCTGGCCTTCCACACCTGCTCCTCCTCCTCCACGCTCTTCTGCAGGTCTCTGAGCATGCCCTCCTGGGGGAGCGGGACACTGAGGCGGGGCCCCCTCCCCGGAGACCCTGCCCCCCGTCCCCGGGCTGCTCCGATTCTGTCATGGGGTCCCAGGGGGGAGGAAGGTGGGGCAGTCCCGGAGTTGGGTCTCTGGCCAGTGTGTGAATGCGGACTGCGGGCCCCACAAGGGAGGCCGTCAGGACTCTCCTCACTGCGGGGTTTGCGGCCCAGGGCGAGGAGCATGGCATGGGGTTGGGCAGGAGGACTGGACCTAGCACGGCTCCTGAAGTCACAGACACGGTGGCTTCAGGCCGGCCACCAGCCGAACGCCCGCCTTTTCCTTTCCTAGTCGGTTCCCTGTCCTGACTGTCTAGGCACCCCCACCCCCGAAGAGCCATCCCCAAAGCTGCCACCGGCCCCCGTCCTCAGCTCAAGCAGTGAAGGCCTGAGCCCCTCACTCCTCCCCTTTCCCGCTCAGCCAGAGAAATGGGGCCCAGGGAGGGGCCGTGATGGCCCAAGGTCACGCAGAGCCAGCATCTGATCCCAAGGCCGTTGGCCCGCCTCCCGCCTGTGGGCTCTGCACGCTCGCTCCCGGCAGCCCCCCGCAGGCCAGCCAGCCAGGAGCCCTACCGTCTCCGCCAGGATGGTGCGGTACTGGTCACACTCGGCCTGCAGGCTGCTCTGGGCTTCCTCCGCCTCCCTCAGCTTGGAGGCCAGCTCCTGGGGGCAGACAGGGCTCTGCTCAGCCAAACACAAAAGTTTCACCCCGCTGCCCAGGGAGGCAACTCCGGGCACCCTCCCCTCCCGGGGCCAGAGGCCAGCCAAAGGGACAGCGGTGGCCCCGGCCGGCGAGGGCGTGCTGGCAGCTGAGCTTACCGACGAGGGCTCTGCGCTCGCCGGCGACTGCTGCTTCAGCAGCTCGGGGCCCTTCTCTCGGAGCTCCTGCAGCCACTCGGTGTAACTCTGCAATGACACGTGTGAGGTGGAGCCCAGGGACATTCTCTCTGGGCGCGGGGTCCCCCGGGAGCCACCCCGCCTCCTACCTGGGGCGCAGGGCTGGAGAGCGCGGGCAGCAGTGCCGAGAGGGCCTCCTTGGTCTGCGCCTCGGTCAGGCTGAGCCGCTTCTCCGATTCCTCCTGGAGGAGAGGGGAGGGCGGCCTTCAGCCGTGCGCCCTGGGGCAACCCCGGGGAGTGTCCGGTGGCGATGCCTGGGTCCCGCCTCAGCTCCTTGGAGAAGGCAGGAGGCTCCGAGGGGCTGAAGGGGATGGCGGGCTGGGGCTCGACCTCGGGCCACGTTCTGGCCACCGCGGCCCGCGCTGGGTCAGAGTTAAGCCATCTCTGCTCAGCTGGACGGCGGTAGCAAGCCAGCCCACGCGGCAGACGTGGGCTCCTGGGGCACCTCCCGGCAGGAACCCACGCACGATCGGTTCTTTGATGATAGAGCTCACCACACGAGCGTGTGTGCGTGCGTGTGCACATGTTTGTGTGTGTGTGCACGTGCACGTGTGCACGCTCAGGTAGATGACTGCCACGGGGGCCAGGGAGGAGGCAGAGGAGGGAGCATCTCCCGACAGCCACCATTTAGGGGCGACTGCTGGCCGGGAGGGGCAAGGAAGGGAGGAACCCACCCCGAAGGGACAAGGGCTCAGTGGGGGTCACGCCTCCTCTGAAGTCTGACTCACCCCAGCTGGGCTGTGCCAGGCCAGACCCCACCCGTCCTCCTTAAGGCTCCTGCACAAAATGAAGCTAGGGACGGAAGGGGGAACGGAAGGGGCAACAAAGCGAAGCCCAGCAGAGCACACGTGTCCCTGGGGACACAGAACACTCCTTTCTCAGACCCCAGGAAGGTTTCCGGCTAAAACAAAGTCTTATCTAATGACCTGTCGCCGGCAGCTTGAGCCTGCTGCCGCCATGATTGTGGTGTGGCCGGAGACCTGGCGGGGGGAGGAGGGGAGGGCACCAGAACTCCCACCGGGTGAGGGCCTTCGAGCGGTGTTCTGGAATGTGCGTGACAGACAGACGCCCAGCCTGCCACAGCACCCACGTGATCTGGACTCGGGTCTCAGGAGCAGACCCCTCCTGGCTCACCCAGCGATGTGGGCCATGCCGGTGGCCTGCTGTGGATCACTGAACTCATGACCCCCGGCAGGCCCCGCGAGTCACGTGGGTCCAAGGCAAAGGCCAGAGGACCTGGAGGCCGGCTCTTATCTATCGGGCTGCGTGCCTGGGAGCGAGTCAGGCGACGTCTCCCGTCACGGTGTCTGCCTTTGTCACAGAAAGGCCCACAGGCTGCCGGGTCACCTCTGGGGAAGACTCCTCGAAGGTGCCATAGGGGGCCTGAGGCCAGCCCTCCCACCTTGGCTTGGGGCCTCATCTGATACGGCGCTCAGGCTTCCTGGGAGGCTCCAGAAAGTCCCTGCAAAGCCCGCGGTAACAGGACAGAAGTTCCTTCTGCAAGAACGAGGCTGGGAGGGGAGGGCTGGCTGCCTGGGGCCTCTCATCAAGGACAGAAACGAGGGGTGAGAGGGGGTGGGCAAAGCCCTCACTGGCCTCGGCCGCCAGGGGCCACATTCTCCCGGGCCAGAGCTCGGCACCGGCTCCCAGCCCAGGGCTCCAGATGCAACGCGGGGGCCCCCCGCACACAGAGACACCCACACTCCCTCCACCGGGGTGGCGCAGAGCTCGGGACCCATCTGGCTCCAGGGACCCAGTGCTTGCTGCTAAAGATGGCCTTCCCTCCATGATTTACCGTCAAGATCAACCGCAGAACCCACGGGGCCAGGATTTCAGAGGTCCTGAGAAAGTGCCAGGGGGTGGGAGTGGGGAAAAAGTCCAAGAGAGTCCACAAGGATGGCCCAACCTTGGCCTCACTTAACGGCAATCCAGCCAGGTGGGCTCACGGCCCCACCGCCTGTCTATGTGCCCTGCTGGCAAAGGGCCCAGCTGAGAAAAAGCGCCAAGGATATGCTTCCCCCTTCATCCTAAGGAGGAAGGAAGCAAAGGAAGGAGAGAGATGGAAGGCAAGGAGGAAGGTGCTGGGCCCCTGGCACGGATTTCTGAGGCTCCAAGGCCAAGGCTGCTCCGCACCCTGTGCGTGTCGCCTCCTTTGCTAAACCAGCAGGTGGGGCTGAGCGCGCGGGACTCTGACCTTGGCCTGGGTCAAGGAGCGCAGCTTCTCCTCGCAGGCTCTCTCGGCCGAGGCCAGAGCCTCCATGGCCTTCCAGTTCTTCTCTCGGAGGTCCTGGGGGAGGTGTGGGAAAGGTCAGCGGCCGGGTAGGGGCAGCCGCCCCCATCCCCCACAAGCAGCCTCGGCCGGGCTCGGCAGGGCAGGAGAACCGTCCCAGACCCCACTTGGGACCCCACAGGGAGACTGCGAAGGGACAAAATGCCCTGCCTCTGGACCCATGTCTGCTGGCCTCCCCGGGGAACCCGCTATGGCGTGGCTGTGAAGAGAGAAGAGAGGGTCAGCCTGGCACCTCAAAGAAGAGGCTCCTGCCGCCACCGACCCCGCGGCTGGCTCTGGCTATGCCAGGCCCAGGGAGGTCCGGGCAGGGGCTCCCCAGGGAAGAGTGGGAGGGGCAGCCCGACGGAGAGGATGAAGCTAAGGTCCCCCCGCACCCCCTTCTCCTGACGCCAGTCTCCCTGCTCCAAGGTGACCCTGGGACCCAGACCAGACCAAGCGGAACATTCCAACCCCATCAAGGACTGGGGGTGGGGGAGGGGGCTCCGCGCTGGGGCACAGGGCCCAAGCCCACCCAGTGGCGTCAGCCCCGGGAACATGAGGGATCCAAGGGGACAGGAGGCCTCATCCAAGCCCCCAGAAGTCAGCAGGCTTCCAGCCGTGAGCAGCACAATGGGACATGAAGAGGGAGCCGGGCCCCTTCCCGAGGGGTTAGGGGTGAGTTTCCCACAAGCCCAGCCTCTCCCACCCCTCAACACTCACGTTGTTCTTCACTTTCTGCTGCTCTACCGCCTCCTTGAGCTCGGTGGCCTCCTTCTCCAGGCACCACACCTGGGACTCCAGCTCCTTGAGGCTGCGGGGAGAGAGGGCCGTCACCACTGGGCTCCGAGCGCCCACAGTGTCTGCAGGCTCCGTCTACGAGTGCCACTTCTGCTGCTTGGACACCCACCCAGAGCCCCTCAGCTGGGGTCAGTCCCCTCCCACTAACCCCAACCACCTCATAGGGCACAAGCTTTCGGGGGGGAGGGGGACATGCCCAAGGAATTGCCCCCGCCCCATCCTCCCCACTCATCCCAACGGCCCAGGGGCCTGGACGCAGACCCGAGAGGCCACCAGACTTCCACCTGATGACACTGGCCGCTGGGACGGCAGAGGTCAGAGCACCCCAGGGGCCAGGGCAGGGGGCTACCCAGACAGCTGGGTTTCGGGGATGCTTTCTCTTCTAGCGAACTGCGCCCTGACACCTGGTGTGCGACTTCTGCTCAACCTGGTCCCGCCCGCTGTGTCCCCACAGACACGTCAGCAGGCCCCTCCCGCGGCCACGCCCGGCCCTCCAGAGACATGGGCTGGGCCCTCGCGGGACTACTGAGCCGAGCGCCACTGCTCTCCCCTGAGGCCGGCAGCACCACCCTTCGTCCAAAACCTGCCTCTGCTGAGCCCCAAAGGCTCCTCTCTCGGGTCCCCAACAGGCTCCGGGGGACGACTGCCCTCAGCAACCCGAGAGCGAGAAGCGGACGTGGCTAGAGAGGACGAGTCATTCCAAGGAATGGGCTTCAGGCACACACTTCACTACGGCAGCTTCGGCCTTAAGCTTCAGGACGGGGAAGGTCCACGTGAAACTTGAGGTCGTGCCCCCCAGAGGGGCCTGCCACCAGCCTCAGTGGGCTGCCGCCGCCAGATGAGAACATGCCCATCTGTATTCGTGTTCATGGGCCACGGTCAAAAGCACCTTGAAAACCACCATTCTCAAGCATCTCGGGGCTGGACCCAGCGATCTCAGTGGCTAAGGGCTGAGCCCGCTGGTCGGCCCACGCAGCCCCCCTGGGAAGGCCCCCCTGCCACTCACTGCCTCACCTCATTACTCTAACACCAGCCTTCGGAAAAGACCTTCAAGTCAGTTGTCTCCTTGGGTCTTGCTTTTATGCCCCAAGAACCTTGACCCCACCCTGAAAACTGTGCCGGGACCACTCGCAGCCTTTCCCTCGAGCCCCCTGCATCATGTAAGAGCCTGCGGTGGACCCCATGAGCAAACCCAAAAGGACAGGAGCCCGAGGAGGAAGAGGCAGCAGGCAGGTGGCAAGGACGCGCCGACAGTCACCCCCGTGGTGGTCCAGAGTTCCAGAACCCCTGGCTCGGATGGCTCATCTGCACCCAGAACAGGATGGCCTGACCTAGACGCGATTTTCAGACGAACTCGGAATGTTTATAAAAAACCAGTTTCTGCCAAACCCATCTGCCTGGAGCAAAGAATTACGATTAACAGTATTTGCGACGTGACTTAGGCACCCTACACGTTTGCTTCACACATGCTCCCTGTGTGGCCCCAGAATTTGATCTTAAAATATGAATGCAAAAAAATACAACAAAAACAAAATCCACTCTAAATCCAACGCAACCTCCCTACTCCAGCAAACAGCGCGAGAAACGAAGTCGGCCTGAGCGTTCCGCAAAGCAGCACAAGGGGAAAGGGGCGAGAGCTTGGTTCTGGGTCTTGTACATGGCGCTGCTGGCTTCCTTCCCCAGCCCCTGAACTCGGAGCTGAGGCTAAGAACGAACCATGGGCCGTGGCCCGAGGAGGCACAGGCGAGGTGACTCACTGGCAGCCGCCCAGGAAACTGGCCAGAACAAGGGAACTTTGTCAGCTGACGGCCGGGGACACGTCTGGCCGTCCGCATGGGGACCAAGGCCAACCTCCATGCCTCACCGCCACGTGGCTGCCCCGCGGAGGCCCGGCCACGGACCCGGCTCCCAAGCCCGTGGCCATCTGTTTCAGGATGCATGTCCCAGAAGTGACGGCCCAGGGACTCCAAGCCCCCTAAGTCTAGCCACTTCCCCCCGGGTGTCGGCTCCAGCCTTAGCAACAGCAAGCAAACCGTCCTCCTGAGCACAGCCTGGGGCCGGGCCACCGACGCTGAGGGAAAACCAGGTCTGCCCGCAGTGAAGTTACCTTGCGGCCAATCCGGTGACTTAGCTCCCAACTGCACCGACGCAAATCTGGGCAGAAAGCCGAGTGACCCCCCGGGTTCTCCCTCTGGGTATGTGACCCTCGCCTCGGAGACCCTCCGACCAGCCAGTCCTTAGTCCGAGACATGGATGGAGGAACAGGAGGAGGCAGAAGGTCTAGAACCATCGACCCGCTCTAACCCCCTTGGCTGAGGCACCTGCCGCTTTCCACACGGACGCGTCTCACTCCTCAGGAGGGGGCAAGGAGCTCTTTGCAAGGATGACCTCTGACAGTGGGGAAAGGCCAGGGTCTGTGCCCCCCGCCGAGGCTGCGGCCCCCCGTTTCCACTTACCGGGCCTGCTGCTCCACCTGGCTGGCCTGGAACGAGAGACAGAAAGCACCACAGTCACTAGGAGACCGGCCCCGTGTAGAAGCCGGTCAGGACAGGACCCCGACCACCCTCGGTCCTCTCTACGCGGCAGGACGGACCGTGGCCTCGTCCCTCCCCTGCCACAGGCTGACCTGGGTGTCCTGCGTGTCCCGGGCCTGGCCCGCCTCCAGCAGGGCCTCGATGGACCGGATTCTCTCAGTGAGCTGTGCGTTCTCGGCCCTGGCCTCTTCGAGCTGCCCGTGGAGACCGCTCAGCTCCTCGCATCTGCTCTTCACCTCTGCCTCGGAGGACTGCAGTTTGCTGTGCAGCTCTGAGGGAAAGGGGAGCAGGGTGGGCAGGGGCAGGAAGCGCTGGGAGGGACACCCCTCACCTCTCCTCTGCACATAGCACCCAGGGCTCCCTCCCCTGCCTCCTCGGTGTGCCTAGACTGCTAAGACAGGGTTGTGGCCATTGGGGCATCTCACCAGCTGAGGGACAAAGTCACTCTGGCTTTGCTTTCATGGACACGTTGTGCCCTGGGATCACTCCTAGGAAAATGCTGGAAATCTAAAATGGATTCCAGCTGCCATTGCTAAACGTTTGTTCTCTGGGAGACGGGCTTGTACCAGCGAGTTCTGCTTAGGTGGCTGGAACCCAGCACTCCCGCCGACCACCCCAGGCTCCTGCTAGTCTGGCCGCTCTGCTTCCCCGTGCCCTCACTTCTCACAGGCCAACGAGGCACGTGTGTTCCGCATCCACTGCCTCCCAAATCCCACCCTGGATCACCAGTAGCCCTGGGGCCACCTGGGCCCAGACTGTTGCCTTTGGACAAAAGGGCTGCAGAAGCTCCAGCGCTGGTCCCCTGGGCTCCTCCTGCTCCTCTGGTCCATTCCCCACCCAGCACCAAAGCATTGCACGTGCAACGGGCTCCTGCCATCCCCATCCCGGGCGCCCCGAGTGCTCCCACCCTGCTACACAGGCACCCAACCCTCACTGTGGGGGGTGACCTAGGCCTGCCCTCTGGCCCCACACTGTTCCAGTCACGCTTGCTGACTTTATGCACCTGTTTCTTGTACAGGCCGCGTTTAAGTTCATTCCCATTCTCAGGGGCCTTTGCTAGCCATTTCTGGCTCTTCCTGGTCTCGATGAGAGCAGCACCTCCCTTCCCATCACCCAGACTCGGCTTGAGCATTCCCTCTGCCTCAGAGAGGCTTCCCCCACCATCCAATCTAAAGCCACATCGGCCCATTAGAGTAGAGGTCAGCAAACTAGGCCCACAGGCCACCCCTGGCCCACTCTCTGTTTTTGTAAATAAAGCTTTATTTACAAAAACCCTGTCTACACCTTGCCTAGGGCTGCTTTAGCATTAGGGCAGCCGAGGTGAGCAACTGTGAGAGACCCCAGGCTTGGCTCTTGAAAGACACTGCACCCGAACCCTGCTGTGGGCCATGCTGGCTCTCCGAAGCCCGCGGAGCACAGGTCCACGCACGGCCATCTGCCTGTGTCTGTCTCTCCTACTGGAGTGGGGGGCCCTGCTGTCACTGCTTCTCTCCTGGCCAAGCACTGGGTGCCCACAGCCGTGCTCGGCCCACACCAAGCCAGCGACTATGGAGCCATCCCTGGCCCTGTCCGCTCTGTTTCCCCAGGGCCCTCCCCCCACTACACTGTGTTCTTCGGATGGCGAAGGTGACCTCCAGGCCTAGGAGGACCACGAACCCGCCTTCCAAACCTGGCCTCTTGGGCTGAGTGAGCCAGGAGGGCCAGAAAGGTGCAAAAGGAGGCAGCCGAGAAGGTCGAAGGCCTCCAGGGTGCTGCAGCTCACCCAGAACCACGGCTCCAGGTCGGGGCCCCGTGGCAGGGGAGGCTCCAGCTGGAGGCACCTTGCACACCCCAACTCCCCAGCCCAGCCCTATCCTGGCTGGGTGCCACTGCCACCCCACGACTCCCTTGGGGACAGTCAGGGATCCCATGCCGCCTCACCTACAGGGCTGGCCCGTTTCTGGGGTTCCGGCCCGGCGGCAGTGCACGTGTGGCACGCACCCAGGGCCGTGCGGGCCTCGGAGCCCGGGCGCCGCCCTTACCGGCCATCTGCTGCTGCTGCTCCTGGGCCTTCTCGGCATCGGCCCGCAGGCTGGCGTGGCTGGTCTGGGAGCGGCACAGTTCCCGGCTGACCTCGTCCAGGCGCTTCTGCAGGGCCTCCTCACTCTCCTTGTGAGTCGCCTGGGGACCAGGTGTGGGGGAGAGGGCCGTGAGGAGGCCGGAGGCCCCCCTAGCGGGCTCCAAGGCCGAGGACCACAGAAAGCTCTTAACATCCCGCCAACCAGCCCCAACAACTGCTATAAAATGCTCCTGGATTTCGGAAGTTGGTTTACCCACTGAGAACGTTAGGGGCCCCCCACCCTGGCCCCCGCAGAGTAAGTGCTTGAGGAGGGGCCCTAGGTGAACAGGCGTGGTCCCTAACAAGGAAAAGCCCCATCTCGACCTCAGTGTGACGCACAGAGATGCTTCTCGCAACCTAAGCCTACAGTCTAACCTGGAGATTTCCCATGTGGGCCCTTCCAAGGTTCGCACCCGTCGAGCTCTTTCTTTGGGGAAGCCCTCTGCTAGGCACTGTGTGGGCGTCGGCACGGCTAGTCCCCAGACGGCCCAGGACGCAGGTTACGGATGGGGACACTGAGGCTCTGAGACCCCCAAAGGACACCGAGGGCCTCACGGTCAACCCCAGGACCGCAGAGGAAGAGCCACACGCCCCCACCCTCCCTCACTGCCTGTGGTCGGCCGCTCCCAGAACCTCTGGTGTCCGGGAGGAGACGGGAGTCTCTGTGGACTCAGGCTGGGGACGGGAGCCCGAGGCCTGGGAGGACAGGAGATGCTCCAAGTCTGGGCTTACTGGTGAGAGGCAGGCTGAGGCCTTGGTCCTTTAGAAATGGCACATATAATGGTGGCAAGCTGGGGGCCAGAGTGGAGGTTCCAGCCCCAGAAGCAGAACCAACCAGAGACCTTTAAAGAACAGTCACGGCCAGGCCCACCGCGGGGGGCTCTGATCTCGCTGGTAGGGGCAGACCTCCCTTCAGGAAAATCGGCGCACGGCACGTTATCCATCTCGATTCCACCGGAACCATCCAAACCGTGTTCCTTTTCGGTCCCTTGTACGCACCCTGGCACCAGTCTGCACGTCTGGCATGTTAGTACCTTCCACGACACAGCCCCCTGCCCCACGTGCTGTGGCCTAACTTCGGTGACTGAGCTGAACAAGGGCCCAGAGTCCTTCGGGCCACCAGGATGTCCTCCTCATCCCGAAGAGTTAAATGCCCAGCAGGCATGACACCCAGGGTCCCCACACCCAGTCATCCTGCCCCTAAACTGGCCAGCTGGGGGATCCAGAAGTCACATCACATCAACAAGCAGCAAAGCCCCCCTGGGCTGAGGCCACACCGGGTGTTGCCCAGTGCACTCTGGGGACGGGGACAACCTTCCTCTCCCTGAGCGAGAACAGCCAGTCTCCTGGGAAGACAAGAGCTTCCTGGCCACTGCCAGAGGTTGAGAAGGAAGAGTATCTGCCCAGCCTCAAAGCCAGAGACTGCCGTACCACGGGTGGTGGCCAAGAGCGCTGGGGCTGGACCCAAGGGTTCAAATCCGGCCTCTGCGTGAACTTGGGACCAGTCATTTAACTTCCCTGTGTCTCAGAATTCCTTACGGATAAGTAAAGATAATACCAGCACCTACCTCATGCGATTAGGATGGGAATCAGCCGAGTTAACATTGCAAAGCACTGAGGACAACATTTACCACACTGCAAGCCCCCATTCGGTGCAACCTCGCTATCACCATTACAAACGAGGCCCGGGCTGAGGGTTCCAGCCCGAGCCCCGCATGGGCCGCCTGCTGTCAAAATCCTGGCTGCCAAGGAGATGACCCAAGGTGGCCAAGTGAGCTGGGGTCTGTCCCCGCTCTGCAGAGGCTTGGTGGGCGGGGTGCACAGGGCGCCGAGGGGAGGTCCCCGCACTCACTTGCAGCTGTAGAACCTGCTTCTCGAAGGCGGCCGTCTTGGTCTCTAGAGCCTTCCGCTGCTGCTCCTCCTGCCGTGCAGCCTCTGACTTCTCCACCAGCTCCTTGCTGACCTTGCTGAGCTCCTGCCGGAGCTTGGCCAGCTCAGCGTTCTGCCTGCAAGACAGTCCCCAGCCCCCAGCTGACGGAGAGCAGCAGCCCCAGGTCCGCTCTCGCCGGCCCCAAGGGCTGGCCCTGGGTGACGGGGGCTGGCGGGCGAGCCTTCCCTCCAGGGTACTTGTGCTTTCCCAAGTGGCTGCCCAAGTCCTGAAGCCACTGTCAAAGCCTCCTGTGCTACCTCAGCCGTGTTGAGCTCTGATGTGTGTTGGTGAAGACCGTCTTTGACTAGCACGGGATATGGACCAGACGGAACAAACAGCAAAACACGCACTACGGTATCCCATGGGAACCCCGCCCAGAAACAGCTGGAAAATTCAGAGAAAAGGGGCAAGACGCCCTCCTCCTCACTGCTGATTTAGGACGAGACAGGCTCCAGACGCCGGCTGACTGGCCGTGGTACCCCTGCAGGTCGGGGAGGGGGACAGCCAGCGGGAGCCCATGCGCCCCACCTCCCCGTCCGACTAGACCACAGGTAGGTCAGGAGGCCCCCGGAAGTGGCAGGTTGAGGAGATTCACCAAACAGACCCTGCAACATGACGCAAAAGCTGGATCCCTGGACCGGCAACAAGTCCGGAAGCAAAGTTAGGAGAATTGATTTAAAGGAAAAGAAAGGCAGTCCAGACCCACCTTCCCCAGTGTAAGAAGACTATCGGCACGCCGGCCTCCTTCACTAGGACACAAGACACGTCTTCAAGGCGGGGCCGACTGTCCAGCCAAGGGCCCATACCGGGCCAAAGGGGACAGACAAGACTGCCGACCAGCCAGCATGGCGGCAGCAGACGGGGAGGCACGAAGCCTGGCGAAGGGCAGCTGTGCTCTGCCGGTCGAGGGGCGGGTAGGGCGCTCGCACCTCTGCGCACCTGGCTTTTCCCGCCTGTACCAGGGTGGCCGTCCCAAAGCCCTCTGCGGGGCTGCCAGCTCACACTCTGGAAGGCCAAGATTCCAGACAGGAGGGCTTGCAGGAAGGGCGGGACTCCAGTTCCCTTTGTCAGTGCTCCTTTTTAGCAAACGGGGATGCTCGGGGGATGACAGAGAACCCCAGAAGGTCCCTCTGGGAGACTTCAGGTCAAGAGAAGGCAAAAAAATGTGAGTCAAAAGAAGACGTAGCAGAGCTTCTCCTGGGCCAGCCTGTGGGACTGTGAGGCCCCATCAGCAAGCCCGAACCGTGCGGCCCTTCACTCAGCGAGGTCACTGCTGCCCGCTCGCCGGACGCCCTGGCACTTGAGTTCCTGACAGGCGAGGCTGAGAGTGAGAGCCCCGCTAAGCTGGCCGGGCCGTGTGCTGTAAGGGGTATTTCCTCCTCACCACCTGTGCGTCCGAGGCAAGCGTCCCTTCCGGCTCAGGAGACCCCGTCCCCAGTGGAGAATCCAGGGGCTCAGGTCTATAGTGGTCCCCACATCACCGTCAGACTCTGATACTGGACAATCCGCAAGCCCCTGATATTCTGGGCCAGCATCAGAAGTTTTCAAAAGCCTCTTAACGGGATGTTGTGAAGAAGGACACGGAAAAAGGATCCACTCCCCAGAAAGGCCAGAGGCCAGCACCAGCCAGGACCTGAGAGGCCCCTGATCGTGTGGACACCAGGCCCGGACACCGGGCCCGGGCTCACGAGGGGGAGCCACACGAGGCCGCCATGCCAGCCCCATATCCAGTAAGAAGCTGGAGCGCACCCGCACGGCCCCGAGGGAGGTTTCGGGGACGCGCCCCAGCTCCGGAGCCTCAGGAACGGGCCCGCCTCAGGAAGGGGCCCTCATGCTGTCTGAAGGGGGTGCTGGGCTTACTTGCTCTCCACCTGGCTCGTGGCCTGGTTCAAGGCATCCCTCAGGATAGAGTTCTCCTGCTGCAGACGCGCCAGCTGCGTGTTGGGGCCGTTCTCCAGCTGCTCCTGCAGAGTCCGGATCTGAGGAGTCAACAAAAAGGGGCATCAGAGAGAGCTGGCTCCGGGAGCCAGGCCGGGAGGTCCCAGCCCACAGACAGAGGCAACGCGGGTATCACCTTCTCCACACGAGGGGAGGAGGAGCCCTCAAAACTGCGCAGTTCTGGGGCACCTGGGTGGCTCAGTGGGTTAAAGCCTCTGCCTTTGGCTCGGGTCATGATCTCAGGGGCCTGGGATCGAGCCCAGCATTGGGCTCTCTGCTCAGCTGGGAGCCTGCATCCCCCTCTCTCTCTGCCTGCCTCTCTGCCTACTTGCGATCTCTCTCTCTGTGTCAAATAAGTAAATGAAATATTTTTAAAAAACCCAAAAAACTGCACAATTCCGGCATCAGAGGCAGGGGGACCCTCCAGCAGGTGTCCCCGCTCTCGTCTCTGCTTCCCCATCTACACCCTCCAGGCAGCGAGCCCTCAGCCTGGGCCACAGGCCCACTCTGCGCGCGCCGCCTCTGACGAAGCCAGAGCTGTGACACCAAGTGCAGAGCCACAAGCCACAGCCAACGGCGGCCCTGAGGGGGCCTCGTTTCCTGCCCGCTGATTTCCCGGGGCGCGCCCTGAGCCCTGCAGCGGCCCACCGCGAACGAGCGCCAGTCGGGCTGTGAGGTTCAGGGCTGGGGCCCCACGGGCCGGGCAGGTGGCCCCGGCTGGCGTCGGGCAGCTCGTGCCTCTTGCCTCAGGGGGTCCTCCCAACCTCGAGTGGAGAGAGGAGAGCCAGCATGCCTGTGGAGCCCTGGGGAGGCTGAGCGCTCGACCCTCCGGTGCCCCAGAGACGGGACATGGTGCGGGACGTGACACTGGAGATCAGGCTGTTTTCAAAAATAGCGCTTTCAAGTCTGTTTTCTATCTTCCTGGTTGTTGACATGAAACGCATGCACGGCGGACGGACCAGAGCTGGCCAGATGAAACAGCCCCTCCCTCCAAAACCAGACCAGAGGCTGAAGACCGGGCGTCCTCCAGCGCCCTCCGGGGTCCGCCCGTGCCCCCGGCCCAATGACCGGGTCCCGCAGCCCTGCCCACCTTGCCCTGCAGCTGCTGGACCTCCTTCACGTGCTCCCGGTAGCTGGCCTGCATGCGCGCCTGCACGGCCGCGATCTCCTGCTCCCGGGCCACGAGCTGCTTCTTCACCTTGGCCTCCCCGGCCGCGGCCTTAGTCTTCTCCGCCGCCAGCTCCTAGGACAGCACGGAGGGCAGGGAGGCAGTTAGGCAAGGGAGGGCGGGAGCTCGTCAGGGGGACCAACGTCCTCACGGCCCAGACATCGCCTCATCCCCTGACGGCTTCCCGAGTGCCCAGACACACCAAGCCGGCCAGAGCGGAGAGCCAGCAGGAGACGAGGGGACCCCGGAAAGCCCTACTTGAGTGCTTGTTTCAGGACTGAAGAGGCAGCGGGCCTTGAACTGGGGTTGGGGAGGAGACAATGCCCGTCCCAACAATGACTAGGGGGTCGGCCCACTCTTGCAGGACCTGGGGCTCTGGCTCAGCTGCTCGGTCCTCCTCCCCAGCCTAGGGAACACCGGCTCTGCTCAGCATCAGAGGCCCACGATGAGCACGGGATGCTGGGCCTGGGGACCCGAAGCCTCAGGCGGAGGCAGAGCGCAGGGTGGGAAGGGCTGGTCGAGGGAGAGAGGCTGGCTGGAGCCTATGTCATTCCTGGAAAAACGGCCATGCTCGGAAGCCACGGGAAGCAGAGCGACAACTGGGGGAAGGCTGACACAAAGAGGCCCCTGGGGCTCGGGGTGCTCCCTGTCCAGCGGGCCTCCAGCCAGGCTGACGACCACCTGGTGCGGGCCCAGCTAGCCTGGGTGACCAGGTGACCGAGCATCTCACAGGATTCCAGCCCTGTCCCATCCCTCTCCTGGGCAGGAGGTCAGAGAAGTGGGAAATCCTCTCCTTCTCCAGGCCAGGGCTGCCAGGGAGACCCATCCCCAAGGGCCAGAGTGTCCCTCCGGGCTGGGACGGGAGCAGATCAGAGGCTGGGGGAGGAGCTAGGCTGCTGGGGTGGCTGCTGGGCGCCAGAGCTGCCGTGTGTGCCCGGCCTTCCAAGACCATCTCGGACCCCACGGCCTCACCATTCACACAACCATCTTCCCAGCCCTGCCCGGGGGAGAGAACACCAAGGGACACGTCACTGATTACTACAGGAACGGGAGAGCTGGCCACCACCGTGCGTCCGGCCTGACACGAGCAGGTGTCTCACTCCCTTCTCTCGGTAAGATGGGGGTCACGATCCCCATTTTACAGCTGACTCACAGAGCCCTGGGGGAGCTATGTCCCCCGAGGCTAGGAAGGCTTCCTCTGAGCCATGCGCTGGCCCTGGGCCTCGGTGGCCACTTGCTAACAAGCAGCCTGCGAGGCTGAGCCAAGCGAGGGGGCCAGGATTACAGGGACAGATACAATGACACATGACTGCGGTGATGGCCTCCGGGGTGCTGGAAGAAGAAAGCGGGGCTCTGGAAGGCTTCTCGAGGGAGGGAGGCCAGGAGCCTTCTCGGATAAGGGGAAAATTTCCAGCCAGCCACGCAGTGAAAGGCATTTGAGGCTAAAGGAGGAGCAGGAGGAGAGGCCGAGGGGCGGCAACGAAGAGCCATGAGTTGGGGGAGCGGATGGAGCCAGAGCTCAGGGGCGCAGGCTCCGGTCTGAGGATTACAAGCCGCTGGCAGAGCCCTCACGGGACCATGGTAGCACCTGGGAGCCCAAGAGGGCCTCCTCGGGCTGCAGGGAAGAGGCTGTGGTCAGGGGAGGGGGGCCTGGCTGGACGCCTCAGAGCGAGATGGATGACGAGCACCCAGTGGGTGTCCCCGTGTGTCTCACGGAGCCCTGCGGCTTGTAGCCTGGGAGCTGCTCCATCGGGCGACAGCCGGAACGCACGCGGACGGGGGAAGGGCATCTCCAGGGGGGCTGCTGCTGTGGGTGTGGAATTCTTGTCGAGCGAGCGGCCACCCCAGAGAGAGCAGTAAGTGTCCCGCACTAGGGGCAGCATCTAAGGGGCTCCTTGGGGTACACTCCCCCCTGCACCCGCTGCCCTGCCCGCCATGGCTGGAGACCCCAGGGATGGAGAAGCAGCAGGCCACCGTGACTGCCGGCGGCTGCACCCACTCACTCACCACACCTCCAGCTCACCCTAAATTCAAGGGGCGCGGGCGCAAGGAGCTAGCCAGACGCCCGCACAGCCGAGCAGCTGCGGGAACGCGCGCTCCCGCTTCCTCTCACTTGCCCAAATCTCACAGGGATGGCTCAGTCTGTCCGGAAAGAGGACACAGGAGGACGGCTCCCTGAAACCACACATTAGCCAGGGGCGTGCTGGCCAGCTGGCGGAGCACGAACCAAGAGTAACCGTCCAGAAGGTTCATCTTCTGCTCTGGCCGTCCCCACCACACAAACTTCACCGTTCGGCTCCGGGCCACGTGCCTGCAGCTGGGGTCAGAAACTCAGGCTGCCTCGTTTCTGACTAGTCTCGAACAAACAGGTGGAGAGGACCTGAGGAAGGGCCACAGGCCAGACCGCCTGGGACGTCACCAGTCCCAGGCCATCTCCCTGGGCCTGCCGCCCTGACGGGAGAGGCAGGTGAGCAGCGAGAGAGTGAGAGCAAGCCACAGAATTTTACTGAAAAAGACGGCTTTCGAACCGGGTGTTAACGAGCCGCGCAGGGCTCTCCTCAGGAGAGAGGCAAGGGACAGGGCCCAGTGAGCTCTGACACGGGTGGCAGAGGGTGTGGGGTGGGTGGCCCCTTGTGCCCTGTGTCCCGACACATCGTGAATGATGCCCCCAGCCCTCGGCGTCGGTGGCACGGACCCGTGGCGATCATTCAGGAAGCACGAGCGGTCCCTGGGTGGCAGGCCGTCAGCTGCTAAGGAGCCAGCCATTTCCCTGCAGGTCCGCTCCACCCGCAGCAGAAAAGGAGCTCCTCCACTCCCCTCCCCATGAGATTTTGCTCCCATTCTCAACAAAACCACCTTGCGTCCGCTGGGCCGTCTCCTCTCTGGGTGCATGCCCTAAAAAGGTGGCCCATCGTGACCCGAGGGCCCGAACCCCCGACGTAAGGTCCTCGCATGCTTAGTCCTGTGGTCACAGGAGGGGGGTCGCCACAGGTGACCTGGCCCCAGGTCGTCAGGCTCCCAGATTGCAGAGGCCTTCCCGCCGCCACAGAGGCACCAGCGCGAGAGGCGGTGGCGAGCTGGCAGCCGAGGCCAGAAGGCTGACCCACCTTTGGGCGGGGGGGGGGGGGGCACACGCAGCTGTACCTTATTGAGCTCCCTCAGCTTGCTCTTGGCGACAGCCGCGTCTTCCTGCTCTGTGGCCAGCAGCTTCTCCTTCTCCTCCAGCTGGCGCTTCAGAATTGCCACGGGGTCGCCCTTCTGAGTGGCCTGGAAGCGCCCACAGAGTGGCGTTAACGGAGGGGCTGCGTCCCCCCGCCCCAGCCATGAGACTGGGACCCACGGTGGGAGAGCAGGGGCCTGATCAAGTGGGATGGGGTTTCTGGACGAGCCGGTTCTATCCTGACTGCACATGCTTCTGGGGAAAGGCACCCCGGCCTCAGCCACCCAGGCTCCTGGGCCTCGAGGCCCACAGCAGACCACAAGCTTCGGTTCTCTGGGCTGGTTTTTAGGAGCATGGGGTTTCCCACTAACTTGGACCAATGGTGGCCAGGGCCTCTTCCTACCCCCCTCCCCCCCCAGGGGTTCTGAGTCATCGTTCCCGGCTTGGTGCCCACCCCTCAGCTGCTGTGTGAAGCCTGCAGGCTGCTAGCTGAAGCACGGAGACCGTGGGAGGGGAGGTCTGCTGGGGGGAGAGTGGCCTGAGTGGCTCCGGGCCTGTCTTCTTGGAGGACTGGCCCTCCTGACCTCCTCCCGTTGCTCACACGCCAGGAGGCACCCTTCCGTCCCCTAAGCTCACTAGGCGAGAAGCTCCCATGCCCAACTCAGTGAGGGCCAGGGAGGGAGGGAGGAAGCCACATGGGGCTCAGGGCAGGGGTCACTGGCCTGGCTCTCAGGACGGCCCCCCGACATCATTAACCACTAGGGTGCCACAAAATTCTCCAGCAAAGCTACCTACAGTTCCGACTCTGGGTAAGGAACGAACGTGTGCCCCGCAGCACCTCCTGGGGGGCAGCTGGCTCGCCACCAACAGGGCAGGCGCCGGCCTCTGAGCAGGCCCCCAGTAGCAGGAGGGGCAGCGGAGGAGGGGGCTTCCGAGATAGGCACAGGGCCCCCCGCCACGAGGCGTGTCCCTATACCTTCTGTCCTGCCCCCGAGCCCCGGCCACAAGCCAGCTGGACCCCCGCTGCTGTGTTCACCCTCGGGCATGCGGAACTAGAGCAGGGCCCTGGCCTGTAACGGCCTTCCTGTTTCTGTGGCTGGGCTGAGGCAGAAGCCGAAGCGTACGCAGGATGATTCATGCAGCCTGTGTCTGAGAAGGGGCGGCAGGCTTCTGCCGAGAGAGGCGAGCGGAGGCTGTCTCAGGACCTCCGTGCAGCTTGGCAAGCGGCTCGTGACCTGCCCAGCGGGATCATTCAGGGGAGGCTGGGGCCCCGGGGCCAGGTGAGAACTGCAAGTGGCCGGCCCCTAAGGGGAGAGTGGGGAGGGTAGGTCCACCTTATGCCAGGTGTCCTGAATGACGCCAGCCTTCTCGGACAGGATCTCAATGAGCCGCTGGGCCTCCCCCTCGTTGAACACCATGCTTCCAACCGTGGACACCAGCGTCTTGTAGGGGAGGTAGAGAGGGCTGTCGGAATCCGGGGGCCCTGCGCAGTGAGAGAGAGGAGCAGGGACTTACCCTCAGACCCTGCAACCAGGCCGGGTCTGCCCCAGAGCAGCAGAGGGCCAGCTGAGCCCCGGGCTCCCGGCGCTGTGCGGGCTGAGGGCAGAGCCTGCCGGGGTGCCCCACGCACGCCCTTTCGGAGTACGGAGCAGCGGACCACGCTACGGGGCCTCCACCACCCTCCCAGTGCCCAAAGAGAGCAGAGGGGGAGGGCTCCCCGAGGAAAGAAAGGCTGTTTTGCTAGACTGGGGGAGATGCTCCCCCCCCACACATTTTATCATCAAAATGAGCACAATTAAAGCAAGGCATACTTTCCCCAACGGTGCTTTTCTCCTTCCTTCTTTTCCCTGCAAACTGCTTAGTCCGGTTCTCGCCCTGCGCGGCCCAGTGAGGTTTAGCCCCCAGCCATGACCGAGTCCTATGGCCCCACGGCCCCTCACACACACAGACCCCATAGCCACGACCCTGTGGTCAGGAGAGGGGTGTGGAAAGCCAGGGTTCGTGTCTCTCAGGTCACATCTCTGTGGTCCCGGGGAAAAGGAGGCTCTTCCTACACATCTGGGTTCAAACACTATTATTTCCAGCTTCACGAAGCCTAAAGCCAGTTTTAGGAGAGGGGAGGTTGGCTCTTTTCACAACGGGCCTGCCCGGTTGTCAGTCCATAAGTGAGCTCCTGGAGGGCAGAGAGTCAGGTGCCGATAGCCACCTGTCACTTTTGCAGTGCTCCTGATGTCCCCTGCCCCCCCCCACTCACTATGTCACCACAAACACACACACACACACACACACACACACACACACACACACACACACACTGCAGGCTCTCATGCAGCCCTGAAGACAGAACAGGGAAACCTGAGGTGCCCCACCTGGCAGCACCCCCCCCCCCGAAATGCCGGGATCTGCCCCACAGCCCACTGAACGGGGGGCGGGCACCGAGGAGTGACATAAGGGAAACAGGCCAGCCTGCGGCGGCACCTCCGGCTAAGCCCACCTCACTGAGGACAACGAATGGGGAAGGTTTCCATGGCAACCCTAAATTCTCTGGCCTGTCACAATATTTTCACTGACTAGTCACAATATTTTTATCGCAAGTCAAAGCAGTTAGCAGGATACCTTAACGGGGGGAATGTGGGGCGTGGGCGAGCTGGTTGCTATGAGCACCTTCGCTGTAGAATTTCTTACCCCGGTGAAGCTGGGGAGAGTAAAAATAACCACGCTGAAAGACCTAAGAGCTCCAGGGTGTCACGAAAATGACCTGGGGGTGGGGTGCACGCTCCCTTCAGCCTTTCTTCTCACGGAGAATATGTGTGTAAAATAACTTCAGCAGTACACTTACACACACTAGAAAAAGCATTCTGACCACAGCCGAGCCAAAAAAACAAAGCAAACCCTCGCTCTCAGGTTCACCATTGGAAGAAAACCCCATTTTGGTTTACAGGCCCCCTCAGCTTGTGGACAGATGCTTACTGCCACGGTTTTCCAGAAGAGGGACGTCCACTCTTCAAAGACACAGCTGGGGTCAGACGGGGCAGGGCAGCCCCTCTGGGGCCGAGCCCTGCACAGTGTCCCCTCCTGACTCGGGAAGGGTCTACTCCTGCGCTGTCCAACCATGCCGGCCGCCAGCCACGCGGGGCTCCTGGGCACTTGAAATGTGGCTAGCGTGAACCCAGGTGTGCTACAAAGTCAAGTACACCCCAGGTTTTGAAGACTTGGTATGGTGAAAAAAAAAATGTAAAATATCTGTAATTTTCTGTATCGACTGCATGTTGAAATGATAGTACTTGGGGTAAGCTGGGTTAAATAAAATCGAATAGATTTTTAATAGGTTAATTTTTGCCATGGAGCTGCTTCCTCACAGACTCGATGGTCTCGACAGACCGCGCGCCCTCCTAGAGGGCCAGGGAGACGGACCCCAGAACATTTCCAAGGGTATTCTGTGAGTACCAGTCACCTTTACGCAAACTTTCTAATCTAATTCTATTAAATTTTATTAGATATTTCAGTGAACCAAGGCATGAAACCTTGAACAAGTTACGTACAGCAACACTGAACTCTCCCCTGCCCCTTGCCTAATCCCACAGAAACTTCCATGGCCTCCCCTGTGTCCCTATGGACGCTCTTTTAAATTACATTGAGAGAGCTATGACTCTACAATTTTTCATTCCATCTTTCAGGTAAGAATGGTGCCGTCTTTACTCTCCCTGAAGCAGGGGAAGTAAAAATGAAAGAAAAAAAGCACTTGGAAGTAGAAACCAGAACTTCGGGACTCCACGTGAATTGCATTCACTTCTGCGTTTCAAGATCCTGTCACCAAATCGGTGGCGCTAGGCTCATTTCGATGCCCGTTCCTGGGAAATGGGCATGCTGACTCCCACCAACAAATAACGTGCTAACAGGAGATACCGTGCTGGTGCGTTACACATCTCCAGCAAATACTTGAAGACTAGACACAATCCTCGGTACAGTGAAATCTTAAGGCACTAAAATAAACTTGTCAAAGACCAAAGTCTTGTCCGGTAGGGCACCGACTTGCTAAAAGACCATGAGGCGGTGAATCCTAGCGGGGTCAGCTCCCGGAGGACCTGATCCCACAGTCCCGGGCTGTGCCCGGCTCCACAAGTCTGAAATACCAGGGAGGCCTCGAGGAGGAAGGACACGGCAGGAGAACCAATGAACAGCCCTGGGGAGGCCCCGCAAGGATGCCACCGGTCTGACTCAGAGGGTGGGGGGAGAGGGAGGGAAGAGGACAGCCTCCTGAGCGAGGTGGCCTTAGGCGTATTCCATCACCTCTAGGGGATGCTCCCGTGGGGTCTGGGCCAGAACTCCCAGAGGTGCACACTTGCCAGGGAGAGCCAGAAACGAGATTTTACGTGTCATCTCCAGACAGCTACCTCAATGAAAACCAACTAAATCAAACCACTGTGGGGTTGAACACACGCGTGGGCCAGGTCCGGCCTGCAGGTCACCTCTGCCCTCGGGCTATGGGACAGCATGGTCACAACAAGGCCCCTGAGCCAGGTGGCCTGGGCTCGAATTCCAGCTCAGCTCCTGTCTGCCTGCCTGCGTACCCTTGGGCAAGTTGCTTCACTTCCCGTGGCCTCAGTTTCCTCATCTGCAAAATGGGGCTAATAATCAGTCTTTCCTCTCTCACAGCCTTGCTGCAAAAATTAAATCCCAACACGTTTGGAACAAAGCCCGGCATCAAAAGCACCGCAGAACCAACCAGCGGGGCCGCCTTCAAGCCCCAGTCACAGGAGGGTCCCAGACCCTGACCCCACCTGGCCCCCGAAACAGACAACACACAAAGGGAAGGGCTCAGGGGGGCTAAAGCGACTTTGCCCTTCCTCCGACTCCCACCAAAGGAACAGAGAAGTCACGCGAAGGGGGTGCCCAGGAGCCAGCCCTGCAGACAAAGTGGCACAGACCCTGTGGATCCCGCTTTGGGTGAGTGGGGAGCATGGGGGCACAGCTCCGTTCGCACCCCCACAGGAGGCCAAAGGGGCAGCATGTTTATGTAAAGCAAGGGGCCTCCCGCCTCCCCGGGCCCCCAGCCAAGGAGCACGTGGCACTGGATAATGTGTGTAACACCTCAAATTCCAAAACGAGGTGCCGTTCTGGGACCCTGCTGGGAGCTTCAGTCACCTAAAATTAAACTTGTCTTGTGAACAGGCCCTTAGGAGTCTCTTTCATGCTGTCAACTCTGGGGTCCCCCGAGGAGAGTTTTCTTTTCTCTTAACTACCGGGATCCCCAGCGGCCGGGTGTCAGTGCTCAGGACCCTACGGGGCTCCACGGCCCAGCATGTGTCTGCAGCAGCCCCTCCGGTGGCCAGTTACTGGAACACTCCTGCACGATGTCCAGCTAATGCCACCAATGGGGTGGTGCTGACAGCTGCTCATCAGGGAGGGGATGACAGCTCAGACCGTGAGATGGCCCGTCCCAGGGCGCCAGCTCGATGACAGCAGCTGGCCGGTCCTAACGGTCTCCATCCACAGTGTGCTTGAGCTGTGTACCCGGTGGCCAGCCAACTGCTGGGCCTGGAAAGGTAAGTTGGAAGGGGAAGCACCAGCTAAGAGGCAGAGGAGACATGGGACACGTGACCACCACGCAGCAGATCCACGCAAGGGAGATGTGGGAAGAGCGTGCTGCCAAGGAAGCAACCATGGCGGTGGTGCCAGGAGAGATTTCAAAGCAGGGGATGATTTAGCCAAGCACTGGGTAAGGAGAAGACGAGGGCTGGTGCAAGGGGTGCAAGGTGGGGGCAGCAGGGACAGGCAGCGAGGCTTGGGAGGGCAGAGGGAAGTCAGACTGGAGTGGGTCCACGTCTTCCCAGGCCCCAAGGATGTGGATTCTATCTCACAGGCAAGGAGCAGCGCCAGTAGGGAGAAAGTTCTGCGCCTGAACACGTGGGGGACAAGGCTGGAGGCAGAGGCAGAGGAGGGAAGAGCCCAGGGCTGGAGGCCGGGCCCAAGGGCACTGAGCTGGGGGGGACAGAGGCCTAGGTGTCAACTCGGGGGCTCTGCCAGTGGAACCTGCCCCGGGGGTGAGGTGTGGGGGCTGAGGGAGAACTCCAGTGGCAGAAACCCTTGCTTGCTCAGGGAACATCCAGACCAGTTCTGCAGGTCTGTCTCAGACACACAGATGCAGGCCAGATGGTTGCTGCATCCAGACGCTGCACTAGGGCCACCCCAATAGTGTAGGCCAGGGGCCCCCGCATGGCTCCCACAGCAGGAAGCCAGACCCCAAACTCGGCGAGACCTCTAGGCCCTGACATCCTCAATCACCTGAGCCAAACTAGGGTCCGAGGCCCCAGGAAGGGCTCCCCTGCGCCTCTGGAAGCCCACCACGGCACAAGCAACCATATGACTGAGATGGAGATGAGCCCCTTGCTGGCCCCAAATACCAAGGGCACCACCCCACCAACACCACAATCAGAGAAGCCGGCAGGCACACCTGTTTCTAGAATGTGGGGCTGGCCAGTATGTCGGCGGTCTCCCCACTAGCTTCGCACTGGCGGGGAGGGGGGAGGCTGCAAAGGGTCCTCCAGAGTTTGCGGGAAAGCAGCCCTCACGAGGCCCCAGATGGAAGATCCACTGACTACATCGGCTGCTGGGCAGCATGCACGCACGCACGCATGCACGCAGCCTACCCCAAGCCCAGCTCAGGCTGCAAAGCCCACCACTGCCCAGCGGCTGCCCTGCCCTCCCAATCTGGTACAGCCAGGCTGGACCCTCAATGGCCACAGACACTAACATCTGGCGTTTTCACTGCATGGAGCAAAGTACAAAAAATGTAAAGTGCAGCCCGATTTGGGGTCTTTGAATCCGGCCTCTTCCTTTGGAGAAAAAAGCAATCTGTTAGCAAATCCAGCTATGCACTGAGTAATGTCATAGAATTTAAAAATCCCATAGATTAAATGACTTTCTCTCATTATACTTTTTTCAACAAAAGTTTATACCCAGAACAACAAAAAAAAAAACAAAAAGAGAGAGAAACATCAGAGTATTTCCTAAAGAAAGACAAGCCCTGTAAGACCTCTGGGCGAGATCCTTCCGTGGGCTTCCTCAGGCATATAGGTGGTCCAAGGAGAACACGCCTTACTCAAATGACAGTCGAGATTTTTAGCAGAAAAGACAAGATCTGTGCACCTGTGGGCTTCCGGGCCACAGCTGCCTCAGGGCGGCCTCGGGAGACCCAGCGCCGCCATGTTTTAAGATGACTGAACGGAGAGTTCTGGAAGAATGTCCTCCAGCAGCTTCTCTAAGACGTGGCAGTGCCATACTGATTCAGCTCCTTCCCTAAGCGATGCTTTTGTTCTTTCAAAAAAGAAAAGTTGGGTTTGAAGAACTTACACGGAAGGTGAATAAAAGGCTCAAAAGCCCTACAGAGATTTCAGAGCTTCAAACCCTCAAAAACTAAGTTAGAAAGAAAAGAGTATCAGACCCCACCTCAGTGCACACCTGTCTGTACCTCAGTCCTAAGGGCCTGAAGAGAGGGGCCTCAAACGGATGGGCCCAGGCTTGGCTGGGTCCCCGCCACCATCTGCTGTCCACGTGACTTCTGGGAAGTCTCAAGAGAGAGCTGAACTTTGGTTTCTGCTTTTGGAAAAAAGCACATAAACCTACAAATCCGCGTTACAGACCTATAAGGGGATAAACGCGTGGAAAGAAGCTTCATAAACCACACGCCTAACCGAACATCTGGTTGAGAACAATAGTGTCATTCCTGGTGGTGACCCAGCAAACACACAGTGCACAAAGGTCATTGTGGGAGGTGCTGGGGGAGATGGGATTGTAGGAAGGAAGGGGTGTCCTGCCTGTCAAGTCACGTGGTTTAAGATTAGGGCCCCTGCTAAGCTACAGACCCCTTCAGCAAGGTTTCCCTAGTAGGTCTGAAAATTCTTCCCTATCTCCCCTGACCTCTGGTGACCCCTGCTTCGTTAGATTAAAGAACACGATCCTATCTGTGCATTTTTGCCCGCTGTGGCAGAGGGAGTGGCTAGGCGGGTGGGAGTGGGGAGGGCTTACACCATATGGAGCTGAGCGCCCCCCCACCCAAGACCCTGCCAGGTTCTCAGATGTGGGAGCCACTAACTTTCCATCTCAGTTCCGTTCATGACCACGCACTGGGGACCCAGGGGCCGACATGGGCCTGAGCAGAACTGGCCACTTTCCTGCCTTCACTTGGACCCCTGAAGGAGCAGCACTCCTTTCTGTTGCTTGGAAGACGCTCAGGGGACCTATGGTCAGGGCTGGGCTGCCTCGCGGTGCCGGAAAGGTGAGGAGTTCCACTTTGGTACAGTGAGTGCCTGTTTATTTGCCTCAAAGACAAATAATGGAGCTTATTTTTTTTTTCTTTTCTATCTAAAAAATAATGCAGGTCACGAAAGAACAGGAAAATGCAGAAGGGCAAAGGAAAAACTAAAATTTACCGATGGTCCTGTCTCCCACATAAACTTGTGTGTGTGTGTGTGTGTGTGTGTGTGTAACAAGGTCATCGTGGGGTGTTTGAAAGCGTGTTCTACCTTCTGCAGGTTAGCCGGGATCCTCTGGGCCCTGACTCGATGAGGTTGCGACCCCAGAGTGAACAGGCCGCAGACGGGGAAGGGGTTCCGGGGTGAAGCCAGTGCCGGAGGGAAGAGCCCCACTAGTGGCAACAGCGTGCGTGCCAAGTTGTAGCAGAAGCCGGACAGCGTGGGGCGCGTGCAGATGGGTACCCCGTGTTCCCCAGTCTGCCCTTGCTTTATCTGGGGGCCAGGACTCCCTTCCAGGTGCTGGGATGAAAGGGTTCACCTAAAAGCGTCCGCTCACTCGCCCGTCAGTGCCCGTGCTGCCCAGGGCAGGCAGAATGGCACAGGTACGGCAAAGATGGAGCCCCGAGAGCAAAAACAGATTTTCAAGAAGCCACCACCAGGTACACAACGCACTTCCTGAAAGAGGGCTGCGGCTTTTCCTAACAGACACCACGCACGGGAACGAACCAGCGGAGGCCTGCCGACCGCTGCGCACACTCAGGAGCTTCAGTCCGGGGAAATAGCCACTTCTCTGCGCTTCCCTGAGTTCCCTCTTCCGCCAACGATAAGAAAGGAATCTGTGCCTTCTCCTTATTGCACCCCCGGGTTTCTCACGCTCCCCTGAAGCGATCGCCATTCCTACAGCACCACGGGAGCAGTCAAGTCAGGTGCAAGGCTCTGGAAAACACGCGTGGGGACCTCTCACCACTCTGGGAGAAGGGGAAATCGGGAAGTGTCTCTGGGGAGCAATGTAGCGCTGTCCTCAATTAAAAACGTACCTGACTTTTCACCTATCCATGACGTACCTACAGAGATGCTCACGCTCTGACACACGTGCGTCACCGTGGCATTCACGTTAGCGGCAAAAATCCTGCACACTCTTGGGGCGCCTGGGTGGCTCGGTCAGGTGAGCGCCCGACTCTTGGTTTCGGCTCAAGTCACGATCTCAGGGTCACGGGATCGAGCTCTGCCTCTTGGACTGCCGAGTGCGATCCGTGGAGATCCTCTCCCTTTCCCCCTCTCCCCATTCTCTCTCTCAAATCATAAAATAAATAAATAGATCAATAAATAAATCCACCTTTGAAAAAACCACACACTAGTAAATATCATTTAAATAAACAAATGAGACCTTCCTGCGGGGGGGGGGGGGGGGCCGGGAGGCCAGGGGAATGGAGCTGGGGCAGCAGCCCTGTAAGTACAGCAGGAAACAACAGCACCGGGATCGTGGTAAGCAAAGCAGGTCCCCGCGCTGGGTGCCCCGCAGGCCCCATCTGGGTGTGCCGCAGTGACAACAGACCGTCTCCTGGGCTCCCCTGGGAACGGGTGGGGAGGGGCACGGAGTGGAAAGACTCAATTTTTCACCTTCTGCGCTTCTCTGTGGTTCGTATCTTGTTTGCTGGAAGGACGTATTTATACAATAATACATTTGCAAAGCATGGATTAGGAAGGCAGGTGTTCACTGTCAAACCCGGCCATGTACAAGTAGTAAAAAGCTGCCCCACATGGCCCTGATTTGTTCTTGTAGGAAAAACAGATCGGAAGTTCTGGAAGAGTTCCAAGCTGGGCCTGCAGAAGCATGTCCCGGGCCCGCCTCCACACCTGCCCGGTCTTTGTCTGGGGTGCTTGTCGGCAAGGACCTTGCTGGGCCCACCCGGTGACAACTGAGGACACACCCCGGTCTGTGGTGCCCCCGGCTCTGGGGCAGGTTTTGCTGCTGATCTGTCGTGTGTCATGGGCCGGCCCCAGCCTCCATGACCTCACTTGTCACATTGCGCTGGGACAGGGAGGACGATGGGGCGCTTACCCCCACGCCGCTCGGGACGTAGGTAGACAAAACAAAGCATGGGACGCGCCGCGCGGTGCCAACGCAGAGCTGCAGAAACGTGCTCACTTTCCCAGGCCTCCACTGGCTCCCGGTGGCTCTGGTTGAGAACAACAGGATAAAAGAACTGAATGTGCAGATGGCTGTGCCCTTCCCTGCAGCCACGGGCCACAGGTGACTGTGGACCAATGAGGGGAGGGAGCATCATGTCAACGGGGGGAAGAAATGTTCTGGTTGGGAGCAGCATGGTCAAGATTTGCAAGAGGCTGGACCCCTCTAAATTGTAAGGGCTGATGAATTAGATTTCATTTAAAAAGAAAGCAAACCCTGGAAAACATCAAGACAGCAAGACTAACACAGATCGGCCCGGATGATGGGAGACGGGACGTCGCTCCGATGTTGCAATGAGAAGACTGCAAAGGCCAATGTGGGGCACTCGGACGCGACAGCAGCGGCATGGATGGCCGGAGAGACCCAGAAGGAAACGTCACCACACACAGTATCATGTGCGGCGGACAGGGTACCTGAAAGGTGAACTTCTTTATTCTTCGGGGGCGGACCTGAGCGTCCAGGGACATGGGGAAGAAACTGTCTTGTGCTTTTTCATGGTCCTGAGTGGGCACTGTGTGATCTCAGCCTTGTGTTCCTGTGGTTGGGGTGTAAAGCCATCTTCGAGCCCCACCCCCACCCCCTGAAGCAGGCCACTCTGCGCTGATACCAAGAAGATCCTGAGACAGTCTGTGTGTTCAGAAATTCTGGAAGCTTCCCCCGGTGCAGTGCTTCTCCACACCTCATTCATCCGTGAGGATGAATGCCGTTGGTCTCGGGACCACACCTTGCAAGGTGGGGGTGCGGGGGGGGGGAGCAGTAAGGACCCCGGAGTCCCTGTCAGGGTGGCATGAAGGGCAAGGTGGTGTCTCCGCTGGCTTCCAGAGGCTTTGCAGCTCTTGTCTGTGAAGGACCATGGGGCTGACGGTGGAATGAGTGAGGTGGGTGCTTTTGTCCTCAGTTTGGGGGTCTGGCGTTCCCAAATACCGACACGCAGTTCAGGGCTTCCTCTGAGGAAGCACTCTGAAGTCAGAAGTCAGCGTCCAGCCATCCAGGCCCTTCTCCGCTCTGGGAGCCTTCAGGCATTTGCAGCGATATTCCCGCCTCCCCGGCAAATCCGGTTTCTCTCCCCGTTGCTAATTAGCCAGAAATCGTGGAGACTGAGGGTCCGAGGAACAAGTCCATGGACAGCGAGGATTTTCCCGGTGGCTTACGGAGTGGGGCTCGCCCTTCCGCTGCGATGACCTCTCGTATGTGGAGTTTCGTGTTCCAGAATTAATTGGACTCATATTTAGCATTTGTGGCTGATCGTGCAGCCGCGACCGTGTTGCCGAGTGAAAAGCAGGCCACGTTTTTGTTTTTTTTTTTTTTCCGTGCAGTTATACCACACGTCCCACGGTCCTCCCATGGCTCGGGAGGCTGCGGTCAGCCCTGGCCCCCTGCCTTTGACCTCCTTGTCTGCTGGCTGTGGGTGAGCTTCTGTGTGTCCGTCCCTCAGTTTCTCCAGGGTCCTGTGCACTCAACCCAAGGATACAACTTGGGCTGGGCTGGCCCTGGGCATCCAGAAACTCGGGGGCCTGGAGGTGTCAGGTGCCTAGGCTAGTGGGGGGATGCTGCTTGCTGACTGGGAGAAGCAGCTTAGGGAGGGGAAGCAGTTCCTTCTCTGAATAGAGGAGACCTTGACTCCGGCCAGGGAGGGCCCCAGGGCCATGAAGTTTGAACTGTGGGCACCAGAGAGCTGGAGTCGAGGGCTGCTCACATGGGGCTAACGTAGCATTCGAATCAATCAAAAGTCCATCAAATGCCAGGTTCAGGTGCACTGGCCACATTCCACAGTATTTCATCTTTCTTATCCTGGCCATGGTATTTCTTTTCTTTGTTCGAATTTTCTCTTATGCCAGCAAGCTGCTGTGTGGGCTCACACAGGTCAGAAAGTTAGGTCTTCCTCCAAACACGGCTCTCTATATTACCTGGAGATTAGTACCATTTGCCTTCCTTCCTGAAGTACCATCACATTTCTATGCCATGCCTTATACCCGAAGTCTAAAGCCGAACCCGGTGACAATGGCTACAGGACACAGGAAGCTCTATTCTGCACACGCCTGATGCTTTACGGAAAACAGACCAGTTCTCAGTTCCATCCCTGTCTTCGTGGCTCAAGTATCCTGTTCCTGGATCAGGTGGAACATCGCTTTACAGACACGGCAGTGTGCCCTTCCTCCAGTGTGCGGAGGCCGATCGATGCTGAACGTTTGGATTTTCAAAGGGCTTCGAGAGGCTGGCCCAACCCGTGCGGCCAGGGGGCTGATCCTTGAGCCTCAGCAGGAGCCTGAAGCTGCACACACAGCACAGGGTCCCCTCACAAGGAATAGGGTGCTGCCTGAGCAAATACCTGCCCCCCAAAGTTGGGGGAGGAGGAATCCCGAAAAAAGTGAATGTAGCTTCGCAAAGGGGTAAGGGAAACCCAGGAAACCCTGTACCTCCCAGCACAGGCCCACACATTTCAGACCCCCCAAGATACCTCATTAAGACAAATGCAATTAATTTTCCAAATCAACTAATGACTAGTCAAAGTCTTTTTTTTTTTTTTATAAAGTAGGCTCCATGCCCAACATGGGGCTTGAACTCGTGACCCTGCGATCAAGAGTTGCATGCTCTCCCGGCTGAGCCAGCCAGGCACCCCTAGTCAAAGACCTTATTAAAAAAAAAAAAAAAAAAAGGGAAGAAAGAAAGAATAGAAAACATAAGACCACTGTATCAAATGAATGACGAAACCGGAACTCACTGGCCCGCATTTCTCTAGTAAAATGTGCACTAAAATGATAACAGAAAATTAATGTTCTGTATTATCTGACAAGTATAGAAAATGGCCCATTAAGTCACTGGGGTAGGGAAGAGGAACAAC
>CM052811.1:84384527-84425029 GCA_028533885.1 Nasua narica | reverse complement strand
CTGCTCCACAGCTCTGTTTTGGCAAGAGCTAACTGATCCGTAAGGCTCCCCCAGAGGGAATCCGTAGGCCGCTGAAAGACAGCTGACCCCCCAAGTTCACCGAGACGTCAGAACCACTTACCAGGCTCACCTTTCTTCTTTGAACCAGACTTCTTCTTCGCAGGAGCCTCTTGCTTTGGTGCCTCTTGGCTCTGGACCGTATCTGCATTTTTGCCTTGGATAGGAGCTGACTCTGCCTTTTTACCCTGATTGCCAGACGCATCCACCTTTTTGGCCTGGTTGGGGGACCCTTCTGACTTTTTGCCTTGGTTCGAGGTTCCCTCTGCCTTTTTGCCTTGATTGGGGGCCCCCTCTGCTTTTTTCCCCTGGCTTGCAACACCCTCTGCCTTTGTGCCCTGATTAGCAACCGAATCCGCCTTTTTGCCCTGATTCTGGGCCCCCTCGGCTTTTTTGCCCTGATTCTGGGCCCCCTCGGCTTTTTTGCCCTGATTCTGGCCCCCCTCAGCCTTTTTGCCTTGATTTTGGGCCCCCTCTGTCTTTTTGCCCTGGTTGGGGGTCCCCTCTGCCTTTTTTCCCTGGTTTGGGGTTCCCTCCTTTTTTCCCTGGTTGGGGGCCCCCTCTGCCTTTTTACCCTGGTTGGGCGTCCCCTCTGCCTTTTTACCCTGGTTGGGGGTCCCGTCTGTCTTTTTGCCCTGGTTTGGGGTTCCTTCCTTTTTGCCCTGGTTGGGGGCCCCCTCTGCCTTTTTGCCTTGGTTCTGGGCCCCCTCTGCCTTTTTGCCCTGGTTCTGGGTCCCCTCTGCCTTTTTGCCCTGGTTGGAGTTTCCCTCCACCTTTTTGCTCTGGTTCTGAACCACTTCCACCTTTTTGCCCTGATTGGGGCTCCCCTCTGCCTTTTTGCCCTGGTTTGGGGTCCCCTCCTCTTTTTTGCTCTGGTTGGAGGCCCCCTCTGCCTTTTTGCCCTGATTCTGTGCCCCTTCTGTCTTTTTGCCCTGATTCTGGGCCCCCTCTACTTTTTTGCCCTGGTTGGGAGTTCCCTCTGTCTTTTTGCCTTGGGTGGGGGCCACTTCTGCCTTTTTGCCCTGGTTTGGGGTTCCTTCTGCCTTTTTGCCCTGATTATGGGCCCCCTCTGCCTTTTTGCTCTGGTTCGGGGCCACTTCTACCTTTTTGCCTTGATTCTGGGCTCCCTCTGCCTTTTTGCCCTGGTTGGGGGTTCCTTCTGCCTTTTTGCTCTGGTTCTGGGCTCCCTCTGCCTTTTTGCTTTGGTTCTGGGCTGCCTCTCCTTTTTTGCCCTGGTTGGGCGTTCCTTCTGCCTTTTTGCTCTGGTTCTGGGCTGCCTCTGCCTTTTTGCTCTGGTTCTGGGCTGCCTCTGCCTTTTTGCCCTGTGCAGTGCCAGTGGCTGGGATACTGGCCTTGGCACCCACTGGGGGCACGACCACCATAGGCACCTCCTTGGGAGCAGTTTCTAAGATGGCAGCCTTGGAGGCAAGAACTTGGATGGAATTCACTACAGAACTGACTGCGGGTTCCACCTTTGCCACTTTTTTCTCCTTCTTCTTTTTGTCCTTAGGGGAGGAGGCGAGCTTCTCTTGGGGCATGGCCGGTACCGTGGCTATGGGAGCAATGACCACGGGGGACTGGACTGGGGTTGGAGTCACGGCCACTGCAGGTGCCCGCACTGGGTCTTTGAGAAGGATGGTCATGTTGGGGGCTGGCTCCTGGTCAGGTATCTTCCCGTTAGGTTTCTCTTCCTTTTTCTTGGTCTTTCCTTTCTTCTCCACTGTTTTCTCCTTCTTTTTCTTCTCCACTTTCTGGTGGTGAGTTTTCGCCATCTCCTTGCGCTGGTTGGCCAGGGCTTCTTCATAGGACGTCTCCTTCATGGAGAAGGTTGACACGAGGAAGATGCCGATGGCGGAAACGACCATGAATCCACCGAAGACCACAACCCCCAAGGTCTGAGTGTCGTAAATATCCATCCTGGCTCGCTTTCCTTTCACCTGCCAAATATATACATGTAGATTACTTTTTGCAGAAACTGTGGCATTTGACAGTTTCCATCCTCATCCCTATCCCTATCCCCAAACTTAAGCTTTCGCTAATTCTTCTGACCGATAAGGTCAAAGAAGAAACAAATTCCGGCAATCTCCGATGTCATACATTCCTTCCTGCCCCTCTTTAGAAGTGAGGCACCTTTTTTTTTTTTTAAAGATTTATTTATCCGAGGGAGAAAGAGAGCATGCACTTATGGAGGGGAGGGAATATGAAGAAACTTAAGCAGACTCCACACAGAGCCCGATGTGGGGTTCAATCTCAAAACCCCGAAGCCCCACGGGAGCTCGATCTCAGGACCCGGAGATCACAACCTGAGCCGAAATCAAGAGTCAAATGCTTGACGGACTGTGCCACCCACGCACCCCCAGACGTTGAGTTTTTTTTGCAAGATATGAGCAGTCCGCATTAGTGCTAGGAGAGGAAACAATAGAGGAACGGCGGAATGCAGGTCTGGACACGTAATATCCTGGAGACTCAGAAGTCCCAATCACTGTTCAAGAGATTCTCCACTGCAGGGGTCAAAGCTGCACATCAACACAAGCATGGGCCAGGGGTGAGACAATGGGGAGTGGTGAGGACTGTGGCAAGAAGGCCCCAGCAAATTTGGGGGAGAGTGTCACCCAGCCATAGCTGATTGTTGTAGAAATGTGAGCACCACTTGATCTTTTGCTTTTTCGAATTAGGCTAGAAATATTTTTTTTTTCCCCCAAAGTGAAATCAATGGATTAAAAAAAAAATACTATGTAAATCAAACCAAGTCCTCCTATAAGCTTTTAACTGCATGCAGTCTGGCCAGCGGGCCCCTGGCACACCATCTCTGTTGTCTCCCTTCCCTTATGCTGTGATAAATGCGATGACCCAGGGTCAGAGGCGATCCTTCAGAATCCTGGCAAGTGATCAGAAATTTGTTGAGGAAAAAAAAAATGGCCTTCAGGATAGTTCCTAAAGAGCTGCAGAACTTGCAGGGCGCCTGGGAGGCTCAGACGGTTGAGGGTCGGACTCTTGATTTCGGATCAGGTCACAATCTCAAGGTTGTGAGATCAAGCCCCGAGTCAGGTGGGCTCAGTGCTAGGCATGGAACCTGCTTAAGATTCCCTCTCCCTCTCCCCTCCCACACTTCACACACGCACGCATGCACAAGGAGTGGCGGAACTTGCAATTTGTGCATTAGGAAACAGGAAGTCTGGGAAAATACACCAAGTAACAGGCCCCAGGTGTGGAATTTCATGTGTGCAGGCTGCAAAGAGGGAGGGAAAACAGTGTCAATAAACCCAATCGTCACCCCAGGGAGGGAGCCCTTCGCCTGATGGCACTCTCCAAACCAAGAGCCCAAGTCACCTCTTTTCACTGCCTGTGGACCACAGCTTCCTGGTTGCCAACCTAGGCTGGGTCCGACTTCTGTGAGGAACCCCAAGAGGCTTATTTATTTGGATTCACGCATCTTTTATCAACTAATTTTGATGCTAGTATCACATTCCCAGTCCCCTGAACAGATCCTAGGTCCCCGTAAAGAGGAGCAGTGATGGAAGTAGGGAACAGAGGGCAAATGTAAGAAGGCGGAGAAGCAGAAGGTGGAAAGAGGGAGGAGGGCGCAGGAGGACAGAGGTCAAAAGGCTCCCTTCCTGGCACAATCCCCGCCCCCCAAATCTCTAGATCCTGGGGCAGGCCAGGTCCAGGCTTGTCAGTTGAGATTCCTCCTCTATTGGGAATGGGGGAGGGCAAGAGAGTGGGGATTTCGCAAAATCACAAAATCTAAATTCTGACAGTAGGGCATTTTAAAGAAGGGACTGAGAAGAGATTGTTTTACGTGTCTCAGCATTACATTCAGAGAAGAATCGTTCTCATCACACACACAATTTCACTGGGGCTTTCTAAAGATAAGCCCCTTGCAGAAACAGGGTTTAAGGGGCTCGTGACAAAAACCCCACGGCCCGCGCTCCCCCGGGGTCTGCAGGACCGGGGGAACCTCTGTATCACAGCCGTAAGCTTCACGCGTGAAGTTTGATGTGGAGCCTTCGAATCCCAGGCAAGTGGATTCTGACCTCTGGCCATGGGTTCTGACTGTGGAAGCCACAGCCAGGTGCCCTCAGGAGGGGCTGTCCCAAATTAGCTTTTCCAGGAACACACTCACAAATGAGGCATGGGGAAGGAAGCTGTACCCTGCTTGGCCCTGGAGGGAATCCCATGGATGCAAGGGCAGGGACAAGAAGGGGTGGAACGTTCTACGGTCGGCTTCCATTTCTTGGTGGACATCCGCCCACTAGAACTCTGGGTCCTCACGAGGACCTCTCCAAACTTCGCCAACACGGACACATTCAGGTACAAACACCACATTACAATCACTGTATGAGTCTATTCTGATGACAAAAGTCCTCCGACACACTCCCCTTCTTCTGAGGCAGAGCGATGCCAGGGGCCTGAGTCACTCCATGAGCCCCAAGTAGCCTCTCAGCAACTGTACCCTCCAAGGGCCGTCTCCCTGGGAGCTGTAGGAGGGTCGCAGTGCCAACACGGTCACCAGGCTCCTACAAAGCAGGGTCTGTTTCCCGCTGAGCACTGTGGGATGGGGCGGACTTGTGGTAGAGGCAGAAGAGCCAGGGCTGAAAAAAATCGCCTCGAATCTTACTCAAGTTAGGCCAATATGGGATACAAAAATACATTCTCTGTTGGGAGCACAGACTCGAGAAAAGCTAAGCTGGGGAGAATATTTTTCCTCTGCCGCACACACAAATATATGTTTGATGGCAGCGCGATGTGTCTTCCAAGTTTTGCAGAATGGGCTGCTCGAAAAAGAAACCCTATTCCCCACCACTAATTCCTGAGTTAGAATTTCTTTAAAAGAAATCTTTCACAGGAAAAATGAAAAGCCCTAGTCTTGAGAAGTAGTACCCCGAAACGTTGATGGCGAAGGACATATCTGCACAGACAGCAAGGAACGCCAAGGGAGAGGCAGCCATCTTGTTGCTCTGCAGTTGGCTTGGGTGGGGCAGGAACACCTCAGAGAGATCCCAGACTCACAGGGGTGAGAACACCAGGGATGCCTCCCAAGTGTGCCCTTAAGACCAGCATTCTGGGGGCTTTGCTTCTGAAATCTGCGCTGTCACGAAAGGACCCCAGCAGATACGTCCCCTCAGGTTTCCCACAGGGCCAGGCCCAGCTGGGCAAGGGACAGGGCCAGATGTGTGACCACCCACATCTTGTATGGGCTAACCACAGAGAATCTACGTTCTGTGGCTTCGGGAGACGTCTATGAACTAGGTGCTTTTAATTACTACTGCTAGTACACTTAAAGGAGTACAGAGCAGAAAGTTCCAGGCCCCAGGAGGGAAGGAAGGTTATTTTATTTTAACCCAAAGGCTTGGGGACCACTCCCAGACTCGGCTGGCGGAAACTCACTGACCCAACCCCGAGGGTCCTGAGAGAACGCCTTTTCTTATTCACAGTATTGTGAAAAATATCGTGGCCATCCATTTCCTACCACGGGACTCCAGGATCAGAGGGGGCTGACTGGGCTCATCTCTGAGTCTCCACTTCTATCATAGGTCGACCATAGGTTTTTTGGTAGAAACATTTCATCATCAGGTTAAGCTATCTTGAATTCCTAGTTCCTTTTCCTTTTCTTCTTCTTTAACAATTGGGTACCAAATGTTAGCAAATGCTTTTTCTCTACCACTTGACATTTTCTCTAATCTGAAATGGGTTGAATCACAATAATATATGTTCTAATGTTAACTCACAGATGGTTCGTACGGTATAAACGCTTCTTGATGCTGGGCCTTTTCTTTTTTAATGTATCACTAGATTTGGTTTGTTCACTTTTTTTTTTTAATGTGAGATCTGCATGTGTGCTCGTAGGTGAGAGAAATCGGGGGTCATGCTCATGACCTTGTTCTTATGTGATCTTGGTAGCAAGGTCACCCACGGCACATAAAATGAGCTCAGGATGGTCCCCCTTCCCCCTGTTCTTTGTAGGTTTGGTAGAATCTGCCTGTAAAACTGTCAAGATCTGGTGTTTCCAGATCTGTTCTTGGTGGTGGGGGAGGGGGGAAGGGAGCTGAATTTTAAGTGTTATTTTAATTTCATTTTTCCACTCATTTTTATTGAGATAGGACATACAGAACTCTGTAAGCTTAAGGTGGACAGCACAATGCCTAAACACACACATATAGAAATGATTCCCACACTAAGTTCAGTGAATATCCATCATCTCATACAGAGACAAAAAACAAGACAGGAAAAAAAAAAAGGAAAAACGTTTTTTTTTCCTTATGAGGAGAGCTTCTACTATCCTAATGACTTTCAGACACAGCAATGTTAGCTTAGTCATCACGCTGTCTGGTACGTCCCTGGCACGGACTTATGCTGTAAGCGGGCGTCTGTACCTTCTGACCTCCTTGCTGCAATTCCCCTCCCCCCCGCCCATGGTAACCACATGTCCTCCTTTTCTAGGAAATTGGTTTTGGGTTGTTTGTTTGTTTGTTTGTTTGTTTAGATTGCACCTGCAAGTGAGATCATATGAATTTGTCTTCCTTTGCCTTGTTTCCCTTAGCATAAGGCCCACGAGGTCCTTCGTGCTGTCACAAATGGCAAGGTCTCCTTTTTTACGGCTGAATGATATTCCATGGTGAGCAGGCGCACGCGCGTATGTGTGCAAGTGGGGGGGGGGGCACAACTTCTTTACCCACTCATCTGTCTATGGCCACTTAGGTTGTTTCCGGGTCTTGGCAGTTATAAATTGTTGGTTCAATTTCAATGATGATTCCAGAACCAGCTTTCGGGTTTGTGATCCAGCATACATAATTAATTTGCATTATTTCTTCCTCTCATTTCTATTGGTTTATTCTGTTCTTTCTAACTTCCTGACATGGACATTTATTAATTTTCAGACCTTTCTTTTTTCTTGCAGCAAATACTTAAGGCAATAAATTTCACCCTAAGTACTGCTGTGGCTTCAGCAGCACACACACACACACACACACACACACTATTTTCACGACTGTTCAGTTGTATTTTTTCAGACTCGTGAGGTGTCCTTAACTTCCCTAATTCCCTTTGAATTAGCATTGATAGTTCCTCATTTAATTGTGCTGTCATCAGAGAATCTGTTCTGTGTGATACAGGACAAAGCTTTCAGACTTTGAAGCAGGATCCAGACATATTAATAATTTTTTCCATGACCCAGGAGGCAGACACATACACATTAGCATTTGTATGTGTGTGTGTGTGTGTGTATTATGACACAAAACATATAAATAACAGACCTTTCATAAAATAATTCAATACTAGTACATGGATGCACCAGTATTCTCTACACCATTAAAACATTTGAAAAGGTTAAAAAAAAAATTTGAAAAGGTTTTTCGTAATCAATTAAATTGATTTTGAGGCAAAAAAAAAATTGATTTTGAGGCTCAACATACTGGTTTAGACTACGGTATTTGGTATATTTTGCTAGATTGTGGTCAATTTTTATAAATACACGTGTACTCTATGGAGTGTAGGGTTCTATGTGTATTCTTAGTTTGAGCTTAATGATGTTTTATAGGACCATGTTTTGCCAGCTTAATCTAATAGCTATCGAGAGCTTTTAACATTTCATACCATGATCATGGACTTAGCAGTTTCTCCTGGAAATCTGTCAATTTGGGCTTTATTTGAAAGCCATCTCATTAGCTGAACTTCAGATTGTTGCATCTTCCTGATACAGTATCTGCTATTTCCCCCCTATTAGATCGTGACCTTCTTCATCCCGAATAATGATCTTTTTTTCCCAATGAAAGTCTAGTTTGTCCGATTACTTAAAAAGTTATACCAACTTTTGGGAGGTTAATATTGGCCTAGAATCATTTTCTATTCTTTACTTTCAACCTTTCTGTGTTCGTATGTTTTAAGTAGAACTCTTAAAAATAGCATAAAGCTGGATTTTATTTTAAGACCAATGTAGCAATTTGTCTTTTTAACTGGTAGGTTTAATTCATCAACGCCTATTGTGATTTCCTATATAATTGGACTCATTTAAACCTTTATTTTGTCATTCCTATTTATAATCCTTCTTCTTTGCTTATTCTGCCCCCACCCCCTTTATTTCTGCCTCCTATTGGACTATTTAGGCCTTATCTCCTTTTCCTCTATGATGTTTCGAAGTTAATACACGCTACTTTTATTATTTTTTTTTAGTGACTACTAAACTTGTAATTAAAAAATTTTTTAAAGATTTTGAGAGCGAGCACACACAGACGCATGACTGGGGGGGGCGGGGGAAGGGCAGAGGGAGAAGCAGGCTCCCCACTGACCAGGGAGCCTGATTCGAGGCTCGATCCCAGGACCCCAAAATCATGACCTGAGCCGAAGGCAGACACTTAACCTACTGAGCCACCCAGATGCCCCTAATTAAACTGCTTTTGACTCTTCCATTTTCCTAACTACATATTTAACCTAATTTCACCAATGCCCCCAGCCATGTCCCCAATAGCAGAACTTGAGAAGGCCTGAAGTCTGGTGCCCTTCCAACGGACATGAGCCCCTTTTCCAACCTGGCGCATTCCCCCGCCTTCTCCATCACACACCCCAGAATTACTCCCTGTTTTTCCTCAGACAGCTCATGTTTGCATTCCCTAAATGTTTACCAATTTATTCACTGACCACTGCTTCTTGCAGCTTACCCCTCTTCTTTCCAAAGTACATCCTTGACCAGATCTTTCAGCAACGATCAACTCTGGATCAACTTTCTCAAGTCCTCACAGACCTGCAAGAGCGTCCTCATTCCACCCGCACTCTTCACGAATGGATTAACTGAACACAAAATTCCGTGCTCACAGTCCTTTTCTCTCACCACTCTGAAGACATTATTTTATCCATCTTCCTGTCTTCTGGCTCTTTTTGGTGGGGGAGGAGGAGTTATTATTGGAAAACAGAATATTCATTTGTTGTTCTTTTATGACACCTTTTAAAAAAAAGCTCTCATAACTTTTAAGATTCATCTTCGAGGTTCTAAAGATTCGACAAAATATATTTAGGTGCGTATCTTTATCTTATTCAGGCTTATTGTGCATTCGGAGCTTTGAGGGCTCATGTTTTTTCATAAATTCTGGAAAACCCTGGGCCACTTGGTTCTCTGAAAATGTTCTTGCTCCTTCTTTGTGGCAGAATTCCTAATTAGACCTCAAGCTCTCCATGTTGCCACTTGGGAAAACTCCTCAGACGTATGTTCCACTTCTCCAATGGTCTCTTCAGCAGAATCTAACCAGCTCTATAATCAGTCCTTTGAATAAACTATTTGTTTTCAAGTTGGCCTGTTTTTTCCCCCCCTGGCATTATTTTTTCCCTTAATGTTTTTCATCATCTACTCTTATACCTTAAATAGGGATTTTGTGTCATATCTTTGGTGGGACTCTATCAGAGGAAATCCCGTCTGGGCTGAGTTGTGGGGTTGTCTCAGAGCAGTTTAATCTTTGCTCCAACCAGGCCCTCAGGAAGGGAGCAGCCATGGGCTTTTTTTTAACACAAGGCACAGGCTTCCCATAAACAGATTCTCAGGAAGACTGATGGCCTCCTCAGCCCCAGGACAAAACAGATAAGCTCCTGGGTCATCTCCCCTGATTAGATTGCCCCTCCTTGAGAAGGGCATTCAAGGGAGCGGGTTTCACATGAGGGGGTGAGGGAGACTCAGGTCCCATTCCCCCCTCAACCAAGCCCCTGTTCCCATGGGGTCATGACATTAGATTGCCCTTCCTTGAGAGTGTGGCCCTTCAAGGGAGCGGGTTTCACATGAGGGGGTGAGGGGAGACTCAGGTCCCATTCCCCCCTCAACCAAGCCCCTGTTCCCATGGGGTCATGACAGTCCAAGACCCAGGTGACTGCAGCTGACAAGACTCCACCCACACCCAGGGTCAGCTTACTTCTAAGGCCTCAGTCATTCCCCTGGCTCTCTTGTTTACAGCCTGAGGCAATCTCTCTTACTACTAGCTTATACACTTAGCTATGCTTTTTTAGGGAATGTTTATTAACTTTAACATTTCTAAATGTCTGGAAAAGAGGGTTTTCTGATCTCCTCATCCAAATAAGAAGCATAATCTCTGATTTTTTTTTAACCCAGAGAAACTAAGAGAAAATTCGGTTTCTAAACAATATATTCTGAAATAATTTCATGTTTTAAGAGAATGGAAACAACTGACTTCCCACTTTTAAAAAACAATGTTACTCATTTTAAAAGAAAGATGAAACACTAAAAATAGAAACGTATTCTATTATAAGCCTTTGTTTATTCATCGGCTATTTCAGATTCAATTTCTACGCCTAAGGAAAAAAAGAAAGAATTGACATGTTTTTGTGTTTCTCCAAAATAATAGTCTTTGGAAAAGTAGGTACTTCAAAAGGCCTAAATCTTCCTAGAGCTTACAGGCTTCCCCTCATCAATGAAGACAACAGGCCTCTAAGCTAGGAATCGAGAACTCTGACTTCTCAAAATGACGACAGTCAAGAAGGCTCCCAGAAAGCAGGGACCCATCTCTTCCGCCCTGTATCCAAGCAAACCTCAGCACATCAACACTCCCAAGTGCATGATGAAAGAAGGTTCTACGAAATATCCCATCAGGATAGGAGTCACGCATTAAATGGCTGTAAAGACCACGTCCAAACAGAAAAACACAGGTATCCTGGCAGAGGAAAGTAACACACACTGTGGGGCCTTGCATGCTTTTGGAAAGTTATTTCTTGGTTCTTCATAGTTTCCCCAGTATTGCAAATGTGGTCTCTCTTTCATCCTGTTCAGTGCTGGTATCCAGAAACAACAGATTTCTGTAGGGTGACTTTGCCCGTAATTCTAGGACACCGCCTTAGATTTTTACAAATATTTTCTACTTAAAGAAGCATCCTGCCTATGTACCATGGTTTTGTTCCTTTCTCCCTGATCTTCCCATCTTTGGCTTCACTTTTTCTTGAATTTTCCCTCTAACCCAGGGCTAAAGAGAAGGAATGACAGACAGCAGCCATCCTGTTTTCCTTATCTCAAAGGGAAAGATTTAGATGTCCTGCCGGTTAGTGTGGTGTTTGCTTTTTGTAGATATCCTTTGTTTATTTCAGGTTCTTGGTTCTCTTCTTGGTTCAGCGTGGGTAAGTTCTATTTTCCTAGAAGTTTATTCATGTTGTCACAACTTGCAAAACTCTTCTGATGTGGAGATGTAAAAAAATAGGTCTTCTATATATGATGAGTGTATACACTCCTCCTCGGGATCCTTCAGATATTTTTAATAAACATCTAGGACACTGGTTTTTATTTCATTTATTTTTATTTAGCACAAGTTGTTCAAACTAACCACTTACCTTTTTAATGTCTACTACATCTGTAGTAAAGTCCCATTTTATATTCTGGAGAAGAGGAATATATTGTGAATGTGAATGTGAATATATTGTGAGAATATATTGTGAATATATTCAGAATATATTGTGCCTTTCTCTTGGTCACTTTTGCTTGATTATCTGTCAACATTACTCATCTTTTCTAAGAATGAAATCTTGGCTTTGTTGGATTCATCTATGTACTTATTTGGTTTCAGTTTCATTCACCCCTTCTCATCCATACTTTCTTCAGACTGGTTTCAGTTTATTTTGTCTTTCATAACTTCTGGAGAAAGATACTTATAGCTCACTATTTTTCATCTTTTCTTTTCTGATGTACTTAAAGGTACACATTTCCTTATAAATAATACTTCAGCTACATCCCACAAGGTTTGAAGGGTAGTGCTTTCACTACCACTCTATTCCCCCTTTTATTGACCTATAAATATATGCTAAAAGCATACTTTTACAAAATTTCCAAATATGTGGAAATTTTCTATTTCTTTTTATTCGTATTTTGAGCTTAACTAAACCATGGTCAGATTACTTGCTCTATATAATCTCAAGCCTTTGATACTGGTTGAGACTTACTTTAAGGCCCTGATATGACCAATTTTTGAAATTTTTGAAGCCAAATGCGTATTAGTTGGCTGCAGTGTTTTATTTATATATAGTCCTGGACTATATATAGCCTTTTGTTCAAAGTTCTAATCATTATTGATTTTTGTCTGCTTAGCTGTAAATTACTGACCGGATGTGCTAACGGTCTTTACCATGATTATAGATCTGACCACTTCTTGTGGTTCTGTCAATTTCTGTTTCATGCATTTTGTGATTAAGTTAGTAAGATGCACTAAAAGTTAAAACTGGTGTTATCTTTAAGCCAAATTAAACTCTGATCATTATCAAGTGCGCTTTCTCCCTACAATACTTTGTGTGAATGTCTCAAAGCCTCTTTTATATAACAATATAACACCGGTTTTTTTTCTTCTCTTTTCCTTCCTTCCTTTCTCTTTCTCTCCCCCTTTTCTTTTCTTTTTAAATATTTATTTATTTGACAGAGAGAGAGATAGACAGACAGACAGTGAGAGAGGGAACACAAACAGGGTTCCGGAAGACGGAGGGAGAAGCAGACTCCCCACGGAGCAGGGAGCCGGATGTGGGCCTCGATCTCAGGACCCTGGGATCACACCCTGAGCTGAAGGTAGACCCTTAACGACTGAGCCACCCAGGCACCCCATCCTTTTTTTTTTTTTTTTTTTTAAGTGATCCTTATGCCCAGCGCAGGGCTTGCACTAACGAACCTGAGATCAAGAGTCCTACGCTCCACTGACTGAGCCATCCAGGCATCCCTGTACCAGTTTTGTTTTAATAGACTTTCTACAATACTTCTATTTTTTATTTTCAACCTGTCTCCTGTATACAGCACAAGAATGGATTTGTAAAATCCAGAATGATATCTTTATGTTTTAACTGCAGTATATAATCAATTTTTACTAATATGAATGCTGATATATTTAAGCTTAAATCTATAACTATTTTGTGCTATTTTCCCATCTGTCCTTTCTTATCTTCTTTAAAAAATCATTCCATTTTGCCCCCATTCTACTTTTACAGAATATAGTTTCTATTTTTTAGTAATTACCGTTAAAAAAGAATATGCAGGGTTCACCAAGTTCAAAGTTAAATGAGTCTACCCCTCCCCCTAAGTCCGTTACCCTTTTTGCCTTCAATGTTACACTGTTTTCATGCATTTAATCCCCTCCCTTTTCCAGTCACCACCACCCCCATGCCAAATGATACTATTGTTCATTTACTTGTGTTTAGAGCATCCAAATATTTACCACCCTCTTTACCCCTTTGCTTGTACAGCTTATTCCTCCCATTTGCCATTACTTGACCTCCAAGAGCATCCTCCAGAATTTTCTTCAGCAAGGAAGGGTCTGTCACCAATGATCTGTCTTGGTTTTTGCCTTAAAAGTGATCTGGGTTTTTCAATTTTTGGCTTTTCCCCCCTTTTGGTTCCTCTATCACTACACTGTCTCCATATGGGTGTTGTTTTTTTTTTTTTTTGGATGGGTGCCTCATCCATTCCATAAAACCCTCAGGCACCATCTCATCGATACTGGCTCCGGCCCACAATCTCTCTCCTCTCCTCAAACCCCAATGAGACACTCTTCTCAGTCTATCCTCCACGACTCTTAATTGGTCTTAGAAATTATTCATCTATTTGGTTTTTGAAGATGAAATCTGTACATTTTATTCTGCTCTTTCAGTTCACTTTTTCTCTTCAATCTGCTGGGTTTTTAATTACAATTATCGAGCTGCTCACGTCTAGCGGTTGTCCCTGCTTCCTTTTTAAATTTTGCTAGGTCATTTCATAGTTTCCTGTCCTTGTATGTATTTTCGATCTTGTCTATCACTTGAAGTACAGTAAGAGGCATTGTTTACGACCTGAGTCGACCCCTCCACGGTCTCATATTTTCACAGATCTGTTTCTGCTGGTCCTCATTCACAGCGCTCTGCGTTCCTTGGGTTTACTTATTCTTAACTAGGGACTGCTCACTTTCCTGTGAAAATTACACACGGGGCTTCACTACGCCTGGAATAAAGGGTCCTTCAAAGATCTGCTCATCTGCTTACTCGCCCGATGGCCCAGGAGCTCTGTCTGTCCGGGCTGACTCTAAAATAAAGAACTTTAAAATAGGATGGAGAATTTCCTTCCACTTAGGTCACGGGATCTGCAGGAGGTACAACTTGTGAGTACCAGCTCACGGGAGGGGAATGGGCTTATTTCTGGGTGGCCTTCACCCTGCAGGCGTGGCAGCCCTCTGTGGTTCCGGCTCTCGGTAGGCAGGCTCTTCCATCATCCCGCCCCCTGTGCCCAGAGATGCCCTCAGAATTCAGAGTTTGCCCTCGGGGTTGGGCTAACTGTCCAAGGTCACTCCTTTCACTGAGGTTTTGGTTTCCTCATTATCTTCCAAGAGTAAATAACCTACGTGTCCACAGTTAGATGAATGGACAAAAAAGAGGTGGTATGTTTTACACACACACACACACTGGAATATTACTCAGGCAAAGAAAAGAATGAAATCTCGCCAGCTGTGAAAACACGGTCACACCTTGAGGGTATTACCTTGAACGAGATAAGCCAGACAAAGACAAATACCCCGTGATTTCACTTGTAAGTCATTGTCTAAATCACAAAAACCCGAACAATCCAAACCCAACCCAACCCAGATTCAGTTACAGAGAACAGAGTGGTGGTTACCAGACGGGGAATGGGAGGCTGGGAATGGGGGGAGGTGAAATGGGTGAAGAGAATCAAGAGGGACAAACTTCCGACTATAAGACTTAATTAAGTCCTGGGGATGTGATATCCAGCACGGGGAATACAGGTAATATTTGTACCCACTCTGCACAGGGACAGACAGTAACTGAACTTACCGTGTGATCAGTTCTCAGTGTGTGCAAGTCACTGTTGTACACGTGAAATAGAATACTGTATATCAATTACACTCTGATAAAAAAAGAAAAAGGGACGCTTGGGTGGCTCAGTGGGTTGAGCGGCTGCCTTCGGCTCAGGTCATGATCCCGGGGTCCTGGGATCGAGTCCCACATCAGGCTCCTTGCTCGGCAGGGAGCCTGCTTCTCCTTCTGCCTCTGCCTGTTCTGCCTGCAGCTCTCTGTGCTTCTGCTCTCTCTCTGACAAATGAATGGATAAAATCTTTAAAAAAAAAAAAAAAAAAAGAAAAAGAAAAATATCTTCCAAGCCATTCCATGCTTTTCGGAAGGTGCTTTTTATCTGTTACGTAGCACCTGCCTTGCCCACCCCCCCATTCAGAAGGCTGGTCCAGACCACCCAATCACCAGAACACAGTGGCCCCCTCACTTCTCTGGGCTACTGACGTTTGCCATTCCTAGCCAAATGAAATCTCAGCCAACCAGGCTCTCAAAAGGAGGTGATCATCCCCGCTATGTGACAGCAGGGTTGCTGGTGCTGCTAGGGAGGCTTCCAAACGCAGACCTGGATAGACCTTCACCCCAGGAAGAGGGGAGTCCGCACAGAGTGTCCCTTCACCACCAAACTGGGTTCTATACACGGATGTGAGGAGGTGGGAGGATCTCCAGGTTAGAAATGTGGGGGGCCAGGGCTGAATGACACCTGGTACTCAACTGCTGGCTCCTTTTTTTTAAGAAATCCACTCAGGGGCACCTGGTGGCTCAGTCATGAAGCCCCTGTCTTCTGCTCTCAGGTCATGATCCCAGGGTCCGGGGATCGAGCCCCACATCGGGCTCCCTGCTCGGCGGGAAGCCTGCTTCTCCCTCTCCCAGTCCCGCGGCTTGTGTTCCCTCTCTTGCTGTGTATCTCTCTGCCAAATAAATAAATAAAATTGCAAAAAAAAAAAAAAAGAGAGAGAGAAAAAAAGAAATCCCCTTAATAAACTCCCAACGCGTGTTACATTAACCCGGGGGTAGGGCTCCAATAACTCAGTCCCCAGAGCGAAGCTCTCCCCTCATTTCACGAAAAGGAGCTGCATTTCCACTAGGATTTGTGAAGAGGTAGCATTTGCTCATCGGCAACAAAACCCGACCCTCTTCCATGGGCCTTTTGCAAAAGCCCACCCTGGATTAACGAATTCCATGGCCAAATGTTCCCATCTCACTCACAAAGGGGAAAGGCCAGCAGGAGTGAGTTATTTCTCGTTAATAGCGACTCAAACTTCATTCTGGTTCCTTTTTAAAGTCGGCAATTGCAGAATATATTCCGAGCCCTCCGGTCCTGCCGGTGGGAGGATCCGAGTCCCTGCACCTTGGCAAAGTTGGCCTCTCTTCTAAAGCTGAGCGTATGCCTCCTGGAGGCTTGCAGTCCCGCTCCTAGGGACAGACCCGACAGCCATGGGGATCAGTGCTCTCACCGCAGTGAGGGGCAGGGCTTTATAGTTCACAATATCATGTAATTTCTGCCATATTATATATGGAGCCCCCAGTTAGAAACTCTCCAAGTACCCATGCAGGGTGAAACGGGCATGGGCACCAAGACTCACAGGTCGGCGTACCGCGCAACAATGATGGTGACCCACCAGGGCCCGAGAGCACAGAGCACTCCCGCCTACCACGTCCAAGGAAAGGCCCAAGAAGGCACAGGCCGCCTGATTCCATTTCTAGCTCGAGTTCAAACGCGATGGAGCGAATCCGTGTGCCAGGAACCAGCAGAGCCTCTACCCTTGGGGCTGGGCAGCAGCTGGAGGGGGCAGAAGAGGAACCTGTTGGGGGATAATATTTCTTGATCTGCTGGTTCAACAGGGGGATCGGTTTGTGGCAGTTTATGATTGGGCTGCAGACTTATGACAGCACATTTGTGTGTGTGTGCGTGTGTGTGTGTGTGTGTACAGTTTACTTTAATAAGGAGCTTGAAAATACATGTGCCCACTCTGGTGGGAAACCGTATCACACGGAACTTGAAGGCAGAGCATCATCGGTCCCTGGAACACACGGTCCTGTCACTGCTGCCACATCCCAGCCCGCTCCTGGGCACTGTGGCGTCGCTCCCACCCCCGAAGAGGCAGGTGGCTGGGGTCAGGACTCGGGAAGGCAGTCACCTCCTGTCCCAACCTCACAATCCGTGGCCACTGCGCTGCCCTGTGGGATGACTTTTTAAAAATGCAACTATTTAGAATAAGCCTCCGACTTCATAAGCTCCCAACTTTAGGAGGGAAGCAGATTAACACAGGAAACAGTGGCCGGGCTTCAGAGTCGTGGCTGAAGTTGACCTTTTCATTCATTTATTCTTCGGCACCGATTCCTTCTCTTCCTCAATCACTGTGACTGCTACTAAATTCTGAAAATTACTATTTCTCTTCCTACTTACCACAAATACCAAGAAGGCAGAAAGAAATGAAAGTGTACTACTCAACAGAAATGAGGCTCTGTCTAATTCCTACTCGGGAGGAGTCTTAATCGACAAGCAAACGGTTTGGATGTAGTCGAGGGGTACATTTTTGCCGCTGAATGGCAGGTTCCAGGGAAACGTACCACCTGGGCTTCGGGCAGAACAAGCGTCCTCACCCTTCCAGGGAAAATGAATGAGTAGGCCAGACACTCCCATCACAAAGGGCAAGGAATCCAGGATCAACTTTTCCTCTCTTTGCCCAAATGCAAAATCAGGAGTGGAGGGGAAACAAAAGGATGGCGGTAGGCCAGGAACGGAAGCTTACCAACCAGGCCACCTGCCCCAACCACCTTCTCCGGCCTCCCCTGGCCCCCGCGAGCCGAGCCAAGTCCTCCGAGGACAGCGAACTCCATGCAGGAGGCAGGAGGCTCAGCTCAATTCCTGTGCTCCTCGAAGTCTGACTAAAAGAGAACAAAATGCCAACTACAAGAAAAGAATTTTCCTCCTACCACTAAGGAACACTTCTTGCTCACTAAACACACACTCCACCTCTTCTCGGAGAGAGCCGGCACATTGTTCAAAGCAAAAATAACATTTTCTTTCCTGGCGAGTGTGCTGTCGCTGAGACACTCAGTTCTTCCCCAAGCCCCACCTAATGCTCCTTGGGCACAGAAGGGGATCGAGGGTGCTCGCTGCGTGTCCTCCTCCTGGAACCGCGAGCAGCTGGCAAGGGCCCACGCCGGGCGAGGCACCCCGACAGGGACAGTGGGCTGTGGAGAGATGAGGCGCGCGGAGATTAACGCGACCGGCCTAGAGGCTTATGGCAGCTGGGGGAAAGCCAATGCGCAGGCCTCCCACTCAGGGTCACTTTGAAGCTCTGGGGACAGAGCAGGGACATCCCCATTCGACGGCGATCCTCCGTGAACGTGGCTTGCAACCTCCCCACTGGGGCCAGGCTGGAGGGAATCCAAAAATGACTTGGCTTCGTGATATGTTTTTTGTGTTTATATGTGATGTTCTAGGAATCCTGACTACTTCAGGCTAAATAATAATATACTCAAAGCATACGAGCATGAGAAAATCCTCTCCCCATGAGCTCGGCGAGGAATGATGGTGGGGGATCACTAGGGGCTGTCACTTTAAGTAGGGTAGTCAGGGAGAGAACAATTTACTGACCTGAAGAAGACAGGGGAGCAAGCCACATGGCGATCTAAGAAACAACGTCCCATGGACAGCAACAGCACGTGCAAAGGCCCTGAGGCAAAAGCATGCCTGAGAAACAGAGGAGGCCAGTGGGACTGGAGCAGAGGATATGATGGAATGAAGCCCAAGTGAAAGCAGGGCCTTGGGGAGCCACTGTAAAGACTGAGGCCAAGGAGGGTCTTGAACAGAGAAGTGATATGACCTGCCCTGGGAACAGACTAGAAGGCAGAAGGTGAGGGCAAAAGCAGGGACACCTCCCCAGAGCCAGGGAAGTAACCCACGAAAGAGAGGAGAGGGTTTTGGGCCAGGGTGGTGCCAGTGGTGAGAATGGCTGCGTTCATGCTCTATTTCGAAGGGGGAGCTTTGCTGTTGGACAGGATACGAGAATGAGAAAGCAAGGAATTGAGGATCAACCAAAGTTGTGGCCCGAAAGATGGGGCCATCTGGCCTAGTTTCATTTTACGTGAAGAGGAAACCGAAGCCCAGGAAGGATAAAAGTCAGGTCCCAGCTCGCACCACTTACTTCTGGGACTGGAACCCCAGCTACCGCTTCTCCCTCCGCCCCCTCCTGCAGCTCAGCAGAAAGACAACGGTGACCACTCAGGTCACACCTGGACGCCCTCCAACTCCTCTCTGCTCTCAGATGCCGGAGTAGACAGCGCTCCCTCAGGGACTGCCAACACCAAGCACGTATTGCAAACCAGGACGGGATGTTGGTGAATGAGAGCCACAGGCCCTGCCCGGAGAGGATGGCCAACCAAGTCCCTGGCTGCCATGCCACAAAGCAGACCTGCTGAGCTCACACGTTCCCACTGTCCCCAAAAGAACCCCCAAAGCTGGACTTCTAATGAAAAAATTCTCCTTTAAAAAGGTGGTTTCGTTGTTTAATAACATGAGGGTGGCCAAACAGATCTCATGTGCAGGCCAAGTTCAGTCCACACAGGGCCACATCCTGGAAGCAGTCTCCAGACAGCCTAAAACATACCCGGTCCGCTCATACCTCGACCAGGGGCAGCGCCGGGGAGTAAAGGTTTCGGTTTAAGATGGTCTTTTACTCCAACTTTTGAGCCAGCAGATGACATTCATGGTCACCATAAATAGCTAATAAGTTCCAGAACAATCTTAGTGAACCCCCTCTCCAACCACAAAGAGAGTAAGCAGCTGCCCGTCATTCTGGGTTCTTTGTTAACTTTGGTTTTACCTTATTCTACATGGAGGACTAAGATAAGTCCACTAGTACAGCCACAAATTCAAGAAGTCTTCCCAAATACTATCCATTGAGCCTTTCGGAGTTGTATGGGGGTAGAACAGAGCTCTACAAGTGACCCAGGAACCGACTTCTGTCAGCCAAGCATGAAAACATCAACACACTGCTACCAGTGAGGTTTAAGGACCAGCAGTGGTTCCAATCTTGCCAAACTAATCGAATTTACAAATTACAAAACTTTCTTCATAAATCAAAGTTGCTCCGCATTGCTAGACAGTGGGATACACACGCCATTCACGGCACTTAAGGGAAACACATTAGATGTGTCTAGTTTTTGTGTTTTTTTTTAAGATTTCTTTTTTTTTTTTTTTTCAATTTGGGCGAGAGAGTATGCACATGCACGAGCAGGGGGAGGAGCAGAGGGAGAGGGAGAAGCAGACTCCCCGCTGAGCAGGGAGCCAAAGAGGGGCTCAATCCCAGGACCCCGAAATCGTGACCTGAGCCAAAGTTACTTAACCTACTGAGCCACCCAGGCACCCCAGATGTGTCTGGTTTTTATTTTTATTTTTTTTAAAAAAGATTTTATTTATTTGACAGAGAGAGAGAGACCACAAGTAGGCAGAGAGGCAGGCAGAGAGAGAAGGAAGCAGGCTCCCTGCTGAGCAGAGCGCCCGATGCGGGGCTCGATCCCAGGACCCTGAGATCATGACCTGAGCCGAAGGCAGAGGCTTTAACCCACTGAGCCATCTGGGCACCCCTGTGTCCGGTTTTTAGATGAGGGGAGTTGGGTTGCAGGTTTCAGAAGACTCATCAGAATTTGACTGCCTAAGAAAACAGCCTCCTAGGAAGTCCTCGAGTTAATTTTCTATGATGCCCTCTTGCCCAGGCTCCCCCTTAGAATTAAATATTAACTTTCCCTACAAGCCATATGCTGTCTGCCCGGTATCTCTTTGGCTTGGTCTAGCACCATTCTGATGCCGTTGATAACAGGATAGGAATGTCCCCCTGGGGTGGGGCCACTATCTGTGCTGCTCCCCCACCCATTTTCTCCTTGGTATGCAATTTACGATGCACACCAAGAGGCAGAAATCAATGCTTTCCAAGGGTGCTGACTTATTAGGGTGAAACCCGCTAGCCCGCTAGTGACGTACAGAATGAGCTTCTTATATGGTTCAACATATTTCTAAATGATCAAGAACGGAGACTTGAACGTTCAAAGAATTCTGACTACCTCAAACTCTTAAAAGAAAAATAAGAGAAAAAGAATTCCAGCTATCTCTAGATCAGCACTGTCCAGAACTCTCGGTGATAATGGAAATGATGTAAATCTGCACAGAAACACGGCTACCGAGCATGTGAAATACGGCTAGCATGACTAAGAAACACTTTTTTTTTTTTTTAAGATTTTATTTATTTTACAGAGAGAGAGAGAGAGAGAGAGAGAGAGAGACAGCCAGAGAGGGAACACAAGCAGGGGGAGTGGGACAGGGAGAAGCAGGCTTCCCAGGGAACAGGGAGCCTGATGTGGGGCTCGATCCCAGGATCCTAGGATCATGACTTGAGCTGAAGGCAGATGCTTAACAACTGAGCCACCCAGGCGCCCTAGAATTTTACATTCTACTTGACTGTACTTGTTTTAAGCTTCAACAGCTCTATGTGGCTACGGTACTGGACAACAGAGTTCTGGGCGATGGTTTCCTCACACCAGAAGCAGGTCTCACTCATTTATATTGACAGCGTCTGAAGGCCCACACACAGGAGATATTTGATAAAGAAATGAAAAATACCTTCTTGTACTGAATACATCTTCAATCGGCTGTGTACCTTTCTTCCTCTGAAGCTCTTAATTCTGTTCTTTCAGCTCCACGTCCTCCCTTGGGTAGTGACTGTCTCAGCAAATGTGCGATTATTGGGCCCCCTGGGTGAACATTCAGAAGGCCACGCCCACACTGCCCAGCAGCTGGGCAATAGGAACTGGCCTGACCACTGCCTGACCTGCTGAGCCTCCATGTTCCCATCCACAGAATGGGAACAACCATACCTATTCAACAGAACGGGGAGGCTGCAAGGCCTAGATATGCATTGAGAACTCTGATTCTCAACAGTCAACCTTAAAAACCAAGCTGAGCTCGGCTTGAGTTGTCCAATGAAGTAGCAGGCTAACTAACGAGACTATTAGCAGGTACGGTGGTCTACCTCACTTGGTCAGACATTTATTGTGTCATGAGCCAGGCCTTGACTACTACTGTAGGCCCCGGACGTACAGCTGGATAGCATAGTCTCTGCCTTCCTAATTCGGACTGACCGTTATTCCCCACCTCATCCACCCCCGGAAACAAGATTTTAGTGAACAAAAATCCACAGTCTCAAAAGAGCTTTGGAGTCCCTGCCTAAGTGTCATTTATTAGTAACAGTTCTCAGAGATTAAAAAAAAAAAAAGAAAACAAATAAAAGAGTCTGGGGTCCTGACACTTTTAAAGGTGTCTCTATTACATTATAAACCAATATTCCAATTAAATAATTTCCATTCAACCACTTAGAATTTGGTACTGTATAAGTAATGCAGCCTGCTGACCATTTCAGCAAAGAGCTTAATTGTTCAGATGGGACTCAGTGATTCAGGATTTCTCTAAGACTCTCCTATCACCAACAAATATTCATGCACCAACGTACCACACTAACTTATCTCTTTACAGATGCTCAGAGGCTGATTCCTAACTATGAAAGAAGGGAGTCCTGCTACAGCATATGGTGCCTACTGCTCTGTCTCCTCTGTTTCCAAACTCCAAGTCACCCTTCTGGTCCCTGCGCCAGGTGCCCTACAAGCCACGTGTGCACTGCTCCAGGTAAAGGGAAAACAGCCTAGTGGGAGCTATCCCTCCACTTTTCCTCCTTTGCGTATAAATAGAGAGGAAGTGGCATCTCCAGGACCCCAGAACCCGAAACTCCTTTCTGGAAAGGAAACAGGTTGGCAGCCCATAGTGGGGCTGACCTTTAGGAAGTTCTTAAAGTAATTGAGACATCACCACTGTAAGCAGCATGCTTGAGGATCACCAAGACTCATCGGGTGTCAGATTCAGAGGAAGTTAAGAAGAGCACGCACAGAAGGAAAGTGTAAGGAGGGAAGCAGAGTCAATTGGAGAATGCTCCCCAGCTGTGTCCGGCAGGTGTAAAACGTGCAGCCATCCCTCCTGAGTGCTGGAAAGAAGACCTAGGTCTGGAGAAACACCCAGCAACCAGAATTCTAAAGACATCTCTCGCATAGGATGTTGAGGCCCTAGTGGTCCCACTTCCCCAAACTCCAAAAAATACCATCCAGATGCCCCCATCCCGCAGGTTCCAGCACAGTAAGCACACAGTGAGGTGGGAGGCTCCCAAGCACCCTTCAAAGTTTCATTTCCTTGGTGCTTCCCAGTCTCTGCTGACCTCCGACCTCCAGGAGTTATTGCCCAACTGCCTTCTGTTTGCACAAGGTCCTAGTTTTTCCCAGCACTTGCTGGGGAGGCTGCCCTGATCCTACTGTGAGTGGGTGGTGTATCTCCAGGTTACAGATGAGGAAACCCAGGTTCAGAGAGGTTAAGGGACTTGCGCAGAGGGTCTGTAACTGAGAGCTGGGAGTGGAATCCAGACCTTGGGACTTCCGCGAGCCCTGGGCCCCCGCCATAGGCGGGCTGGAGACAGAACCTGACTCCACCTCCCTCTCGTGCCCCGCACGCCCCTAAAAACTCATCCCAGCAGTAACACGCAACACTTGCTGACTACTTCCTACGCGTGCTGGGTCTTCACGGCTTTTCTCTTAAGTAGAAATGACTGGCAGCCCCGTTTTTCAGACGGGGAAAGCAGAGACACCCGGAGGGAGACAGCTTGGCCCAGGTCACCCTGAACGCTGCCGGGATTTCAGAAGCCCACTCCCTTAACCGTTACACCACAATGAGCTACCATTTATTTTCTGTAATCTGGGGAAGGGTCCCTGACGCTTCCCGGACGCCCTCCTGGAAGCGCGCATCCCAGTTCGTCCTCCCTCACCCGGGCGAGGGCTGGGGAGCCCGGCGGGCCGGGGCGGGCGCCAGGCCGGGTGCCAGCGCGCTTGGCCGGCCGGGCCGGAGGTGCCCGCTTCCGCCTGGGCCTGGCACCGCTGGCCCATTCATCGTGGCGCGGGCGGGGCGGACCGGGCAGGGCCCGGGTGGCCCCGTCACCCCGCTGGGCGCCTCGCGCCGGGCTCCGCGCGGCCCGGCCAGGGAAACGGTGCCCCCGGCCCCGCCGCCAGGGGGAGCAGGGAGCCGCCGCCCGCACTCCGGGAAGTTGCCATCGCGGCCACCCGGGCGTCCGGACCCCGGACGGCCCCGGTCCTTGCACGGTGTCCCCCGGAGCCCCGAGTCCCAGGCCCGCCCTGTCGGGGGCCGCCCGCCCCCCCGGAAGCGCCTCCAGGCCGCAGCCCGCAGGCGGGCGTGCTCTGCCCGCGGGCCCCCCATTCAATCCCGCCCTCCTCCCCCCCGGCCGGCCCCCGCCGCCTTCCGCCCGCCCCCCCACCCCTCCAGCCCGGACTCCAGCCCGACAACGTCATCCGGCCGCTTCCCGAAACTTAACCCCTTCCTCCGCCAGCTGTGCGCCGCCCCGCCCCGCCGCCAACTTTCTTAGCCCAACTTCGGAGCGTGCGGGCCGGCCCGACGGCCCGCAGGGAGGGAGGGGTCGCCACGTCGCGCCGCCGGGCCGCCGCAGGTCCCCCCGCCCCCGACGGCGAGGGCTGTAAGGTCCACACCACTGGGCGCGCTCGACCGCCACCCCTGCACGGGTTTCTCACGGCACACGCCCCCCGGGGCCCGACCCGACCCTGAGGGTCGGCGGCCGCAGCGACGGCAGGCGGCGGGCGGCGCCGCCGGGGGAGGGGCCGCCAATGAGACGTGTCACTCGCGGCGCGGCCGGCTCCGGCCCCAGAGCCCCGACGGCCGGGCCCGCGCGCCGCCGTCGCCGCTGCAGGGCCCGGCCAAGTTTCTTACCTGCAGCCGGAGACGCGGGAGGGAGAGCGAAAGGGCAGGAGCCGCCGCCGCCGCGGAACCGGGAGAGAGGAGCCGGCCGAGCCTCCGCGGAGAAGCCGCCCCCGAGCAGCTGCAGGCGCTGCGACCCCGACGCCGTCCGCCCCGTCCGCCGTCCGCTCCGGCCGGTCGCTGGCTGCGTGCGCGCGTGTGGAGTCGTGGCACTTTCTGCCTCGGAGCTGGCGAACGGCCCCCTCCGCCGGGATCGCCGCCTCCTGCCTTCCCCACCCGGGCCAGCCATTCATCGAGCCGCCTCTCCCCATTGGTCAGCGCCCCGCCACTCCGCGGGTCGCTGGCCAGTCAGAGCGCGGGCGGCCCAGCCACGGCGTCGGCCATTGGGCGGAGAGGAGGGTCTCCACCTCGGCCAATGGGAGAGGGGAGGAGCTGCGGGGAGCCGCGGGGGGCGGGGCTGGAGAGGGGCGGGGCCGCGCGGTGCGGCGCTCGGCCCTGCGCGGGGGCGGGGCGGGGCCAAAACGCCCCGCCAAAGGGGGAGGGGGGCGCCAGTTGCCCCGCCCACTCCAGGCCCGCGGCGCTTCTCGCAGTCGCTGCCTTGGGGCCGGCTCTGCCCAGGCGGGCTGCGGAAGGTTCGAATCCCCGCGATGCCGAGCCTGCGCCCCTGAATCTCGGCTAGCTGAGGTGGCGGTGGGTGTCACCCTGAGCGCGGTTGCGCAACCCGACACTAACAGCCAGGAGGGAGGAATGCCTTATTTAAACCCACTGACTTCCCCCAACCAGCGGGCCTCCAGGCCCAGGGTGTGAGGACAAGTTTAGCTGGGAGTCAGCCCCGAAAGAAAGAGCTCTAATCTTCAAAGAGACGGCATTCAGTACCAGAAAGGATTTTCTTGAGCAAATGGAGGAATTGGGATTGAAAGGCCAGAAGGTGCACCAGGAGTCGATGGTGGATGTGATTGCACCCATTTTTAAGGCCAGAAGGTGCACCAGGAGTCGATGGTGGATGTGATTGCACCCATTTTTAAGGGTGGTACAACTGAGTGCAGTCTATTTGAGTTACTGGTACAGAGCACAGCGGGCAGAGCAGTAAATATAATCCACCCTATGGCATTTTACTCCATGTAAGGAAGAGGGTGAGAAGGTCTGACCCAAGCAAAGTCACCCGTTTCCCGGAAAACTGAGCAAATAGTACTTCTTCGTTACGTGGTCTCCTCCCCTCAGTATAAGCCAACACTGTCTCTTCATAACCAAATAAGTCTTTCAATTAAGATAATTTTAGGCCTGGTTTTAAACCATTATATCAGGGTCTCTTAAGGCCAACTGTTTGAACTTGAGCCAAAGCCAGCTTCTTTCAAATTAAGGTTTCCAAAAAGCCAAAAGGGTTGCTACAGCCTAATCTGCTCCACACCACTTCCCGGCCCTCGCGGCTACAGAATCCTGTTCCTAATATCTATTTATTGGACAATTTCACATTATCACCAGTCCCCATCACTAGTACCGCACTAGTGGTTGTTAGAAAGATGTGGAAAATACAAGCTGCAGTGAGGAAGTAGAGGGGCTCAGCTGAAGTTGAACCGTTCATTCCTATTTTTAATCTCAGCAGTTCCTTAGCACATTAATGATTAATCAATGGGAATTAACCTGGATTAACTTTCAACACGCAGTCTTTTTCCAGTGGTAAGCCTCCACTTGAAATAAAAGTCTGGAATCTTAGCCTCTGGCTGGCATATCAACTAGTTCTAATTGACTGTGGGTAAACTAGTTAACTTCTCTGAACATGGGTGTACCCCTCCAGGATGATCTGGGTTTTAGAGAGGGAATTCATTCGTTCATCATTCATTCATTCATTCATTCATTCACTGGTGTTTTCGAGTACCTGGTATTCACTAGCAGGCTGGGCAAGCAGCCTAGAGTGATAGGCGGACCCAGTAAAGACTCAACTGCCCTCGAGGACCTTGATGTGGGCAGAGACCCTCATCTTATTCAGGGTTTGGGTTTTCTCAGAAAACGTGCCTGGAGGGTCTGGAGGGATCACAGTCTTACCTTCTATGCAACTGTGACCCATAGCCTGACAAACGCCTACGCAGTGTAGAGGCTCAGTAAATGCATGGTCTGTAAATATGCTAAACGAATTACAGGACTGCAAAGTTCCTAGGCATGAGGGGTACTTACAAAGAAGGGGCTCTCTGTTCCCTCCCATAATCTAACATTTGGCTTGGCCTCAACATAATGTATGTTTCAGTATGGAGACAGGGCCTGGCCTAAGCCTTTCTCCCTCCTCCCTCCCTGCTCCTTGTCCTCCCTCTACCAGGCTCTGTTAGGGCCAGGGCAGGTCCCCTGCCCTGCCACCTGGCCTGGTCTGACTCTCACAGCCACTCCTGTACCCACGGACCCCCATCCTTGGTCCTGCTCAGCCTCATCAATGAGGTTTGGCCTTGTGGCTCTCCCAAGGTGTGTCTGGGAAAAACAGGAACCACCCCAGGTTTAGGAGGACAGGGGTGCCTATGGGGAAATGGAGGGGCATAGTGGGTTTTAGTTGTGTGTTAAAAACAGAATGTTCTTAATAGGAAACCCTGAATATACAAGAAGAATCACCTAGTATGGTCCATTCCCTCAGGACGGTGCTTTGCTTTCTATTTTAAACCACAGATAGTATTTTAAAAACGTAGACAGGAAAGATGAGAATATCTTATAGTGTAAAAAGAGCCTTTGCTTTATCAACAACTATGAAAGGGTGATAAATGACACACAGAATAGAATGTCGCGTGGAAACGAAGCCATCGTGACAATATATAACATTTTTACATCCCGTCACGCACCAGGCGCTATTCAAGATACCCTACGTGTAGGTAAAATTACTTAACCCTCAGAACAACTCAGTACAGGGGGTACGGTTATTATCTCCATTTTAAGGATGAGGAAACTGAGGAACAAGGAGGTTGAGCAACCTGCCCAGTGTCTCAGGGCTAGTCAGAGGAGGAGCACAGGGTTTCAGGGTCCACACACAGAACTGCTGCACTTGGTGCCAGATACTGAAAGGCATGCTGGGTGGGGGCGGGAGGGACGGTGGTGACTTCCAGGAGAGGTGTGTGATCCACGACAGCTGACATCACTCCCTTGGCACTCTCTTTCCGGCGATAGTGATGCTCGGCTCTGTTGGGGACCCCCTAGGTTGGGAAACCATCGTAACTGGCTTGGGAACAGGGCTGTAGCAGGAGAGGGAGGTGTAATGATACTTCGTGAGGAGTGAGTAGAAGGTGAAGTAGGTGAGGGTTGGTGACCATGGGGTGTGAGGGACAAGGATCTGCCTCCCATGACCCCTGTTCCTGGCCTGAGTGACACCGCTGGGGCAGGACCCACAGGAGAATGAATGCATTTGGGACAGGAAATGGGGAGGATGTTGCATGTTTATTGACATGTGGAATTTGAGGGGACCGAGGTAAGTCTGGGTGGAGATATTGTTTCTGTGAAGCTCAGGCGCTTAGGTCAGTGTGGGTGACACAGCCTGGAAAGCTAAGTGCGTGAGTGGGGGTTTGAACCTTAAGGACAGAGATGATCGCACACAGCATATAGAGCTGGGAACTTCATGTGGACGGGGACAAGAGAAACCCAGTACTGGAGTCCTGGATAGAGAAAGGAAAACCCACCAAAGAATCTCTAACAATCAGCTATTGTTGCATAACAAGCCATTCCAAAACTCAGTGGCTTAAAACGAGGCTTGAGGCTTGGCTGATCTTGGCTGGCCCATGCGTGGGTCTCTGGTTGGGTTGGGGGTTGACTTCAGCTCAGGACCTACTATGTGTCGGTCCCTGTCCTAGGTGATGGCAAGATAGCCAGGAACAAGGCAAAGGGTTTCCCTTGATGGAGCTCACATTCTAGTGAGAGACAGAAAGTAGACAAGTCAACTTACAAATAAACAAGATGAATTAAAATGGTGCGAAGGGCTGCAAGGAAGAGAATGGCCTCTAGCGATGGAGAAGAACAAAGATCTGGGAATGAGGAGGGCTGTGGTTGTAAAGAACGTGATCAGAGGAAACCTCTGTGGGGAGGTGATGGTTGATTTGACACTTGAACATGAAAAAAAGCTGATCTTGTCTTGGAAAGAAGGATAAGAAGAATCATCGAAAAAAATTCCTGTGGTGGGGAGGAGCTTAGCAGGTGGCTCAGGGAACAGGAAAAAAAGGCAAGGGATGAGCAATGCAGGAAGGTACCTTGTCCCACCCACACTCCCTAGGAGGTATTGGGGAGCCAATGGGGTTGGGGAACTTCAAGCAGGAAAGTCTAGCAATCTGATCTACATTTTTTTTTTAAGATTTTATTTATTTATTTGACAGAAAGAGATCACAAGCAGGCAGAGAGGCAGGCAGAGAAAGAGGAGGAAGCAGAGAGGCCGATGCGGGGCTCGATCCCAGGACTCCAGGATCATGACCTGAGCTGAAGGCAGGGGCTTAACCCACTGAGCTACCCAGGTGCCCCCCGATCTACATTTTTTAAAAAAACACATTAGCATTAGTTAAGATAGTGGAATGGTGGATCCCTAGACCAGTTAGGAGACTTTTGCAAGATTCCAGGCAAGATGAGACTGTTAGACTGGTAAATATTTAACATTTGGGTCTGGAGGTAGAGGTGGAGGAAGTGTTCTTAATTTGCCGTAGTTGCCAATTTCCATGGTGTCAATACTCCCATCATAACTGATTTTAAGCTGCTGAGTCACCGTACACAAAGGTGGGAAGAAATTTGCGGTGATATGCCATCATATGCCACAGAGATAATCTCATGAATAATCTCCAGGGCGTATGTACTAATAAAATGTAGTGAAATAATTGGAAAGAGATGATGTTGAGTATTTATTACTTCTGTTTTTCCACACAATCTGTTTCTTTTTAAAATTTTTCAGTTTTTTAAAAGATTTTCCTTATTTGAGAGAGGGAGATGGACAGAGCGCACGCATGAGTAGGGGGCAGGGGCAGAGGGAGAGGGAGAAGCAGATTCCCCGTTGACCAGGGGGCCCCCGGGATCATGACCTGAGCCAACGTCAGATGCTCAACCAATTGAGCCACCCAGGTGCCCCTCCTACAATCTATTTCATTGTGAGCTTGGATCATTAAATTTTTTTTTAAGATTTTATTTATTTATTTGACAGAGAGAGAGAGATCACAAGTAGGCAGAAGGCAGGCAGAGAGAGAAGGGTAAGCAGGCTCCCTGCCGAGCAGAGAGCCCGATGCGGGGCTTGATCCCAGGACCCTGAGATCACGACCTGAGCCGAAGGCAGAGGCTTTAACCCACTGAGCCACCCAGGCGCCCCAGATCATTAAATTTTTAATAATGGCTGTGTTTAATGAACTGCTTGAAAAAATTTTAAAAACCTAACAGTCAGCTGTCACGAGCCAGCTGGCTTCTCCACACCGCTGAATATAATAGTCATCTGGACCAGAGTGGAGGTTGTGTGTATGTGTATGTGAGAGGGAGAGAGAGAGAGAGAGAGACCCAACAGGATGGGAAATTGTACACATCCGTATTGACATTTCTGTACACATCTCATTACTGTCTGGACTTTGGACTCATTGGGATCGGAAGCGCAGTCTGATGCCTCATCATATTCCCTCAACACCTAGCCCACTGCTTTGATTCGGGTCCTCACTCGCCTTAGGTTGGGTCTCCCCAGAAGAAAATCTTGAGGAAAAAAAGTTTTTCATGAAGGCAGTTTTTCTTCCGAAGGTGATCCCCGGAATCACCAGGAAGGGAGAAGAGGAGTGACACCAGGAGAGATGAAAGCCGACGTGCAGTGTGTCTTCAGCAAGTGTCCTCTGTAGGCAGCTGACGCCCCATTCCATGAAAGAACTCTGGGCGACCGTGTAGAACATGTCTCAACATCACCCAAACTAAAAGCCAGGAAGCTTGGGTCCTTATTCACTAAGACCCCGCCATCACTGGTGGGAGGCTGCTTCCGGTATTTCCAGCCTACGTCACAAAGCCCTGAGGAAGAAGATCGCTGTGGAGCTGCACAGGAATGGCGGACCGGATGTCAACAGGTCACTAACAGCGTTGGTCTGAAACTCAGGAGCAGTTCTTGAATGAATGAACAAACAAATGAATGGAGGGCCCTTTGAGCTCTTTCAAACAAATTGAAGATCTAGAAGTTTTATTTTATTTTATTTTTTTAAAAGATTTTATTTATTGGACAGACAGAGAGATCACAAGTAGGCAGAGGGAGAGAGGGAAGGAGGCTCCCCACTCAGGAGAGAGCCCAATGTGGGACTCTGTCCGAAGACCCTGAGATCATGACCCGAGCCGAAGGCAGAGCCTTTAACCCACTGAGCCACCCAGGCGCCCAAGATCTAGAAGTTTTAAAAGAGAATGCAACTCCTTCTCCTCCACAGGCAGCACATTTAAACTTTTGCAAAATCTAGAGCAGAAGCCCTATGATACATCCCAGACGGTTTAAGTTTTGCAGTAGTGTCACTTAAAACCAGAGTAATTTTATCATACACTTGAAGAAAAATCGCTGTCGACAGACAATAACAAGTGTCAAAAGGAAAATAAAATTTACGCAAAGAAATTGGATGGTAAGCGTGAACCTAAATTACCATTTTTTTTTTAGATTTTATTTATTTATTTGACAAGGAGAGTGAGAGAGCACAAGCAGGGGGAACAGTAGAGGGAGAGGGAAAAGCAGGCTCCCCCCTGAGCAGGAAGCCTGATGCGGGGCTCGATCCCAGGATCCCGGGATCATGACCTGAGCTGAAGGCAGAGGCGTAACTATCTGAGCCACCAGCGCGCCCTGAAATTACCGATTTTTATGGTTGCTGGTGATAGTAACAGGTAACTTTGGTAAGAGTGTTTGGTTTAGTGTGGATGACATTGGAAGTGAGCTCGGAGTTAGGAGTCTTGCAAAAATGAGGACTAACCCAGTGGCTGGTTTGTGAGTCCCCAAAGAAAGGAAGGGGGACAAAAATAGACGGATGTTATATATCTAGTGCTTTTACTATTTCTAAAGTGCCTTGCAGATGATCCTTAACAGAGCCAGGAGAGGGAAGTATTATTATTTTACCAGCGCTAGCAGATAAGGGAGGTGACTTCACACTTAGGACAAAGTTAAATAAACCTTGGAGACTCCAGAAAAGGCATCTTTCCATAATACACCCCTCTGGGTTCTGGAATCCCATTCCTCCATCTCCGAGGGGGAAATACCAGTCATGAATAACGTATTGCGGTCCTGAGGTAAGCTTAGCAGCTCTTGCTGGACCTCTCGGGATAAGGTCTGAGAGCCGCAGAGTCAGAAACACAATGTGGCTTCGTTTTTCCCAGCCCCGAGCAGAAAGCATCCTTCACCAGCCTCCAGGACTCCAGAACTTTGTCCCCCATCCCTGATTTACTTCTTTCATTCGATAAATATTTATGGAGCATTGCCGCACGCTGGAGTCTATGCTGGGTGCTAAGAATTCAGCAGAGAAGGAGTCCATAGGACCCTATGCTCAGTGAGCTTACAGTCTGGTGGAGATCGGGGCAAGCAATCAATAATTCATTAGACTAACGTTCGGTTTGTGATAAGTGCTCCAAAGTAAATAGAGTGAAATGGTGTATAGGAACCGTGAAAGACCTGACCGCTTCCTTTTTTGCTCTTTTTCTTATCCATCCTGCTCACTTTTAGCAAAGGTAACCTTTGCAAAAGACTACTCCCAGCCTGTCATGCCTCCCCCTCACGAGCCTGAAACCGTTCGGACACATCAAATCTCCATTTCTCTGCCTGACTTTTGTGGAATTCCATAGCCCGGGGTCCCCCTCCCTTCGCCAAGCTGCCTTTCCCTGTCTGTGCCCACCCTGCGCCTCTGCCCAGATCAAGCCCTCCCAGCTTTAATCATTTCCTCTCACTCCACCTTCCTTTTTTTTTTTTTTTTTTTTTTTAGGATTTTGTTTATTTACTTGAGAGAGAGATTGAGAGAGCGCATGAGAGGAGAGAAGGTCAGAGAGAGAAGCAGACTCCCCGAGGAGTGGGGAGCCTGATGCGGAACTTGATCCCTGGACTCCAGGATCATGACCTGAGCCAAAGGCAGTCGCTTAACCAACCGAGCCACCCAGGCGCCCCCTCACTCCACCTTCCAAGAGCTGCCTTTGGTCGTTCCTTCCACCACCGGGCCCTAAGTTTGCCCGGTGGCGGAGACGCAAAGCTGGATGGGACTTGTTTTCTCTCTGCCCTTGTAGAGCCCACAGAGCTGCTTCCTCCACGGAACCTCCAAATGCATTCTTTTTTCCATTACCAGCTCCACGCAGAGGTCACTGTGACACAAATGGCCCCAGAGTTCACGGTCAAAATCTGTGCACAGGAATGACGACTCTTCGGCAATGATAAAAACTTACGAATGGCCCGAGTCATATGTTTTCCTTCTGAATTCCCCATGATTTTGGAAGTCCTTTCTTCTGTCTTTTTAAAATCACTCCTACCTCACCGTGTACTCGTTTCTTAAAGCCTTACTCTTCCCGGCTCTAGGGCAGAGTGAAGGCCCCCCCTGCTCAGTGTGCTGCGTCTGCTAAGAGTTTGGGTACCGGTTGATTAGTAAGTGCCTGGCACTTAAACATCATTATTCTAGACCGTCCTCCGGGTTCTTCCCTCCAGACTTAAAAAAGTGCAGCTCCTTCAACCTTTCTTGCACGTCTTTTTCTAACCACTTAATCATCCTGTGGCTCTTCTCAAACTCTGTTAATCAGCTTTTTTTTAAATCATTAGTGAGAGTTTTGAAGAAGGTCTTTAACCAGAAGCAAAAAAAAAAAAAAAAGTATAAAAAATTTCAGAAGGAGCTCACTAGGGTGGTTGGGTTCAGCTCTCCGGTTTGGCTTTGGCAGGCCCCCTAACCGGCTCATAGATCAAGCCGACTGGCTCGGCCCGCAGCGACCGCCCAGCCTCTGATCTGAATGTGCACTGCAGAAAAATTAGGTTTGGTGGGATGAGAACGTTGCCTGTAGCTCTGTTGACACGCTTCTTCAGATTGCTCTGGTCACTATGGTCAGAAAAATCCAGGCCTGGTCGGGAACTCGTGAGCCGGTTTAAATCAGACAACTTTGGTTTCATCTTCTAGTGTCATTTTACGGTGAGTCCATGGATTCTTGTAGAGTTTAGGTGCCATCTGTGGTCTGCTGTGTGTGTGTGTGTTTGCGTGTGTGTGAGAGAGAGAGAGACAGAAAGAGAGAGTGCAATGAACTCAGACTGATTCACACTAAAGTGTTACTGACTTACCATGCAATGTCTCTCAGACATTAGCACCAAACTGCCTCTAAAGACAGGGAACAGTGAAGGTGGATATGGCAGTTGGAGGGCTCAGGCCTCTAAACCATCTGTATCAGGAGGCATTCAGGTTTAAATTATTATCCACGTAATTTTTGCATTCTTTTTTTTTAAAGATTTTATTTATTTATTTGACATAGAGAGATCACAAGTAGGCAGAGAGGCAGGCAGAGAGAGAGGGGGAAGCAGGCTCCCCGCCGAGCAGAGAGCCCGATGCGGGGCCCGATCCCAGGACCCTGAGACCATGACCTGAGCCGAAGGCAGAGACTTTAACCCATTGAGCCACCCAGGCACCCCTAATTTTTGCATTCTTCTCCAAAATATATCCACAAGGACAGACTTTCTAAAAATGGAAATCATTGTATTGTTATTTTTGTCAGAGCAATATATATAAAATACCATACACGATGCAGATAATATAGGAAAAACTATCATGAAAAATATTTTAAAAATTACCTGAAGTCCCAGCCTCATAGGTAACATTTTTTTCACTTTTTTCCTTCTACACTATTTTCTATTTATAAATATATGCTGTTTGTTTTCACATAAGCTTTTAAATGATCTACCACTGTGTAAAAAGATTCTGGCTATTTATCTGGTGACATGGGGATCCTTGGCACTGGGGATAACCCACCTGCTTTCCAGTTTGAAAAGCAGGACCTCTGGAATGACCCCTCCAGAAATCATGCACATTTCAGAAGAGGAAGGAAAAGAGAGGGCAGAAGTTGTTTCTGGAAACGAATGGGGCGGGCGCTTTAAGGGGAAGTAGGGGTGCATTCCTGCCTCCGTATAAGTCTCCCAGGGCCCTGGCTTGCCCTCAGCCCTTGGGCAGTAGGAGGCCATAGGTGTGGGCAACCCCCAGGGGTCTTTGCAGATCTGTGGGTGCTGTGCAGTGGGCTGGTTTTCCCCTCAACGACCCACCTACAAACCTACATTAAACTTCTTTGCAGGCAGGCCTCACCCTCCTTCAGCAGAACGCTTAACACGCCAATTCCTAAAGAAGTGTTTTCTTTCTTTCAGGCAGGAAAACTAATGAGCTCCATCTTTGGCATGGATCAGAAAATTCCACTGTGATGTTGGCAGAGCTTACACCAGCACTAGAACTTTAAAGAAACCTCACATTGAGAGCTACGAGGAACAAAGGTAAGGCTGATTGGCCTGATTTCCTTGCTCACAGTCGGGGAAAGAAAAAGGGAAAGGAGAAAGGAACAAAGTACCTGGCAGGGAGAGGTGTGTCCGGTCGGAGGGAGGTACTTTCCCGAGCTGGTCTCAGAACCATCCATCTCCGTGAGCAGCACAATGCCCTCCTTATTCCCTGTGTCCTTACGACACGGTGGCTGGCTTGGAACCTTCACCGGCACAGCGTCGGTGGCAAACGTTCAGACCTGTGGCCACCGGACACATCTTAGGCAGATTCCTCCAGCTCCTGGGGTGGGTTCCCTTTCTCAGCAGAGGTGGGAACAAGCCGTGTTTGCCTCACAGTCTCTTGTTTTTGGAAAACAGTTGGCAGACTGAACTGAATAAATACAGCATGTTGCCTACTTACCAATAAGTATTCGTTCGTTCGTTCAGTAAATGACTTTTGAGCACCTCCGGTAATCCAGGGGCTGGAGATATGGCATGAACAAAAGGGATGTAGACCCTCTACACATGAAGGTTTGGGATGAGAGGTGGGCCATCAGAATCAGAGAAACAAATAAAATAATTTCAGATATTAAGAACGCAGGGTGGCGAGATAGAAAATGACAGTGGGGAGAAGGCTATTTTAGAATGCTTAGAGAAAGCCTCAAGTGACATTGCAGCCGAAAGCTGAATCACCCAAAGGAACCAGCTGCCAGAAGATGTGGGTGCAGAAGTCTTCTAGGGAGAGAGAATAGAATGTGCAAAGGCCCTGAGGCAGGAATATGTTTGACAATTTCAGGGAATTGAGGAAATCATGGTAATGAGCAAGGTGTAAAGGCAAGGACCAGATTTATTATGAAAATCATCACATGTAAATTATAGAACGTGTTATAATTTGCACAGGGCTTTGAACACACAGTATCTCAATTCAATCATCCCAATATTCCTATTAACTTCCTCAGGGTCACAAAACTAGGAAGTGGCAGACAGGGACTCCGACCAAGAACTCTGCTTGCACAACTCCAGAGGGCACTATCCATGCAGCAGGGGGGAGCCATTCATATCATTACTTGGAGTTTGTGCAGTGCACAGCCTGTGCCACTGTACATAGTGACCCCGTGCTAGCTCAGGTCTATTTTCTCCAAATTTCGGTGCTTTTTCTGTGCTAGGGACTTTTGGGAATACAAAGAATAAAGATATTACTCTAGCCCTTGGTGAGCACACAATGTAGTTAAAGAGAAAGAGTATATGAAGAGATGGTGGATGATGTAAGACAGTTTTTGTTTCTGGCAAGGATATTATGAATAATTTAGTAGGAGATGCAAGATTCAAAATTGGCTTGAAGATTTAGATTGGTGGACATACAGAAAGAAAAATCCATAGGAGTCATCACAGAGACACGCCATAAAAACCTAGTGTGTTTTACACCACCATAAGTGCTTGCCTCCAGCAATTTGCGACTAGAAAAAAAAAAGAATGTTTATTATGCTATCATGTAAAAGAACCATACAGGTAAAATTTTGGCAACTCTAAGAAGAAAAAAAGAAATCATCTGTAATCTCATCAATGAAACACAACTGCTTTTCACATTTTAGTGTATTGCCTTTTGGTTTTTCCTCCTAGGCAAGCAATGTATAGGGATGTGTGTGTGTGTGTGTGTGTGTGTGTGTGTGTGTGCTTATGACATGTATGTGAATGTATGGATATGTCCTACATGTCGTACATACACCTACAACAAACACACACACACATATTCTTACCTTTATTGAAGTGTAATTTACACGCTTTAAAATTCACACATTTTAACTGTGCAGGTTGACGAGTTTTGGCAAAAACAAGCGCCTGAATAATCTCCACTATGCTAAAGATCTAGAACATTCCTTTACACCACAACTTCCCTTCCCCGATTAGTCACTCCCCACCCTACCCCACGCTCTCCTCTGGGGAATCACTCAACTCATTTCTGTGGCCTTAGACTAGTTTTGCCTGCTCTAGAACTCCATGGAATCAGGTGTGTACTCTTGTCTCTGGCCTCTGCTCTTCAGCATGTCTCTGAAGTTTATCACGTTATCAGTTGGTACCAGGAGTTTGTTCCTCTTCGTCGCTGACTAATATTCTGTTACAAGAATATATAAGAATGTGTTTATTCGTTCTCCTGTTAACGAACATTGGGGTTGTTTCTCATTTGGGGACATCATGAATAAAGCAGCTGTGAACATTTTTGTACATCTGTGGAGGAGTTTTCATTTCTTTTGGGTAAATACCTGGGAGTGGATTTGCTGGGTCATTTAGTAGATCTGTACGTTTAAAGAAAACTACCAAGCACTTTTCCAAAGTGGTTGTACTATTTTACGACGCATGGGAGTTCAGCTTTCTCCACGTTCTCACCAATGCTTCCTACTGCTGTTCCCTTTAACTGTACCCATTCTCGTGCGTGTGTGGGAGTTTTAAATTGTATTTCCCTCATCACTAACAATGGGGAGCATTTTTTTCACAGGCAAGTGTTTCCATAATTGTAATTCTTTGTAGCCTCTGCTTTTTAAAGGTACACTTAATATCCCCATTCTTCTCGGTTTCCCCGTAGTCTTTATGACCGTTATATTAATGGCTCCCAATCCTCCAACACAGAGAATCTCTACAATTTATTCAGTCATTCCTCTAGCCGACAATTACATGATTTCCAATTTCCCACATTTCGCAGTAACACTGAAATGAACACATGAATGTCTCTGTTTCCCCCATATTTTCGACGATTTCCTTTAAATTAATCACAAAAATAAGACGATCAGACCAAAGGCATTTTTGTGGCTTTGGGAGTGTAAGCTGTGAGACGGGCATTGAGGCTGCTGTCTTTGAAGGCGCAAACGGGGAAGGAGCAGGGGGGAGGCCCCGTTCTCCTCTCTTAGCTCTGAGATGAGGTCTTGGCATTGGGGCCCTTCACGGACGTGATCCTTTGATCTAGAGGTGGGGCTAATAGCCCTGATTTTTTCTCGTGGGTAATGCCAAAAATGTGGATGCCGTCTATCATCAACGCCATGCTTCAGTCCGACGGGCTTTGTTCCCCCTCTAGCCAAATTGAAACGTGGGGAAAGAAGAACTCTGGGCTGCCTGGTCCCCGGAGAATGATCTGTGAAGGTGTCCAGCCAAGTACCGACTGGGGCCATTCGCTGGCATTTCCACCCATTTCCACAATTTCTGTACATAAAGTGTCTGACTAAAGGGGCCAGGAACTTGATTTGAAGAATGTTTTGATGCCATGCAGGGCGTTTTCATTTGGATTGTATGTTTGTAGGCGGGGTAGGGGGGTCTTTGGGAGGACGGATGTTGATGATGGGGAGGGGTATGTGGGAGGAGTTGGGGGATCACACCCACTGCGAAGGCAAGGGAGGAGTGGGATGGACCCTGCCATAGTCCAGGTGTGAGGCCAGGCACAGACATGGCATGGGCGTGGGCACCTAGGAAAGCATATTAGTCCTATCGGGTTAGCAGAGACCCTTATCAATCCCTTTCCAAGTGTCCAACGTTCCCCTAAACCTAGCAAGGGCCATATTTTGTATGGTACCAGGTCCACCTCCTGTTTCAGGAGGAGTTGTCCAGGGAGAGGAAAGCAAGAGGAATTTGCGTAGAAAATCAGTCCCCGGTGGGTACCCCATTCAGATGTACCTATGTGGAAGAAAAGGCCTTTGGGCCAGGCTGCCAGGCCCCTTCTTTCCCTGGCCTCCCCCCCAAGAGTGTCACCTGAGCTCTTACATTTCCTCAAGGTGCCCTCCGTGACCCTCCAAAGGGCAACCAGGGGAATGCCTCCATCTGCCTGGAGACCTGACACTCAAACAGCAACTTCCAGAAATTCCTGATTGTACTAAAGCCCCAGTATGTGTCTTTCCCCCCTACATGTGAACTTACCAAGGACAAAAACTCTTCCTTATTCGTGATATCTTCGTCTGGGTTCCCCCAGAAGCAGACCTTGAAAGGAGCATTCAAGGGCAAGCTGTTTATTTAGAGGCACTCTGAGGAAACTCGAGCAGAGGGCGGGGGCAGTGGGCCAGGGGAGGGAAGGCAGCAAGACAGGGTGTGTTATGAAGTCAGTGACCACTGTGGCCAACTGAGGCTCCTTCCCAAGGAAGCCTCTGGAAAGATGGCACAGAGCACGCCTCCAAGCTGCTCTACCCAAGCAGGAGGGAGCTGGGGTATTTATCCACCAACCACTCACAGTCATGGTTGAGGAGAGTCCTGGAGTCCTGGAGGAGACTTTCATTCCTGGGCTCCCAGCTCCACTGCCTGCAGCCGGGGAAAGCCCCCCAGACCAAGAGGCACAGGTGCTGGTGGCTGGAAGGCAGGCCACCTTTGTGCACAGAAGTGGTAGAGCCAAGAAGCTGCAGGCAGGGCACAGACTTGAGCTGTGCCTTCCCGACATGACTCAGCACTGGCAACGAACAGATCCTCGATAAAACAGGTTGGTGGAACCCAGAGGGCTCAGCTAGCTTTGGCCCCAAAGCTATAGCTTCTGTTTGTTCTCCAGCACCCCCTGAATACTGCCATCAGCTGGCGGTGTTATTTTAGGATCAAACTCAGAAGACGAGCGAGCACCATTACATTTTTGAGCAATACTTTTTAAAAGTGTAATTCCTGGACCAGCAGCAGCAGCAGTACCTGGAAATTTCTTAGAAATGCTGATTCTTGGGGCACCTGGGTGGCTTAGTGGGTTAAAGCCTCTGCCTTCGGCTAAGGTCATGATCTCAGGACCCTGGGATCAAGCCCCGCATCGGGCTCTCTGCTCGGCAGGGAGCCCGCTTCCTCCTCTCTCGCTGCCTACTTGTGATCTCTGACAAATAAATAAATAAAATCTTGAAAAAAAAAAAAAAGAAGAAGAAATGCTGATTCTTGAGTCCTACCCCCAGACTTACTGAAGTCGGGAATTCTGGGGAGCTAATCTGTATCTTAATGAGCCCTCCAGGTGATTCAAATGTACCCTAAAGCTTGAAAACCACTGTTTTAGACTCTGAAATGTAGGGTCGTGTCCCAGGCAAGGCCATCTGCTGTTTGGTTAGAAGCCTTCCACTCCCGACCTCAAGCACCAGAGAAGCAAGGGGATGGAACTTCTGGAAACCTTTCAGATTCCGGCCCCTTTTGTGGGTTTTCCTTTTCTTTGGTGGGGGTGGGGGGCTTACTAAGTAGAATTTGTATCTAATTACCAATCACCTGCAGAGGGAAGCCGCAAAGGCATGTGAAACTGTAGAAGGCACCGAGAGGCATCTGTGTCGGATTTGACCAAGGAGAGAGGGTGGGGGAGATTTACATTTTCCTGTTTGTTTTCTGAGCTAATATTTAAATTCTTCTGTTTGCCTCTGAACACAGCAGGTGGGCAGTGGGGGAAAAGTCATGGGTCTGCCTTGGACTTTTAAATCAATCACAGGAAATGGGCAAAGG